>CM033794.1:8656591-9081591 GCA_019656835.1 Rhododendron ovatum | reverse complement strand
TAGAACGACCCCAATCTCCGATTTGTACATATTTTTCCAATTATTTTTGCATATTGTATGTCCACAACTCCACATGTACTTATACCCAGAGCAACCAAAGACTTATGCGATAAATATGACAATAACTTTATAAGAGCTTCAAGATTACATATAGAAAGTTTTCTCTAGGTTTGTCCAGTGTCCATAAGAACTTCAACAGGACAAGAAAATTCCATGAGATCAGAACATACCCTGTATAAATCACTCCATCTCCGCCCCATTTGACACAAGTTACTGCTAGTGTGTGTCCACTAAGACAAATGACAGATTTCCTTGTTGAAATGTCCCATATTCGTGCATCACCATCTTTACTCGAGCTTACAAAACGACGGCAGGGAGCTTTCAGGTGTAGTGGTTCCCAAGACAAACCAGTAATCCATTTCTTGTGCCCCTGAGACAAGACAAATTTCAATCATCAGTACCACAATATTTTTCCGTTAGACATGGTGAAAGTTTACATTCCAGTTATTTTGACCAATTTCAAGTTGGAGAAATGTCATAAATGTACGATATCGATGCAACTCACAAGAGCAAATGAGACAAAGCTTTATTCAGTCAATATATCAACTCAAGTGATTGCACCCTAAGATCT
Organism: Rhododendron ovatum; assembly: GCA_019656835.1. Taxonomy (NCBI): domain Eukaryota; kingdom Viridiplantae; phylum Streptophyta; class Magnoliopsida; order Ericales; family Ericaceae; genus Rhododendron; species Rhododendron ovatum. The sequence continues at coordinate 9,080,960 of CM033794.1, read as the reverse complement.
CTTGTACTTCTATGACTAACATGTTCTCAGAGCACAAACAAAACAAAACAAAACTACTGCAAAGGGAAATATGACCGAGGTCCATACAACAAGGCGCTGAGATCTTATTTTCCCTGTGTGCTCCAAAAGCACGTTGTAGTAGTAGAATTTAAAGAAAAAAATATGACACAATAAGGAAATAAATATAAAGCAACAACGATGGTATTATGCTAAAATGCTAGGAAAGTCGTACAATCAGTGGACCGCCTGATGGCTTTCCTGTTTGAGGGTCCCAGCATTGAAGCTCTCCAGCCTTACTTCCACTAACAAGGTGCTTACCATCAGGTGACCAGGCAATGCAAAGAACCCAATTCTTGTGACCTGAAATGACGACACAATAATAGTGGTTTTAGGACTATTCCAATATAATAACAACTAGAAAGGTGAAAAATAATCTCTCATCTTTTCCGCATAATGTTTACACAACTACTGAGCACAAAACATCACCCTACTAAAATCACTAACCACTCCAATCTGTAAGAACTAAGAAGTAAGAAAAGAGAGATGACACTCAACATAATTACAAAAGGTACTAACCACAGTAAAGAATGAATTTAATAGCAAGATGCAATAACCAAATTGACTAATTTCAGATGGCTATGGGCATATGTTCTTGACTACAGTCCGTTACATAATGAAATCTCAAATCAATTGCAATATGTCAAAACATAAAGAAGGTTATGACGATTTAAAAAAAAACATTTCAGAATGCTCAAGAGTCCTGGAATTTGTATCATTTTCAATAAAGTGCCCACAGTCCAGACACTTGGGTTCACAGAGCTTCAGAAGCAGGTACTAGTAGCAGAATAGCTGAGTAAATAATCATACAACAAAACAGTTCCCCTTTATGTATCTGAGAGGAAAGCAGCTAGAGATGTATCCTCCTCCAGCAATTCGGAAATGGTACTGGCAATTTAACTAGAGACCATATGGGTGCAAATATGGGAAATAAGTCAGAGGGACATACTTTAAGCCAGTCATACTCCATTAAGATTGTTCTCATCCCATATTAACCCATCCATAATAATTGTCTTCCAACATAATATGGTTTTAAGTACGATAATGATGCTTGGTAACTAACCTGTACATGTGAACAGTGGCGTCTGTGTGTTTTGGTCCCAAAATCGGACAGTGGTGTCGCCTGACCCACTTGCCAATTGCCTACCATCAGGACTAAAAGCAACTGAAAGTACAGCTTCAGTGTGACCTGCGGTGACGAAACTATTAGTAAAGGAGAAAGTAAGGTTGAGAAGGCAGCATTGCCTTTATGCCCTCCCATAAAAAAAAAATGAACATATCAACAGACATGGTAAACGGGTGTGGGACCGCAACTGTAATAGAACACCACAGGAATCAAAGATAGATTGAACACTTCGTCCATCCATTCAGTCAATAATACACACCCAGCATGAATTGAAATGGGAAAACATTCGGTTCCAGTCATTCAAAAATAGAAAAAGGCATGGATAAGGGAAAAAGAAAGGAAAAGGAACAGATGCAGAAGGAAAAAAAGGTAAACTAGAAAATTTCTTCAAGTTCCATTTATAACACGAATAATAGATATGGTTACCAATTAAATGGCCGAAAAAGATGAAAAGACATTGTTACCTGCAATTGTTGCAGAGCAACGACTAACTGAACGTATTCGAAAAACTGCTTGTGGTTGATAAACTATTGTCAATACCTTCTCCACAGAAACTGCACAAAATTTTTGGCAAAAGTTGGAATTAATAACGATTTGTATTCAGTAAAACTAATCCAAAATAAGTATAGTATCACCACCAGATCAAACTGTGGAAACTAGATAGTCCTGTCTCATGATCTATATATATCACGAACCTTTGTGTTTCTGTAAATATGACCCAAGTTGCACAACAAGCTCTTGGTCTGATACATAGAATACATAAGGTAACTTTTCTTCCTGCACAAACCAAAAGTTGATTACTACTCAGTACTCGGAGTTGTAAGCATAATGAACTCCGCAATCCCCAAAGACTTGGTAACCAAAGGGTTCTTTATAAATATGGCCTGATGAGTAATTTGTGGAAATCAAATAGTTCATTTGCACAAACTTCTAACTATGGCAATTAAATGGCGCATCAATCGTTGAAATCCCATTCCAGATATGGGTTGCTTAACGCGAACCCCAAGTGTGACCACTGCTTATGGCAGATCTCCAGCAATGAGTTGGTTAAAGCAAATGGGTACTGCAACATCAGCAGACAATCAAAACTAGAAATTGCAAATTGGTGCAGCTTTATTATTTTGTCATCAAGCCAGTCAGTTTCAGAAATAAAGAGTTCGCAGTTGTTGATTGCCAACTATCAAACAGCAAGAAAGCAAATGAGAAATGATCAAGTCGCGCAAGTCAACCAAAGTTGTACACACCAGGAGCAGATATTTGGCTAGCCATATTCAATTCAAGAAACTACAACTTGTGAAGATCATTTATTACCTGGGTCCAGTTCTAACAAAGTTCAGTACTTTATCATGCTTATTTTCTATCTATTCCCAACTCACCAACATCAAAACCGACCTCGGTTTGTAGCTGCGCTAGAACGTGTCATCATTGTTATTGAGACTAGATTACATAAGTTCATACATTGATAAAATTCAAACATAGTTATGCGTCCCAATTACCCATATTCATTTCAAGAAACCACAACTTGAGCAGATTTTTGCAACCTGGGTCCACTCCAACAAAGTTCAATCTTTTATCATGCTACTTTTCTCTCTGTTTGCAACTCACCAACATCAAACAAGGGCCATAGTTTGTAGCTAAAAGCCAGAACACCACATAACTGTTAAACTATAACCAGAGTTCATCCACTGGCAAAATTCAAACAAGAAAAAAAAAATAATCGACATAATTCCACAACCAAATTGGGATTGTGGGTCTAATTTCTCGAATTATTCTGCTCATAAGCAAAATACAAAGCTACTCTTTCAAAAGCAATAGAAGCACGCTTATAACGCGAAAAAAGGTAAAAAGCTTTACATTGTTTAGGAGCTTATTGACCATCTGTTGGAGCTCTTTGGGACCGGCGTTTTGAGGGAGGTACATGGGTGGGCCCAGAGGAGTCCCCTCTGGGTCTGCCAGCTGGCACATGACGTTGTTGTTCATCTCTACCAGCTGCTGCTGGTCTTCGACTGCTTCGACCTCCATTGCTATGGCGGCCATGGATGAAATATTGAAAAGCTCAGAAGTATAGCCTGTTCTGTTTTTTAGGTTTCTGAAAGTGTGGAAACTGTTATGGGTTTTTAGGGTTTAGGAGTTGTGTTTTTTGGTTAGGGTTTGTTTGGCAGTTGCTGATGGAAAATCAATGGGCCGTGACACTAGAGCCACCTTATTTATTACTACTTATATTACGTACACCTTTTTTTGGGTACAAATTATTGCGTACATCTAATTATATTAATACTTCCTCCTTCCAAAATGATAGTGCGGGTTGCAAAAACGAGAACTTACAATTCATACAATTTTTTAAAGAAATATTTAACTTTTTTTTGACAATTTACTTGTACATAGTTCTTTAAATAGATGGAGAAGTGATTTTTTTTATTATTTTTAAGTTTTTATTTTGCGAATTGGATTATCATTTGGGATGGAATGGGTACACACCTTCCCTCAAAGAAAACATATTTTGTTTGCAAAACGATAATTTCAAGAAATATGTTATTATCAAGAAAAATTTAAACTTTTTTTTATAAACTAAAAGAACTCATTAATATCTTTAGTATCAAAAAGTTTTGACTTTTCTGACTAAAATGTATATTATTAAGTTTTTGTTTTGCAAATCGTAAAACCTTTTTGAAAAGGGGAAAAACGAAATATGTCAGTGGTGTGGTGGTAAATATTATTGGTAGAATTTTTTAGATTTAACCATAACTACTTTGTCAAAGTTGTTAGATCCATCATCGTAATTACCATTCTAAAATGATAAGTAACGGCACTTAAGATCAAGTTGATAAGGGCTATGATGCAAAAGTTTGCGGCCCCAATACAAAAGTTTACAGTCACGATGCAAAAGTGTAAGTGTTGCAGAAGTTTGTAGTCCCAATACAAAAGTTTGCGGTCAAGATACAAAAGTTTGCGGCAGTGTTGCAGAAGTTTGTGGCCACAACGTTAAAGTTTGCAGCCCTCATGCAAAAGTTTGTGGCCACAATGCAAAAGTTTGCAGCCAAGACGCGAAAGTTCATGGCCACGATGCAAAAATTCGCGGCCACAATACAAAAGTTAGCGGGCAAGACGCAAAAGTTCACGGTCATGACGTGCGTGGCTAAGATGCAAAAGTTTGCGACCACGATGCAAAAGTTCGCGCCAAATCTCAAATTTTTTGTACCATGGGTCCAACCCGCTGATCCAAATCATCATTTAAATATCCCATATAAGAATGAAATATTTGTGGAAAAATTAACTTTATCAATCACATATTAACGTTTACGGAAACGAATCAAAAGATTGTTCTTATTAAAATCAAGCAGACCATCCAATTCATATATGTAATCATATCATCTGTGTTCGATCAAGTTGGTTTTTTTATTATCATTTCCTTCTGCTTCACGTACAATGGATAGTGATGTAGAGGTGAGCTCAACCTTCGTGGTTTTTTGTTTTTTTTGCAAACATTATGTACATGGGAAATTAGTGGATAACAAAAAATAAATAAAAACAAAAGAGTTTTATTTCTCAACTCGAACCTATCTCCCTTGGAAGTCAATAATACAACGAGTCCCTTGGAAGCCAATAGATGCAACCGGATGAGCTAATAACACCTCTGCTTTGAGCTGCAAATAAATTAGCTGCTCAAGGCTTGATTTGTTAGAGCTCGGCTCGACTCGTTCAGTAATCAAGCCAAACTGAAGCTTTGAGCTCGTTTATTAAATGACTTGAGCTTAACACTCTAAGTTCGATTCGGCTCATTTAGTAAATTAATCAGGTTCGACTCATTATGAGCTCGACTTGTTTTCGGTCAAACCAAACTTGTACTCAAATTTTTAGTTTATTTATGCTTTGTTTGCATGGAAATGTGAAATTTTTTTCCCAACTCAAAAATCACTCATTATACTTATTTTTAATTATTACTTTCATTTCTCTCTCCATTCTTTAATCATTATTCTTATTTCTCTCTTTATCTCTCTCTATTTATTACTCATATTTCCAATTACTATCCTATTTTTCTCTCCACTTAATATCTCAAAAATAAAACTCAAAAATTCTCAAAAAAATCATCAAAAAATTTGCGTTAGTAAACAAACTGAGCTCAAATACAATAAAGCTCTGACTCGTTTGCACCCCTCCGTCTGCTCAACCTCCCATTTATCCACGCTAATCTAGTAGAGTACATTGTGAATCCCGCGAACAAACAATTCCGGCGCACTTTTTCCCTTTTGGACGGTTTCCGGCGCGCTTCGAGTCACTTCCAACGCAACCATAGAAAAAGCGAAAACAAACAAATACTGCGCCTAACATAATCATGAAACCCATCGAAGTTTGACTTGGATTTGGTGGAACCACTTCTCTACTCCTGTGAAGAACAATCATAACCCAAGACACAAAACATGCGCATCTCCAAGTTTCTCTTTCTGATTTCGATCCTGTTACTACCCATATCGCCCTCTTCATCAACGAAATCAGCAGAATCAGAGGCAATACAGGGTCTGCTCACACGCCTGGAGGCCAAACGGTCACCTCCTTCCGTACAAGAATCTGCAGCCAAAGCTGTTCTCCGGAGATTGCTTCCTACCCATGTCTCCAGCTTTCAGTTCAAGATTGTATCCAAGGTGCTTTCATCTTCTAGCATAATATTGGGTTGACTCTTTTTTCTTGTTTGGGCAGGCTTCATTCCATTTGGGTACCATTCTACAGGGGTGGTATTATGCTCAATTGCTTAGAATACAGAAGAAAATAAAATAAAATTGGGGCCAGTACATACGAAGCATTTGCTCTGGCTCTTCAAGAGGGGCACCCACTAGTGACGGTGGGTTTATGGTCCCAGGTTAGTTAGTCCAGGTGTATATGAGCCACCTGGTTATCAAAAAGTAAAAAGATAAAAAAAAAAATAATCAAATTTGTGTTAGGCTTAGTTTGTATGGGTCTTTTGGGATTTGGTTATTCTCCTTGCTCCTGACCGTGGAGAAAGTTTTTATTTTGCGACTCATCGTTTTTTTGCAAATAGGAAGTACAACTGCTTTATGTTCCTATAGATGTGCACTAGTTAATGTTAATCTTTGGTGAAGTCTTTCTATTCTTTCAACTCCTAATATATTCGTAGTCAATGCCTGTTTGTATGTTTCTGATTTATCCTAATTGACTGCTAAGTAGTTCTCTGTTCCAACTTTTAGGACATTTGTGGCGGGCGCAGTTGCTTTCGGATAAGCAATTACAAGAAATCAAGCAAGAATGAACCTGAAATAGTGTAAGTAGAATTTGGCTCTTACACAAGTACTCAAATTTTGATTTTCTTGAAGTCTTAGGAACTTGTACAGTGAAAAGAAGGTTGGTGACTTTTAGTCCCCATTAATAGGTCACCAGCACAGGTAGATTGGGTAGATATTTTGCCCGCATTATATGCACAAAGTGGCTGCCCTTTAGTTCAAATCCACAGTCTCAAGGTTAATAGGTCAAGTTTGTTGTTTTCTCTCTCTTTATTATAGAATATCAGGCACCAGGTTTTTTCTCCTTGTTTAAGTAGATGATAGATTTGGAGAAATTGACTCAATGATGTGTTGAAATGAATATGGATATAGGCGACATCAAACAAGAAGAAAGTTAGATAGTTGTTTTTATCACTGCTTGCAACTGCAATCTTTTCATGCTTGCATGTTGTATTTTTTGAAGGTCGGCTTTGGACTTTCAGCGTATTTGATGGATCTTTTCTGTCTATGGTTGTGTGATTAAACTAGACATACAGCTTCTCAATTTAGTTTAGAAACTGTGAACTTATCCTTCTTTCATTTTTTACGTAGTCTTGAAGGCAATAATTTCGGTGAAGTCTTAACACAGTTTATGGCTTTCATCCGTTGATTTCTGACTTTATTGGATTCCATATGTCACACTTAGTACTTGTTCGATGAAGCATGAGATCAAAACTCAAAAGGAATTTTAGGCAATTTCTGCCAATAGAAGATGGTATTTAACTTCTAGTTAGTCATTTGTTTCAACAAAAGAAATAGGTTGAAGGTCCTGAGGTTGGAAAACTACTTACTAATGCATGTTTCACTTGAAATAACATAGAAGAGATGCTTTTATTCTTTTCCTAAGAGATGTTTATTTCATCGTGAACTACTTATCTTCTATCTCTCTCTCCCTCCCTCCCTCTTTGTGTAGGATAGAAGGTGATACAGCGGTTGAAATTGCATCTGGCCTCCATTGGTATTTGAAGTATTGGTGTGCTGCTCATGTTTCATGGGACAAGACTGGTGGTATTCAGGTTGCTTCCATCCCAAAGCCTGGATTTCTGCCTCGTGTTTCAGATGATGGAGTAAAGATTCAACGTCCAGTCCCATGGAACTATTACCAAAATGTTGTAACGTCGAGTTGTAAGTACCAAAGCATTGCCAACTCGTTTCTTCTTACTAGTTAATCTTGCTGTCCTGAGCCTCTTGGCTATTTGCTACATTGACTTCCATTGTAACACTGGCTCATCTTCTAGTCTCATTGGCGAACTACAGAGATATTTATGACTATGTATCTACGTAGGGCAAAGTCTACCAATGCACTATTACTCGGTGACTGTATGTAATAGTTACCTGCATTGTAGAGAATCTAATATCTTCCAGTTGTTGTTTTTCTTGTTTGCCCATGACATTGTGCTCCATTAGTTTTTTTGTTCTTCTCTTTCCTGAGGAAACCTTTTTCCTTTCATTCCCTTAGATTAATTCCATTTTATTTTCCACACAATTTCCATTCCATTTCGTTTTTGAAAGAATCTTCCAGTTCTTCCTTTTCTTTTTCCTGTTCTATTTAATTCATTTCACTAAGAAAATGGCATGAAGGAGGAACCATGTAAAATAGACGGGCATCACAAAAACTAAATCCCTGTACATCTTCAGAATAGTTAATAGCTATAATTCAGGAGATGATGTAATTTAGGACAAATGCAGTGAACACTATCTTCCTAGTAGTTCAATTATCTCTACTGGGACTATGCCTTCAATTCTTTGTCCTCCTAGTTGCAATGTTCTTGCTCAACACAACATGCATTTTAGAGTGTCATGTCGTGCCAGGGTGATAGTTGCATCGCAGTCACACAGTCTAGTGAGAGCCTTTGCCCTTCACTACTAAGGTTCACTAACACCACATAAATTATTCGCCTTATTTGGAGATATTGCTTCCTCCAAATGCAACTCTCTTGATTCCAGCTGTGTTTCATGAACTCTTTTAAGTATGAATTACAAATGCTGTAAACTCGTGCATGGGTAAGGTCATATGAGGTGTCTACACTTCCCATGGCCTTGGCTACTCTAACCTGCCCGTCAGTTGGACATTAATACACAAGCATTCTAGTAAATTAAGTTCACTATATAACTCTCCATGATGCGTCTATGTTATGCATGAAGTGCTCTATGGCACCTTGTAACTCCAATTTGTCCAAGTATATGAAGGAAGTGCATCACCAAATATGAATATTTTTCTGCATTGCCATGTAGTTAGACGTTGGAGTTAAATAAATACGATACTTAAACACGAACCCGCACCTAACACCTGTACTCAAGAGTCAAGCCTTTGTAACACAGGACTTAAATAATATGTAGCTCCTCATATTATCTGTTGCTTCTACAGTTCTACTGCTAATACCCCATGATTACGTAATCTTATTTACAGATTCTTATGTTTGGTGGGATTGGGAAAGGTGGGAAAAAGAGATAGACTGGATGGCTCTTCAAGGGATTAACTTGCCTCTAGCATTCACGGGGCAAGAAACCATTTGGCAAAGTGTTTTTTCAGTGAGTACCTATATCCATTATTATAACTTGCGATGATGTGCCTGTCAGTTTATCATCTTCTGTTTAAACTCTATTTGGTTTCACTGTTGATATAGCTGCGAATTGGTGATGCATATTTGAGTCACTTGTGTCTGGAGTGTAAAATGCTCTCTCTTTCCTTACCAGTTACCGAGAACGTGTGTGCCCACATTTGGACTGTTCTGGGGACAAAAAAAATGATGAGATTATCGTGGTGGTTGAATTAGGTTTTCTATTACATTCAATCCATTGGAATTTCAACCTTCTTGAGTCTTTGCAAGTTTATCTTGGAATCTTCTTGGTTTTGGAATCTTCTTGGTAAGTTGATCACTGGTCAAGTTTGCTTTTGTGATACGTATATGCATTCTAGGTTTTACTGTGGGCCTTGTGTGGGGGCTTCGGTTATTGCCTCGGTAAAAAGGCTCTAGATAACCGAGGACTTGTGGTATGGCTAATCTTTAGTCCTATATGGGCAAGCCCTTGAAGATACACTTACTTTCACCGGCTTGGTAAAGATCCTCCTGTTAGCACTTCGGTTAATTACTGAGACATGCGTTCCGTTGAGATCTCTGGAAGGAATGTAACCTAGCAGGAGGGGACCAAGGGCATTACGTGGCAGTTAGGACCACCATGGCCATGTGCTTCGTAACCGCCTTATCCGGTGCGTCACCTATGACGTCACCAGAGGCGGTTACCTAAGCGTGACTCCCACGCACTACCTTGGAGGTCAAGCAAACCTAGGTCTATAAATACAAAGGGATTCTAACCTAAAGAGGTATGCCATTCTTCCCTAACCCCAACTCTAGATCTAAACCTCTCTCCCTACATCTAACTTGATCGTCGGAGGGTCACTGGGCTGTCCAAGCCCTAGTGACTTGCTGTAGGTTCCAAGGTGGGTGAACGGAGCAACGGAAGAGGAGTATTGAGTCAGGCGAAGGTCCCTCCAAATCTGAACCCCGACACCTTGCATTGCACAATTCTTGCTCTCATGATTTAAAAATGATGTCTGTCTTTGAATGTCAGACAGTGCCATGTGCTTGAAAGAGACAGGAAAAAGTTGCATGATAGGCCGGCCTTGACACATATATGAACAGATTATGTTTCACAGGAAGAAGCAGATCTCGAATGGAACCAAGAATATCTCTATTTATTATGATATAGAAACTGCTAAGAAAACTTTCTCCTAACTTCGAAAACTAATTCTAATAATAATTCTATTTGAAATGTAGAAGCAGGTTCCTAAAAGCTTCTTGTTGTGCTGAAATGAAGTTATAGCATGAGAGAATCATATCCAGCTACAAGAGAAAAAACCCTCATATGGGGTATCACATTATATATCGAACTGCAATTATATTCTTATGAGATGCATCTATATGGTTTCTGCACTTTTTGCTTATTTTGTATTTAATTCATGAAAGTTTCAAGGTCATCACTCATTTGCTATATCATTTGCACCCTAGTTGGCAATGCGCTCTTGCCATTAATAGAAGTGGTTGGACTGAAAGTATGCTTTTACGTTATTCTACTTGTACTTTATCGTGATTAGTTGTAGTTGCTTTTGCACTTGCATGTCCTGATGTCCTGAGTCATGTTCTTCTTTACTGGTATGATGTGCTTAGCAGCATTTGCTACTTTCAAGCAGCAGTTTATTGACGTAGTTGGACAAATAAAACTCTTACTCTAGCTTTCCCGTTGACAAGACATTAAAAAATTCACATCTTTTCTTGTTGGATATTCAATCAAATGCCTTGTTGAAGTTTGAGATGACCAACAAGTCTTTGTGTTCTTCATTTGTCTTTTATTCAGTACTAGGTTTCTGATTATGGATACGCTCATGCTTTGAGTCCTAGTTTTTTTTTCCCTCCTGAAGGATGTATATGAGTGAATATCGGTCCTAGCTTTGCTAGCTTATGGAGCTGTAGATCCAATTGTGGGAATACAGGCTAGTTTGTTTCTTTGCTGATACTTCTCTGGTTTCAGTTTACAATTTGCAGGGTCGCATTTTAGGTTTCAAGTTCAGCTTTTATCGATGCTGGGATCAATACGTATGCAAGTTCATTTATGTTCTATTTTGAATTGCTCAATGGCAGGATTTTAATATTACCATACAAGATTTGAATGATTTCTTTGGTGGACCTGCTTTTCTTGCTTGGGCTCGAATGGGGAATTTACATGGGTAAGCAGTTGTGAGTTGCATACCCATCTAAACTGAAGATTAGTCCTGTTATACCTTTGAATCATGCTGTGCTATATCTATTTGTGGTACCGATTTTACCACTCAGATTGCAACCTTTGTTCATCCTTTCAAATGCTGCTTAAAGAAAGTACAAGATGGATGTTCTCGAGGGATTACGTTATTTTTAGCCACTTTCAGAGCAAAGCATACCATATGAAAAGGAATTTCATTGTATCATTTGGAGTTACTGTGTTCCTGTAATTCGATTAGATAACGCATGAGGGTTGGCAATGATGAAATTGTGCTTAAACTCAAAGGTGTCACTGCTCATTACTAATGAAATACTTTCCGTATCTATTCTATTGTATAAAGGGAAAAGTCCTTTCTGGTGTGAATGACTTTTGAAGCTCTGTCACAAAAGTAATTTCCTCAATTGTCCCTCCAAAAATTAAGTTTTTACAACTACTTTTAGTGTGCCATTAAATAGCTGTTATGGGCAAAAGAGTAATCGATTAAAAACAGCCTTCTCAAAAAACCACTACTCCAGTATCCACAACCATCCATCCTTCTAGTGGAACGGAAAGTCAGAAAATCAGTTGTATACTACTCCTATCTTATCAAAAAAGATCAAATAATCCTAGAGAAATTCTCAGAGTGTGTCATTGGCCCTATGAGGTCCGAGGGTTTACTCTTGTTTCATGTGTCCTAGGGCTGGTTAAACCCTACACTCCATTTAAGTGTCGTGAAATGTTAAGCATGACATTATGGGTTTTCTGCATTATTCGATGAAAAATTTTGATCCATACACTGGTTTCCTTGGTCTCATTCTTTTTTGCCATTTTCTATGATAGTCTAAAATAACCAAAATCACAGGTGGGGTGGGCCTCTATCAAAAAATTGGTTGGATCAACAGTTGGTCTTGCAAAAGCAGATTTTGTCACGGATGGTAGAATTTGGGATGACTCCAGGTATAATCATTCAATTTCATGATTTAAAAGGCCCTTCCATCTGATGGATTTCATAGCACCTTATGTTTGGCTAAATATCCAGAGATGTGATCTTTGTTCTTCCAGGACAACCTGGAATTTGATCAAACTGACTTATTGTTCTAATGAAGCTCCCTCGACAGTGTTGACATGTCTGATTCTTCCTTTTATTGGTACCGAGTGTTGATGTGTCTGATTCTTCCTTTTATCAGTGCTGCCGTCTTTCTCTGGGAATGTTCCGGGAACACTCAAAGACATATTCCCTTCTGCAAATATAACAAGACTGGGGGAATGGTAATCGTTGTTCTTTCTCTTCGATGTGAATTATAGCTAGACTCGGGGAGTGAGAATTATAAAGCTTGTTTCTTCTGGTTATGGGAAATCAATCTGAAGTTTGATGATTTCATGAATGAAACTCTTAAATTGATTGCATTGCTGAACTCTTGTTCCCATGCTGAAACGAATTTCTTTTGAGGTTTTTGGATATTTGTGCTTCTGATATCTTACATGAGTTGAAAATTTCCGTGTATCTCTGTCTTAGGAACACTATCAATGGTGATACTCGCTGGTGTTGTACTTTCCTTCTTGATCCTTCTGATCCTTTGTTTATCGAGATTGGGGAGGCTTTTATTAAACGACAAATCAAAGGTGCGATACAGGTCTGTTAGTCACTTTCCAACCCTTTGCATGTGATTGATTTGGTTGTAGACTAGGCGTGGAATGACTTTTCATCATTGGATTGCTTAAGAGTAAGATTACTATGGAAGTTCACACACTGAAGCAGCCGTGCCTTTCTTAATGTCCATGGACCTGAACTTTATTTTTCCTCCCTGATGGGGTATTGGAAGGAGTTTAAGACGCTTAATAGTGGATTGTCTTCAACATTGAAGTGATAAAGTTGATTTGTTATTCCCATTAACATTGATGCCTCAATCATATATTCTATTTGTTTCTGTTCTACCGGATGCTCGTGTGGGTGTTCTCCACTTTGTTTTAACTCATTGACTAGGTTTGCTCTTTAATTTTTGTTGCAGAATATGGAGATGTGACGGATATCTATAACTGGTAATTTTTGCCATTTATTCTAAATTGTTATCCTACTGTCTTGGAGCATATGTAACATCAAAGAAACTTTACGAGGCGATGTTAATTAGCATTTTGTAAATGGTTCATTATTCTCTTCTGTTGTCTTATAGCATGTTTAGTTTGTCATTTGTATTGTATTGTGCTATTGTATTGCATGAAGTCCAACTTAATAGGTTAGCTTTAGTGTTGTCATCAGCTCAAAGACCTTTAATTTGCAAGAGGAAGAAACAGAGAAATTTTACTGTCTGCCATATTTTTGTTTCGAATCCTTTCGTGCTATTTGATGCTTATAATTTTTGCTATGCTGCATAAACAAGTTGTCTTTTACTTTTTTTTCTCTTGATATTTTATGAGGAAAAGATGTTAGTAGTTCACTTACTTTTTAATTGGACCTTGTTTCCTCGCCATTAAGTGTTCATTCCCTGCAAAATAATGCAAACCGTGGCCATGTGTATGTTTGGACAGTGACACATTCAATGAAAACACTCCACCAACGAATGATCCGTCATATATCTCATCTCTTGGAGCTGCTATCTTCAAAGCTATGTCTAAAGCAGATAAGGACGCAGTGTGGTTAATGCAGGTATGCTTCCTTTTCCTGCCCCTCTCTCCACCCCTAGTTCTCCTTCAACTGTCCTTGCCAACTTTTTACCAATTTTCTAAACGTCGCTCGGCGCTAGTCGGGCAGTCAGCCACCTTCGAGCAATTAATCGGATTAATCGGCAATTAATCGGTGCATATTAATTAGTACTCGGTGATTAATCGTTTGTCGGACCTAATTGGATAGGCTCCGCCAACGATTAACCGCCGATTAATTCCTTGTTTTAGAACACTGCTTTTTACTGAGGTCAAAACGGTAGTTTGTCAAGTTTTAGCATTTACTTGTACTCCTTTTGCATTTTCGAGTTGGCATATTCAACATCACAAGGAGCTAAAGTTAGATACCATATAAGAATACAGAAGCAAAAACTTATGGTGGCAAATCAAATGAACTGTTTTGCACTTCTGATAGAAAGTTGAGTAAGAAATTGTTATCCCTTAAATATTAGGAAAACTATGAAATCAAGTGGACTCTTTTTGTCGCTTAAATAGAACAAGTGCTCTTAATATTTTATGGTGTGTGTGACATAGCCGGGATGTGTTTTTATATGACTGTTTCTTCATATAAAAGCTACTTTCCATGAAGTGGGTTTCGGGGGTATATGCTTTATTATACATCAAATGACTTACAGAAAAGGAATGATTTGCCCGATGTGCAGGGTTGGCTGTTTTATTCAGACTCATCGTTCTGGAAACCACCGCAAATGAAAGTATGAACTCCAAACCAGTGGATATTCTCACTCTTTCTCATTGGCAAGGCCACATTATGACTTCTTTATTTCGCTTCTTGAATTCCCCTGAAGTGCACATTTTGTTTTGGTTGTTCATTTCATGCTTGCTAATTTCAAGTGTGTCGACGCAATGGCACCCCTAGTTGTACCGGTTGTCTGGGTGGTGGCGTCGTGCCTATTTCTTGGTGGCATTGGTAGCGTATCTTACACAGTGTACATGACTAGGTGTGTCGAGATGTTGGTGAGTTTTGCACTCAGTCTCCGCATAACTTTCCAAAAGAATACGTGATGTCCATAATATATATCAAAAGCTTTCTGTCCAACCATGCTTTGAGGCGAATATACTGTTAAGGAGAGGATTACCTTGTAAATAAAAATTTGGGATTAGTAACGTGGGATCACTTAATAGAGTTGTTGAGGTAGTTTTTATTATGCAAGGAAGAGTGGAGACCTTGTCCCACTGAAGCTGAGTCATAGGCGGTAGGATTACAAAGCATGGGAAGTCGTAAGGTTGTTAACTGAAGTGTGATAAAGCATCTGAAGACTTGCTAATGAGGTTGAAGTTGGATAAAGTATGGTTTGACGACATTGGAAACGTCCTAATAAGTGGTGTGGTAGTGGCTTTCTATAGAAGTCTTGCTCCTCTTGGCGTTGCTTTAGTATTGTTCTTCATTCTTTTGTTGTGTGTAGATCAATTTCTTCTATTATAATATATGGTTTTTGTTGATTTTCTTTCCTAATTCTTTTAGTTGGAGATCTTCTTTGGCTGCATATCTTCTTTCTTCTTGGAGATTTTAACTCATGGAGTTAATGTGAAGTAATTTTTGCAGGCATTGATGACTGTTAATTACATCTAATCAATTTCTTTCATTAAATTTATCATATTTCCATCCAATGTAGTTTTCTATACCAAACTTTTGTAAATAAGGTGTTCACTTCGTTACTATTTTGACAGGCACTTCTACACTCTGTTCCTTTTGGAAAGATGATAGTTCTTGATTTATTTGCTGATGTCAAACCCATATGGAAGACTTCCTCGCAGTTTTATGGAACTCCTTATATCTGGTAGTAAGCTCTTCTATTCAAAGTTGCCTCACTTTATGTATCTTGAGATAGTACATATTTTGCATGTTTATGTTCCAATGTTGTATATCCCGATGGTGGTTATTTATGTATTTATTGAAGCTTAGGCTGCAACTTCACTGGTTCTTTTTTGTTTGTACTTTCTGTGGGTGGGTTGGTGAAATGGAAATTTATTTATTGTTGCTTCTGCTATACATAGGTGTATGCTGCACAACTTCGGTGGGAATATTGAAATGTATGGGATTTTGGATGCAATTGCTTCAGGTCCAGTTGATGCCCGTATCAGTGCCAATTCAACCATGGCAAGTAAATACTGATTGTTATGCATTTTCATCCTGATATACATTGTTGGATCCATTTTTCCTTATGACTTAAAAGATTTTTCTTGTTTAAATAGGTTGGTGTTGGCACGTGTATGGAAGGAATAGAACAAAATCCAGTGGTCTATGAGCTGATGTCCGAAATGGCATTCCGAAGTAATAAGGTCCAAGTTCAGGTAATTGAATTTCACTAGATTGTCATCTAAACATGATGGAGGACTTTTACATGCATTTTAAAAATGTTCAGCACCTTTGTTCATTTGTTGATATATAGAAGACATAGTCCATAAGACTAGTATGGTACATGGTCACCAACTGCAATGCTGTCAAGGATGCGCAGGGAAGAAATATTGAGTTGTAATGTAATTGCTGCTTTCTTGGTAGGGACATCCTGTTTGTTGAAGAATATGATGCACTGTGAATTTCACAATACAAATCTTTCTTCTGTTGATCTAGTCAAACAAAAGCCTCTTACGGTTTGGCTAATAACCCTAATAACATAGGTAACTAGAAACCTAAACAAATAAAAATGAATTCTTTAAACTAGGTCTTTGAGTCCTCGCGTGTAAATTATTGTGCATGTACTTGAAGTTTGGATCTCTACAGTATAGCTGTACTTCAGATATTGGCACGACATAGTTGCTTTATTGGAAGTCTTTTTTTAAGATTACATTTTTTGGGGGAAAATTTGTCAAAGGTTATTATTTATCAACCTCGTTAGTATGAAAGCCTAATTGAAGTCGTAGGACTGGAAGTAATAATTAATATTTCTGAAAAATGTCCTCGTGCCATCGTGCTTTTGGTCTGTTCCTTATTCTGTATTTTATTGCTAGTTTCGGACATGATTCATGATTTGGACAGGTGGCAGCTGCATTTATTTATGACAATAGAAGCTTACAGACTTTGTTGTGTAAGAATATACCAAGATAGAAATTTCATTGTTCCTCACAAGCGCTTTGTGCAACTTTGAATAATAATCACCTGATGAATTGGAAAACTATTTGACTGAGGAATATGACTTCCCATGAACCAAAGCTCTGATGATATTTTAGATCACAATTGTCTTAAAAGTTTTAACTGTTTGGAAATGAGCTCAACATCAACAGTTATAAGTACTGTAACATGTTTGTTTTGTTTTGTGAACATGTTGAAGTGGTAGAGCTATGTTTTAAAATATATGCGTAACATTTTGGGATCTCTCTTGCTGAGCTGCATGATGCTTTCCACTTCCAGAATGTAAACATTTTGTTACTGTGGTGTTGCTGACATTTAGTTTTGTTGATTGTGCAGGAATGGCTGAAAAGGTACTCCCAAAGACGTTATGGCAAAGCAGTTCATAAAGTTGAAGCTTCTTGGGAGATTCTTCATGGCACCATTTACAATTGTACAGATGGAATTGCTGTACGTTTTCTTTCAAATAAGTCAATTGGCTGTAGTATATCTCTGTTAATTTCCTTAATGTTGTCAGAGGGCTAATTTATGGAGATTTTTTTGAGATCCTGAATCAGTTCGTCCAGTTTGATCTTTTTCAATTTTATGATGCTTAAAGGTAATTTAGTCATATATTCGTTTCATGTTATGTAGTTGTGCTTTTAATGTTTCAGCTTTGAACTTAAATCCGAGTTTTTATTGAGACACCCTTCAGCATCCTAAATCTGAGTTTTTATTTAGACACCCTTTGGCATCCAGTGTACCATTGACTTTGTTTTCCATTGAGGTCAGGTCAACATAATTGAGATCTTTTATAACAGAAACACGCAGAGAAATGATCCAAATTTCAACAAATTACCTTTGTGCTTGTACCAGTTCTGGATAAAAACAAGAGTTGTAAAACCAGTGGCTAAACATTTTGAACTTGTGAAGAAATATATAGCGCAAGGAATTGCAGTTCCCAAGTAAAATGGAGTTACATTGGCATGCCTGTGTAAAACAGCATCTGAGGAATCATATCAGGCCTCCTTCAATTCTCTAGTCTTGTCTTGTTAGACTTAGATCGCTTAGAAGATTTGATACTTTGTCTTCCCAATTTCAGTAGCTAAGTTAGAAAGAAAGTGGCACATGGTTTTGCTGCAGATTCGTTTGGACTGATAACTTCTTTTTCAATTAACTTGTTGCAGGACCATAATACAGATTTCATTGTTAAATTCCCAGACTGGGATCCGTCGATGCAAATGCATATCGCACCAAAGAGAAGAAGAAGATTCGCACCAAACAGAGGAAGAAGATTCATTTTCAGCGAAACAAGCTCTCCGTTACCTCAGGCGCATTTGTGGTATTCTACTCAGGATGTCGTCAAAGCATTAAAGCTATTCCTTGATGCAGGAGGTGATATGGCTGGAAGCCTCACATATAGGTAAAATTTGCACACTAAAGTAACTAGATATATACGAGTAGAATCCCAACACCCCGTCTCCCAGCTTATTCTTCCAAGTTAATCTCTGGAGCATACACCTGGAAAAGTGCTAGTATTATTATTTTAGAAATGGCACTGCCTATTATTAGATAACCATGTTCTGGGCTTGGATTCCCATGGCGCTTTATTGTTTTGAATCTTCAGATGGGTTTCTTATTCTTCTTGCTTTGTCTTTATTAGTCCGTCCATCTTTTTTCTATAATACATGTCTTTTTCTTTTTTCCAATCAAAAGAAAAACGAAAAAGGAGAAGAGCAAAGAAATGGAAGTAGACAATGAAGAAAGGAATTGCGCTGTTTAAGTGGATGTTTCGTTGGCTTGCCGTAGATCATCTGTTGGCTATGTAAATGGTTATTATTGACCTATAGTCACCACTCCTTTAATATGAACGCTCATACATTACCTTTTCCAGAGTGAAATGAGCATGAAAAGCAAGAAGAGAAAATATGTAATGTACCCTCAAAATTGTTTTCGTTGACAAAACAAGAGTGAACTCAGACATTGAGTAGAAATTGGTGTGGGAAACTATGATTCCAATTACTTTTGGCCAAGTTTGAAGCTAAATGAGTTAAACGTGAGGTTTTTGCACTAAGATTGTGAGAATGATGTATCAATTTGAGACAGCGCTAATTACTGATGTACTTTTTGGCAGGTATGACTTGGTTGACTTGACTAGACAAGTACTGTCAAAGCTAGCAAACCAGGTATATTTGGATGCAATTATAGCTTTCCGAGATAAGGATGCAAAAACTTTGAGTTCCGAGAGCCGAAAGTTCCAACAACTTATCAAGGACATCGATGAACTACTTGCTGCCGATGATAATTTTCTACTTGGACCTTGGCTAGAAAGTGCTAAATGGCTGGCTTTGAATCCTAGTGAGCTTAAGCAGGTGAGAATAAAATAACTTTAGTTTAAAATATCCAAACACACCACAAAAATACGTCATAGAATTATGTATCTTTGATACTTCAAGTCATCGAAGGAAGTCAAATAAATAAGTCAACACAGCTTGAAGTTGAGATGACTAAGTGGGTTCTTCCAACTTCAACTTTTATTCATTCTTGTTTCCTTATCACATTTAGGCATATTTTTGGAAAATTATATTAAAATTTCAGTCAACTTGTACAGTCAGTTATACATTTTGCAAATTCACGTAACGTGAACAATTTGTCTGACTGCTTTGTATGTATTGCTTCAGTATGAGTGGAACGCGAGGACACAAGTGACCATGTGGTTCGACAATTCAAAGTCTAATCAGAGTAAACTTCATGATTATGGTAAATTAACTTCCCCAAAAAACTACAGCTTTAGTTGTGTAATGATTTTTATGCTTTTTTGTTGGTGAAATAGTAAAATTTTCCCCTGTTTTTTTTCTTCTCCTAGCAAACAAGTTCTGGAGCGGACTCCTAGAAGGGTACTATCTACCCCGAGCCTCAATTTACTTCAGTCATCTGGTGAAAAGCTTGAAAGAGAATGAGACCTTCAAGTTGGAAGACTGGAGAAAGGAATGGATATCATTTTCAAACAAATGGCAAGAAAGTAATGAACCATACCCTGTGAAAGCTCAAGGAGACGCCCTTCTGATTTCAAAAGCGTTGTATGAGAAATATTTCGGCTGACCAAATGTAAACAAATTAAGGCGTATAGCGCTCCACATTGTTCCAAATTCCTGTAATATCATGAATTTGAACCCTTACGACTTGGGCTCAGTTTCTCGTACATTTTTGTTATCATACCGTTCCGAATCGAAAATTTTCAGCAGTAGTGCCAGTATTGATCTGAAGCATCAAGTCTAATTATGGGTCTTTTGTTTTAGTCTACTTGTGCTAATTTCAATCTGAGTTTTGGTTTTTTTTCTTCTTCCTATTTAGCCTACTATCAGCCACACAACAAATTACAGGCTAATCTAAGACACGTCGACATTGTGCTATATAGCCTATGCCTTTGGAAATAATTTGCTCTCCTTCGAACATTACATTAATATATACTCCAGTGCATTTGTTTTGTGAGATGGATACAGGATACACCGTCAATGAATCAAATTTACAGAAAGAAAGATAAAAGGGAAGAAAAAAAATGAAGTGTTTTCTCACTTCCAGTACAATATAAAATTACAAAAGATCAAAAAGAACAAAAACAGGAAAAAAATTTATCAGTTTTTCTCCCTATGTCCTTGTAGTATAAACAAATGCATCTGTCTCTAAACCAGCTCCATTAGAAGAGGGTCCCCTGCTGCCATATCTCTTATCAATTTTATGAACTCTGGTTCACTAGTAACACTCCAAGGGTGCACTGCCGGAACTTGAGCAGAATATAAGAATGAAGAGTTACTTGATTTTGTTTGAGTCTCGTAGATCATTGTATTGAGCACCAAATCAAAATTCAGCAATGAGTCCATAGCCCTAAAGAACATGGGTACTGCAACCTTGTGGTGGATTTCAAGATTGCCAATTAGATCCACCAGATCAATGAAGTCGTCCACAAATCGCCGAGGAATGTAGAACACCTCAGAATTGCATACAGTGAGGGTCTCATCGCGCGGGCCATTATCGTTATAGTTGAGCTGAAAGTGGATTGGCATTGTGCCCACCACTTGCTTCACCATATCTGCTTGTTTTGAATTCCAAAACGAGTCGTTGCTGGTGATTGGCACAGTAGTCCAAGACTGTGGCACCTGCAAAAGACAAATATTGAGAGAGAGAGAGAGAGAGAGAGAGAGAGAGGTGACATTATATATTTGAGGGTAGCTTACCATGTTGGTGATCCAAAGCTTTGATTTGTCTGCTTGCAACAAATTCCAGTAGTTGAGAATGGTATTGTCCTGAAGGAACAGGAATCCTTCCGTGCCAGTAAACCTGTTAAATATCTTGGGCAAATATCTGTCGACCGTTTATAACAAAACTGTTAGCAAATATAACAGAAAAGGACTTTCTGGTGATTAAAAATGAAGGTAAATTATGGAAACATAATTGTTTATATTCAGAAGCATACACATGGTATCACATCCACAATACTCTACCAGTTGCAGCTGGTATCAAGCATGAACACTAGTTTCCATCTGCCTAGATGTCTTTGAAGAAAAAGGTAAAAGCAGCACCCTAATTTAAACGAACATCCCAAAAAATAAAAAAATGTTACTACTAACAAAAACAGCTAAGAATTGTTCATGACAAGTGGCATATGTTCCGTCCCTTGGAAAGAAATCGAGTCTCCCCCCAACAAAACACCATAAAACAACAGAAAACATGCTCATCCAATCTTTTGAAAGATTCTCTCACCCCTAATGCACAGCACGAAGGATCAAACACAGTACATGCACATGAGGTGAACAAGTGACCACGGTCGCCTCAAGTGCAAAAGTTTTAGGATCTTCTCATGAATTCCAATCCCAGGAAAGAACCAACCTCTGGCATAATCTAAAGAACCCAAAAATCTATATGCAAATCTTTGCATTTGAAGGTCCCACTGTGTTTCCCAGTCTCAATTTCCTTCAAGCCTCTTCTAGAAAGCTAGATGACGTCTGTTTACAATATTGGCCTTTCTAGGTAAGATGGACATGAATTTCATGGCAGAAACTTGTAGGGTCTCATCAGAAAGTCTTCGAGTGGATGAAAAGTTAATTTCCATTCCATTCGACCAGATACAAGTTAACGCATAGTATTTTCAAGGAGCCTAAACTGTTCCAGAGAAAAATAACTTCCATTTTCTTTTACATGGAGAATTGCAAGGCATCTACCCATATAATTAGAAACAAAAACAAAATAAAAAGATTTGTACAAAGAAATTTGTCTCCACCGTTATTATTTGTAAGCTCCTCTATCAAATTATCAATAACTCATAGCCTGTAACTTTTAAATGCATCGATGGACACTGTACGGAAAAACTAAGATGGGAAAATTCAAATTTTACAAGTTTGAAGTTTGAAAACATTGGTGGCTGAATTCTACCATAAACATAGAAACTGAAAGTACCAATGGTAAGCTCATATATGAACAAACAAATCATAAAGAAAGTCAAAACCAACTTACTTGTATACTTGATCCAACTGGCTTTGCTCAACGGCTAAGTCTGCATCAGCTTGCACAGAGAGAATAACCACAGTTTTAAATACCCTTCCATAGAGCAATCTCCATTCCAAAGCCGTGCGTTCCACAGGCCCGCTAACAAACATGATGAGCACAACATTCCCAAAATTCCTCCTCCACCGAATCAAATTCCCGATTTCGTAATTCACTGTTCCCGATTCCTCTACCCCAAGATGCACCGAAGGTAATTTTCTGGGGACGAACTCCCTTCTATCGCCATCACCAATACTTGCCCTTTCCCTATGCAAATCTATCGCCATCAATCTCGGCATTGAATACCCAACAGCTAGCAAATCATGAATCCAAGCAGCCGTGAACCTCACATCCTTTTCACTCCAAAAACCCTCTTTAGCCATTGAATAACTTAACTCCAAAATTCTCTCAGACAAAATGTTCTTTGAAGAATTCCAAGAAACTAAAAACTTAACGAGACGGCCCACATTTACATGGATATCCTTCTCGTCTGAAAACGGGTATGATTCTGTATCATCAGTTCTATGAATG
Source organism: Rhododendron ovatum (assembly GCA_019656835.1). Lineage (NCBI taxonomy): Eukaryota > Viridiplantae > Streptophyta > Magnoliopsida > Ericales > Ericaceae > Rhododendron > Rhododendron ovatum. Next base: position 9,057,970 of record CM033794.1, on the reverse strand, counting down.
GTGGGAGGATAAACCATAAAAAAGCCACCAATCTCCCACAACAGCCTTTGTGCCCAGTAACCTCTAATTACATCAGAAGCCATAGTACTAACAGAAACAGGAAGCATTAAAGCCCAAAATGCATTATAATGGAACATTGTATTGAATGAATTCATTGGCACCATCATACCTTGGGGCAAAGCAACTTTTGGGGCATTCTCATCAAACCTGATATCAAATGCTTCTCCACCCGACTTTCGAGTGGAATAGAAAACCGAATCAACATCCGGTAGGCCATTAGATATACCCTGCTGTATGTATTGATTTCCACCACTCACTTCAGTGTAGAACTCCTCATGCCCTACTTCACCCACATTCTCTAGTGGGAATCCCCTAGGCCAAACTGACCTTTGCCCAAAATGAACGTAGGGATTCACAACCGTTCGATTCACATTCAAACCACTATACTGCAAGACCCTTTGCTGCTTTCCCACTACCACTTCCAAATCCAAATCAAAATGCTTCCCAAGGTCCCCACCAATAACCACCCCGCGATCATCAGCATCAAAAATCCGCTTCGCACCGTGTTGGATGGCGAAAAGGTACCCAACACTCTTCCTAACATAAGACTCATAAGGGAGGTAATCCACAACCCTAAACCCTAAATTAGCTTGTTCTTCCATTGACAAGAAAATCACACCCTTTAGCTCCCAATCCGTGGGAGTCCTCGAATTACCCACCGCAACCACTTGCCAGCTCTTGATCTTGACAAGGGCACGAAGCGAATCGGAGGGGTAATCCGAGACAGAAACCACAACCCATCGATCTGACCGAAAGGAAGTATAAGGGGAGGACTTGTCTACAATGGGTGGGATTGAATTGTAGTGGATTTCAGGGTATTCGAGCTCTACGGGGTGCTTGGGGCGGTGGGTTTTAAGGCAGAGGAGGGCGGCGGGGTTGGCGGCATTGCGGAGGAAGAAGAAGGCGGCGACGGTGAGGGCTAGGAGGGCAAAAGTGAAGATCTTGGGGGTGTTTTCGGATACCCATGTGGAGAAATCTAGGGATTTGGACTCAGAGAAGCGATCTGAGAGATGGGTTGACTTGGTTTTGAGGTAGGGTTTTGAGGGTTTTGTGGGTGATGAATGATCTTGGACTACCAATGAACCCATAACTTAAAACTCAAATGACTTGAATTCACAGCTACTTTCAACCTTTACTAGTCTTGAATTTGCTCTTTAACTAGTCTCGAATTTGCGCTCGCTCTCTCTCTCTCTCTCTCTCTTCTCTCTCTCTCTCACCATGTGAGGTGATCTTGGATCCCGCTGCCGACAGTTTTGTTAACGATAGTTAACAAAGAAACGCTATGTACTCACGCGTGTTGAAAGCACGTGAAGGAAAGGGTAAACCTGATTAAATGGAGTTTGATTAACATGCTCTGTAACCTTCCTCAATCCAACCACCGGTAGTTGATGGGCACGATTTGTTTCAGTGATACACTGGTTTCAGTTGACACTTTACACGGCAACTATCCAACTACTGCAATTTTGTTTTTCTTTGTTAATTTCTGAGAACTGATGTTTGAGTTTTAATACCTTTATTTTTAAAATAAGAAGAGATAAGAAGTTAACAACCATCTTTTTAAAAAAAATTTAGCAACAAAATGTACACCGACATCTCTTGTGTACATAGCTAGACACAAGTGTTTTCAAAATCATTTGACGCATAAAGCCCATATGTATTTGAACATTTCAATCGCATTTGTGTCAGAATTAGGTAAATGATGTCATAACAAGGGAAAAAATAATAATAATGATGCTACTATGAGAGCATGAGGATCATTCCCCTTATCTCTGCTCTATTTTCTACTAAAACATTGTATTTTTGCTTGCAATTTTTCAGTTCATATGATCTTGTTCTTTCCTTAGGCTCCGTTCAGTTGTCGATAAAGTTATGTGGGAAATTAGTTCCTAGAAAAAGTGAAGTGAGGTGAAGTAAAAGAAAAAGAAAATTATTTTCCTGTGTGAGTGTTCATTTGACAAAAGAATTTTGCAAAAATAATCAAGGTTTAATTGTTTATTTGTCAGGAAAAAGAAACTTTCGGGAAAATTTTGTGAGTGTTCACTCATTTTCCTTTTCCCGCGACGCAAAATCCTGTGTTTTTTGCAGGATCACTTTTGCAGGAAAGTAATTCCTGCAGGAAAACTTAAAAACATGTTTCCCACTACTTTTCTGCCAACTGAATACTACAAAAATCATGAAAAAATTGATTTTCTCATCTTTTCCTGTACTTTCCTAGCAACTGAACGGGGCCTTAGGCTTTTCATTTTTTTTCACAAATTCTCCACAAATTCAAGATTCAAATATGACCGACTTTGGATACGATTTAAAACATCAACAATTCACGTCAGGGCTTACTGACCCTTAACTTAACTACGTCGTTTAAATATTAATATTACTTTTTTTATTTTTTGTCCGAATATTAGTATTACTTGGGTATGGGGGGCATTACCTTTTTTCTTTTTTTGGCACGGGAGAAATTCAGAATTACCATATATACCATTCTCACATCAACAATTCACGTCAGGGCTTACTGACCCTTAACTTAACTACGTCGTTTAAATATTAATATTACTTTTTTTATTTTTTGTCCGAATATTAGTATTACTTGGGTATGGGGGGCATTACCTTTTTTCTTTTTTTTGGCACGGGAGAAATTCAGAATTACCATTCTCACACCTGGCCGATGTGGGACTGGGGATTTCACAACGAGGGTTAAGAAAGTGAAGAAATATCAAACATTTAAGCTACTCTTGCCACATATGACATACCCAAGCTAATAAACAATTTCCCAGGTATTTACAAGACACTGTTGGTTGGGCCAAAAGCTAATTTTATTGTCCACTCGCTCAGAAATTATTTTTGCCCAATCCTCCAGCTTTCTGTATCTGCAGCACTATTCTTGTCAAAGAATCCTCAACCTGATCATATATTCCAAGATGCAGATGCAATGCTCCCAGTATGAAGCCATTGTATTAATCTCAGAAGCCCTCTTTGATATTATTAGAGATTAGAAGAGCCAAGGGGGAGCAGTTTGTCGATCCCATTAAGGAAACAATAAAATACAGCAAAATGAAAAGACTGTTTCTAAGCAGCCATCCATTCTGATATCATTCTACTAAGCACACCATTATGATCGTCACGATCGTCTTTTTCCTCCTTATTCGTATCATATTTTCAGCAGTTTGAGCAAGAACCCTTTTCGATTACGTATGCTCATGAACAAGACGACTGAAGCCACAACCCCATTGCAGACAGTAGCAGCCCCATGGTTATATGACTTTTGTGTCCCACCACTGTCTCTACATGTTTGTGTTGGATCCACTACCCTGTGCAGAAGGGGGGGAAACAAGCTGCATGCATGGCCATCCTTATTTGACTCTGAAGGCACGCCCGAATCTAGAAAATCTCACGCGTGCCTAAAATGGCCTTGGACATTTGCTCTTTCTTTTTTGACCGCCCCGTGTGTGTGTATATATATGCAGCGAGGGCAGAGAGGTTAAGTGTGGTGAGAATAGAGAGAACCAGACATGGTGAGAGATTGAGAGGTTCCATTGTGTGATCCCCAGATATAGCCGATATGTATTCGTTTTTTTCTGTGGAGCGAACACTCAGGCCAAACCATGTAAATTTGTTTCTGTGTTTAGTGTGTGTGTGTGTGTGTGTGTACCATCAACTTAAAGTCTTATACGCAGAAAGAATGCTCCCTTGGGCACATTATCTAGCAGTTTTTGCAGCTACAGCTAGAACCAATTCAGAAGCCAAACCACTCCTTTCCTTTTGACGCTGGATAGATGATTTTCCAAGCGGTGTTTCAGCTTATTTAGCTTTGTTTGTTGTGTTTAATTTAGCTATTCCAATTGTATCTTTTTTCTACTCTGAGATGGCATAGCCATGGACAACAAATCAATTCAAAGAGTACAATGTCTGTAGATCTGAAAAGAAACTTTCTTTCATTTTTGGGTAACAACACTACAATTGGTATCCAAAGTATGCTTTGCCCTAAATTTTCAGTCCAGTAAACAACCTTCCTGAGTACCCAAACCAATTCACTTCGAAAACCATAATCCCTGGAGCCTAATCAGCACTTTCCTGGAGCCATATGCCTCAAAAAGATGAGAGTCACCCAGATTTTCCGTGGGTATCTCCTTTTTATTCTACTCTCTGAATCGCATCAACAGCTCGGATTAGATTGGATTGTATTCCATACCCTTTGGGGAATCTTTCTTGCTGAACTGATCAGTTTCGTAGTCAAAGTGGGGTTTATCAAGGGATTCCTTTAGTCATAAGATGGCCCCCGGGAGGCGTAGTTTGTTAGTACTAAGAAAGAGTTGTCTAGGAATTTCCCATTTGTGGAGACCTGATACTGCATCTGATTGAGTCAAGGTTAATGAGCCTGTTAACGCTAGTAACGGCTCTAGTAGAAAAGTTTGAGAGTCATGCTTTCTCTCTTCCTTCCTCAGTTCTTCCAATAACGCTTCACCCGTGTCTATACCTGCTCAAGTTGTTCATACAAAGACTATAAGAAGGGAATACTAAAACTCTTCAATAGAGATCGTCCATGATCTAGTAAGATCATTGGAAATAACCTAAATTCACTTACCAGCAAGGTATCCCCCATGGACATAGCCATTAAATCTCTCGCTCGTGTGCTCTCCAGTGAAAAATAGCCTCCCCACTGGTGCCTGACCATGTAAAGTACAGAAATTAGAACAGATGTTGCAAAACAGTTAAGTTAGTTGATTCCTACTTGAATATTATATGGTTTATTTGTTTCTCATAATCTTTTAGTCCAAGAACTATTAGTCTACACGTCAAGAATTTCCCATACACGTTGCAAGTGCAACAGAATCACACAACTTGATTGAGGTAAATCATTCAGAGCAAAGGTGCAAAGTGCCTTTACCAATATCAGTAAGTTCTAATATACAAACAGGGAGTACTTTGTAAGTCCCAATTCTATGGATTCAAGTCTTACGTTTACTGTAAAGAGCAAGACAAAGCAATGACAAAGACGTGAACTGAACAAGACGCATTTAGGTTTTTATCACAGAAGGTAGGTCGATGCCTTCGATATTTTTATTTATGGAGAGTCCCTACCACATAGAGAGCTAGAAGTTAAGGTAGCATGAATAATATAATTGCCATATATTAGTGTAGGATAACTAATGCACACCTTAATGTTATCAACAAGTTGATGATTGAAGTAGATGGGATAATTGCTATAGCTGCCACACTGGAATCGATTGTTCCACCAGCGAGGCACAAGAATATCAGTGGCATCAGGTATGTCAGTCCCAAACATGTTTCTTAGGACGTCCATGGCTTCTTTTAGTGTTTCTTGGTCTGATTGTGCTTCAACGCGTTTTGATTCCCCGTTTGTCAATGTGACAACAAGAATGTTGGACCCCGGGTAAGCATTCTCCATGTGCTGGTGATAAAGCAAGAGATCAGCAACAAACTTTGATCAGTTTTGCTGAATAGAAATACCAATACCAAATATATCACACAATCAGGGAAAATGTTTAAGATAATGAGTTCCAGAAAGATAACATTCGATTTGCAATACTATACGTCCAGAATCTTTTGTTGGGCTAAATGAAAGAGAAGAGGATAAGAACACAAAGAGTCTACATGGTGCCCATGTGTGGCAAATAATATTTCACCTATCTCCTAGGAGAGCCAATGACACATTTGGGAGACAATGATTTCAAAATTATATTTGACTGACGTGATAATAGGAGAACAGCTTTCAATAGTGGAAATAAATTGCCAGGTCTAAGAAAGAAACAGACACGTGGTAAGATGAACCGATGACTCATGCAAAATAAATTTTTTAGCAGAGAACCATTGTGTATCCACACAAGAAATATCATTACACACATCTCTATAGTAGTAGTTGGACAGATGAAGAAACTATGGAGCACACTTGAGTGGTAAAAGTGTAAATGGCAAATGGGCATCACAGTCATTCAGAAACATTTGCAGATTGGGCTGGTTTACTTATGAACACATATCAATCGTCTTTCAACCAGTCTTTTGTATGCAACTTTTCCCTCATGATTTTCCAGTAACAAGGTTGCTAAATCTAATCACCTAGTGGGAAACATTGAACATTCACACACAAAGGGTGCAATAAAAATATACAGACCCTTTGGAAAGAGGTAGTATAAGCAACTAGATGAAGAGAAGACTGATATGTTCAACCGAAAGTCAAAATGACAAGATTAGAGAACAATTTGATCCACCAAACGAGCTGCTACTGCTTCCAGAGCTCAAACATCAAGTAGGTAAAATTTCCTCCCCACTGCCCAGTATTCTAAAAGTCAACTGCCTAGGCTCTAGTTGGTCGGTCGATTAGCGCCTAGTGATTTTTAGAATATTGCCACTATCCCAATTACTCCACATTAAAATATCGTGAAGAAATGACAAAGCCAGAAACAAACAAAGTTTTTGCTCATCTGTCAGGAAAAAAACAAATAACTTTCCTCTTTCAACCTTTATGAAATACTCCCAAGTCAAACAACGAAAACAAAGTTGGATATAAAAAACGACCAAGACAACATCACTCTTAGCATGCAATCAGACAATTGGACTAAATTAATGGTCAATACTAAATTATACAAACCTGCCAGAACGTGTAGTAGCCCCTCCGCTCGTGGGCGTAAATAAAAAACTCTTTTCCAGGCCCACACGGCCAGAACTTAGACGGAAACTTTAAGAAGATCTTCGTGTACACCATCACATCACATTTCTCAATGGCTTCCATTTTCCACCTCTGTTTCATAACTTCCCGATTAGTTTATTCTTACATTGCGAAATCATACAATAAGTGAAGGGACCACAAACAAACAAACGTGTTGAAAAATTCAGAGGTGGAGTACTTAGCAATTTTAAAACTGCCTAAGCAAATTATTGAAAGATGACATGCATGTGCATTGGTTAAGCAAATTCCCGCAAAAGAATATCTAGGCACAAAAGCTGGGCCATTGGAGGAGATAATGTATATAATTACCAGCATTATTATCAATTAACCAAAACCAACTCAAAAACAATGAAGACATGTGTTGGCATTGATGGCCATAATCACCCAATAATTTCCTATCCCAAGTCCAATGCATTGGCACGGATATTTTCTCAAAGGCTCAACAGTAAAAGATTCACTTAACCAAGTTCTTCCAGAATGATTCTTCGGCATCCACAAAACTAACAATATTGTATGCGTACGGATTTCTTTTAGAAACAAAATTTGACCACCATTATTTTTTGTCACCCGTTTCCTAAACTTTGACTGTACCAAACAACTAATTATTTAAACCACCACAAACATTTTTTTTTAGTTTCTTCTCTTTTTCCCATGGTTTTGACAATCATGGGTTTCAAAACCCAACTTGCATTGATAATTCAGGAAATCATAAATGCTTGTTTCACAAGTTTAAGAGACCAGCTGTCAACAGATACCCATATAATTGCTTCCTTCCTTATATTGCGCCCTTGGCCTACAAGGTGTCAAGTCCACTTCACAAAAACAGGGCAACTCATTGATGAGCCACCGGATTTACAATTCTGTGGATTATGCAATCCGTGGTACATGCAAATTAATAATAGTTCAACTATATATCATTCTTGTGTCATCAAGACATCAACTAGATAATTCGTTTACCCAAAAAAAAAAAAAAAAAGCCTAGATAATTCATAGAACCACTTACCTATTCAATCCTTATTTAATCTTTCTAGGTTATGGAACCGGGCCAAATAAAATGTATTCTTATCCTCTGTGACTCTGTCCAAATGCACCCCAAATAGACAACGAATATTCAAAAGCTTGAATCTCGAGACATATTCGTGCAAGCATGAATGCATTTGGGGAAGATGCACGTAGACTTTTTATTTTTATAATTCTGTATAACCAACTAATTCGGAAAATCTACTTCCACCATTGGGGAGCCGGATGTACATAAACATTTAGAGGACAACCCAACACAGGATACCTATCTTCTTCAAAAATAGTGTTTGTACTTAACAATCTTTCAGTTAGGAATCTAAACTTTTTTTTTTTTGATCCGCAGGAATCTAAACTTTGTAACCTGCAATTGTACATCTTGGTTGGTCCCACCGAGAGTGACCCAGTTCTTATGACCCCCATTGTTACTGTACTGGGTCAGATCAATGGAACACCAACAGTGAAGCAACTGTGGTTTGTTTCCATGGTGGATAATTGCTCGTACAAATATTTAGCAGTTGAATAGATGTAAAGAAAGAAGTAGGATGCGTACGGGCATGGGTGGTTTGAAGGAGATGAGGTGACTTTGGAGAACACCAATGCTAACGGACAAAATCACGTAATTGGCTTCGTAAATGCAACCATCCTCCGTTGTCAAAGTAATGCTGTTTCTCGAGTGCAGTAATTCCCGAACAACCTGGCCCAATTCCATGAAACCATATCATCAATCCACAACCAAATCTCACAGTACAACATTAGGTTTCACTCTTAGCCTAGCCTGCAAATTAGTTTGGCATAAACAAAGCTATGTAGGTTTCCTTGTGAGTTTGTTTTTTGGACGTCTCTTGGTCCTTTTGATGTGTAGGTGGCCAGGGGATGCCCCTGTTGATTTTTTCTAGCTTTGTGCGCATTTTTTGGTTATATATTTATACTTACCAAAAAAAAAAGCACAAAAAACAGAAAAATACTCCGTCCGTTAATCTATGAGCACCACCATGTCATGTGCACGTGGTGGGCGTTGTGACTACTACGGACACACAAACAAGGATGGATTAGGCTAACATTGTCTCCTCCAATGAACCCAAAGTAGGTTGGCCAAAGGTTGGTCATCCATTTCTATTTTATATTGGCACGAGTAGAATCTAACACGGGGTTTCACACTGGCATAACCACATTCTCAAGTGAGTACCACACACACATGATTGGTGGTTGTACATATATGACACTCATAATATTTTTCAATGCTCAACATGGAGGAAGCTAACCATTGTTATATGTACATCTACAATACCATGTATACATACATGTACAATTAACAAAACAAAGATGAAGCAGCAAAAGACAAGTCAACCACCAGCTCATCAGAGTCGTACAACTCTGAGCAGTCAAACCAAGAAAATTCGTGCCAAAATTTCCATTTCCGATTTTGAAATTGTGGGATTGGATGATATACTTCAAGAGGAATCTCTGCTGATATTGAGGAACCTAGTCCATTTATGTTAAGTGTCTTCAATTTATGAGCTATAGTAAAAGCGTTGAGAAACAGTTCCACCCCAATAAGATATAACTTCCATTAAAGCTACTACTTAGGAAGCATACAACTAACCCCATTAAATGAGGAAAATGACAAGACCCTTTACATCATGTCCCTATTGAGAATATGTCTTGGGTCAATTCTAGCTCCTTGAACGAAAACCATAGGCCATATGCACACTGCGCAAGGTAGTGGCGGAGATTGGGATTTGGGACCTACACACTGGGACAATGAGTAGTAAAATGGCCTCCGAGGCTAGAAATATTTTTCCAGTTCATGACTATGATTATTGGAAAACGTTGGGCAGGTCAAATTACGATTGTATGGAGGGGTCCTCAAAAACTTTCCCCTGTTTCTATTAAATGGAGCTGAGTGTTTCCCTTTTGTCAACAGTTAGAAGGATATTTCTCAATAATTACTAAGGGCTGCGTAGTGGGTACGGTTTAGCCTTTCTATTTAGAAGGTCCCAACGCCATAATTATTTAACATACGTGGACTAATATTTTACATGTACCTAATAGATAAGTCGGGAGTCTCAAGACAAGGTGCGTCGAAACCCGCATACCCTTGAAAAAAAAAAGTAAGGAAATTTCTAGGCAACATAGTAACCTCATGCACAAACATGTAAAAGATTCTCTTTCTAAGAGATTTCAAAAAGTAAAACCTGGAAAGGTAAGTAATCTCATATAGTTGCCTATTTCTATATCTATACATTAAAGGAAATTGATATTCGCGCTCCACTTTTATAGCGCTTCACTTTGCTCATGAAGTTACTAGTAACTTCACCTTAAAATTGGAGCGTTATCAATAAAAAGTAGAACTCAAAATCAGTTTCCTACATTAAACTATTGTCCAATATGATATCATAAACAGAATACTAGAATATAAAAAGAGAACAGCTTTCAGTAAACGTCATTATCTGAAAAAACCCCTAAAGGAGGCTCTATCAATCTCAACAAATAACAACAAATGAAAAGGCAGGGAAGGTGCACTGCATGCATACAAAACAGAGTTGTGTTCCTTTTTCTCTTGTCTAACTGATCTACATGTCTCTCTGTTTTCGCCTCATGATTGGCTCATAATGGAAAGCATAACGGACAAGTGACACAACACTAGCATAAAAAAGTTTCTCCTAAGAGATACAAATACAAAATCTACAAAAAGATTTCTTTGTTTTTGTTTTTGTTTTTGTTTTTGGTAAGTAAAAATATTTCTTTGTTACCTTGTTGAGTTTTAGACGATTATCCATGATTTTACCCTCTGAAGTCAAAAGAAACGTTTCGGCCATCTTGTGCAGTAAGTGCTCGTAACCTCTTTCATCAGCAACCAAAAATTCTCGCTCCCCGAAATCCACATAAGTTGATATTGGTTCAACCTCTGTAAAAACCAAACCCAATTCTCAATTTGACAGTTCATTATTGGAAAATAAAACAATTCCCGAAAATTTGTAATCATACACTTCGTTCACCATCTCGTAGCGTTATTGATAAGATTATACTAACAATTTTTGAAGCCTTCCACTGAACTTTGCCTTATTCTAGTGGAAAGCACAAGCTTGAGAAAAAAGAATTCCCGGTACTAAATTTGGTCCTTTTAGAGAATCTACGCGACATCACAACATCAAAGCACACATCGGTCTTAATCGGGTTTATGTCAGTGGACAGTGGCATTGATTCTTCATAAAATAATCCATAAACAAGTCTGAAAACCCTGAGTTATAACTGAAAAAAAAACTGAAAGAGCGCAGATCGACCTGCCATTTCGAAGTCGTGAAGGATGAAGTCAATGGCCAGCTCTATTGGTGTCTTGGGAGTACTGTTAACAACAAAAAAAGGTACAGAAAGCGTTATATAACGAACGTAAAAGCTCACTGCGTAGGAATTCAACCGCAATAACATGGTCATAGACCACTCAAGTGGTCCGTTGCAGCGTCATAATTATAATTTGAAAATGAGACGCACAAATCTTGGGTAAGCCGTTTTTCAATTGGAAGATGTTTTCACGCTTTCACTAATACTCATGCACACAGAGTAATCATTCAGTATTCCCAGAGCATAGTCACATGGTTCTTCGGATCATTCAAGGCTATTCATCACCACACATTTATGCGGCGTCCATCATGGTTCATTGATTAATTAAACACATACGCATGCGCATTATGTGACTTAGGTCGTGATACCATTACAAATCCAATAACAAAGACAGAGACGATGAGGAGGAGAGAAAAGCTTACGATGGAGGTTCAGAAAATTTGAGCAAATCAGCGTCGTGGTTGTTAACCTCTTCCTTCTTGAGTTTCTCCATGGCTGAGTCCACCGCCTTTTTGTAAGAGTCCGCCGCGATTCCACTCGGAAAAATCTTCCCACTGTTTTCACCACAAAAATTGTTCAAAAGAGATACAAACTAGGACCACCGCAACGCACCGAGCGCAATCTAGAAAAACTCCAGAAACCGAGTAATGCTAAATTGCGCCGGTAGAAATTCCAACGAACCTTCGGTCGTAGATATTGTAACGGGCATTGCTGTAGTCCGAGAAGCATGTCCGGAGCCCCGAGCTCCGGGCGAGTTCCCAAACCGGGTTGCACTCCTTCCCGCCGACTCCGGCTATCCAACCCGCTCCGAGCTCCACCGACACCCCTCCGAATTCCTCCTTCCGGATCCTCCCGCCGATCCGGTCCGACGCCTCCAGGATTAAAATATCGTCCACGCCGTTCTCCGCCAACACCTTCGCGGCCGATATACCTGTAAATACATACATATACACATACACACAATTACATAACAACAAATTAGGCTCAACATTGTATATGCTTATGTTACGAGTGTTTTGAATCTCTCTCCGTTATACCTGAAATACCGGCTCCGACGATGATCACGTTACTGCGAACTGGAGATTCCATTGACAACGTTTTAGAGAGAGAGAGAGATATGTTGGAAGTGTGATTGGGTTTGTGTTTCGTTAGCAAGAGAGGGAGATATGGGGGGGAAGTCGGTTTATATAGTTGGTTTTCCGCCTATATCGTGTGTGCGTGTGTATTTTGTAGGCTTTTTTTCCACACTCTATATTGACGGGCGTTGAATTGATGGAGATGGATGGCACGGGGCAGCGGGTGTGGACGGAGGAAAATTTATTTGGTGACGGCAGCACGTGACGGTATCTCGTATTTTTCCTCTATCGAAAAGGATATTGTCACGTGCTGTTCCAAGTTTTTTTTTGTTTTTTTTGAATGGTAAAAAAAGATATCATTGATCTTGAAATTGTAACAAGACTAATAAAAACAACGAAATAGCATCACGTTCAAAGTGGTAGTACAATCTTTTGTTATATTCGAAATCCAAACCTATGATCACATACTATATATTTACGTGATAGAGAAGAATTTGAGGCACTAACACGCAGCACCAGAGACATGAAAGAATTACTCCGAGGGACAGAGGGAGAGTACTCAGGCTTCGTTCCGCAACAAGATAAAAGCTCTTATTTTTTAAGAAGGCAATTTCAAGCTCAAAAATTAAGGACTTATTGAAATATAAAAATATATAATATGGATCTTATTTGAAAGATCTCATCGAGACTTTTATACGATGCAAAAAAAAAATTGAAAATTTATTTTTCATTTACATTATTTTTGAATTTAAAAATATAAAATAAACTACTTATTTTTTAAAAAGATTTCTGGAACGGGGCCTCAGTCATTTCAAATTGTTGCATCGCAATTGAAATGACGAAAATTAACAACCCTTTTTCATCGGTACCCACGCCAAATAACCAAATTTACCATTTTTTCTCAACCCCCTACCGTTCTCCTCCTCCTTCTCCTACTCCTCCGATCCACCTACACCTGTGAGATGGTGGCAAACATGAAAGAAGCTTTTTAATTCTTGACAATATAAGGTAGTGGTAACTCCAGGAATATATTCGAATTAGAGAGTTCAAAAACTACCTTAACTCCATTGGCTTTATTAACCAACAATGTATACCCAAAATCTCGTATATTACTCCATCTGTCCCAATTTGTTGCGCCCATTTTGACTTTCACGTAATTTAAGAAAATATAATAATTACATTAACTTTGTGTCAATTTTACCCATTTGTAACTTATGACTTTTTGTCAATTTTCCTTATCATGTCATTGAAAGAATAGAGACAAATCTAATTTGCTCCACTTTTCTTTCAAATCAAGGAGAACTTACTGGGTGTGTGTGTGATGGAGAGAGGGGTTGGGACACCAAGGGCTTATTCATTTGGGGTACTCAAAATTTTTGTGCACGGTTCTCAATAAATTTTTTCTATCTATTTCTTTCCACTTATTATATTTTAAAATCTCACTCAACATCCAAACCGAACAAGGTCTACGTGTTCTTACCCCGGGGCATTATATAATTTTTCAAAAACAAGGGGGATGAGAATAGAATTTACCGGGAAGCCGTGCGGTCAATATCAGAACGTGATTTGCATTGATCACACAGTGGCAGAGAGAGGTGCAGAGGGGAGCGGCTGCCTAATCACACGTGTGGCATGAACCACACGTGAGGGTCTTAATTACCGGTAGTAATTAATTACTACTAGTATAATAATAGCAGCCAGCCTGTGACGTATTAGTCTTAACTCTTACTTAAGTGACAAGTGAAATCGTGGGCTCACTGGCTCTGCGTTGTCCGACTTTGACTTGGGTTAGGACCGTGGATACAGATTGGCGACAGTCTGTATATATACTTCTGGGGTGTACTGTTTCCGTTAGTGTAAAATTCGTAGATTTTTATTTCTTGTGAAAAATTTGTTAGGTATTTTTGATAGTAAAAAAGTTATTACTAGGTATGTGAGCGAAAAAATTGTTGAGTTGGTAAAAGTGAAAATCAATTGGTAAAAAACGTTAAGTTTTTAGTGTTTTTTTTTTAATAAAAACGAGATGGTAAAATACGTCAAATTTTTTGATAATGAAAACGGGGCCAAATGGTTCCCAAACTATCCTAGCCTCAGTTTCGGAGTCCCGTGATTCGATCCGTTCATCTGGTTTGGTAATCGGAACAAATGAAAGGCCAAGTTTAGGTAATGATTACCACGATGCACTTAATGATCGAGGATCAAAATTTTATTTTTACCACGATGCACCTAATGTACTTGTAACTTAAGTATGTTTTTACTTTAGGACTAGTTTGATTGGTCACACTGGACTAATACTTGAAGGAATTAACATATACGGAGTACAATCTTCCGTACTGAAAAAAATGTATGTACTTTATTTATGTTTTCGTTCAATTTCAACCGCAGAATTGCACAATTGTTACTCCTCTAGAAGAATTTTTTGTGCAATCGTGCGGCTAATTATATTATACGAGAATAGATACTTATCCGGTGAAGAATCGAACCCCAGACCCTGAGGAATACTCCCAAAGCCTTGACGTCCGTCCGAGCCACTGGGGCAACCCTTGGATGTGTACAACTTGTGAATTACTGAGAACAACTTGACATTTTTGAACAACAAAAAATTGTCCATAACTTATTGGTCGGTGGAAACGCCGTTTAATCTAGCTAATCAAACAAAGCATAATAATGTGTTCACTTTCACGTGATATGTCCTCTAGCCACCTTTACCAATGTGTTCACATCTTTTTATCCTAGGACCGATGATAAAAAGTATTTCCACAAACAAAACGACACGTTATAGGGAACTCAAGTTTCAATTGTTGAAAGAAAAAAAGGAAACTTCCATGCAAAGATTCCTATGATCACTTTTTTTTTGCTTCATTAATCCTCATTTATCATGAGGTCTTGCGATAAACTATGGAATTAGTTGGGAAGATTATGTTATAAAAGGAAATGACCTAAACCCAAAGTCGGCAGAGCACTTCCTTTTTTCCTTTTTCCACATGAGTAGCTTTCATATTGTTGTTTTTCAAGGATGTATTTATTTATTTTTAATCAGTACTTTAGGTTTCCTTCAATAATCCTCATTTATCACAAGGTTAATGGAGGATGAGCTATTTGATCAGTTGTGAAGATTATCCCCGTCAATAAGATTAACAAAAGAATCTACATTCAAGTCGGAGAGCCTCGTTTCACTAACTAAAATAAGTGCTTATTTTTCAAATAATTACTCCTTCCGTCCTATAATATTTGTCTGGTTCGCAAAACGAGAATGTAAAAATAATATAATTTTTGCAAGAAAAACTCTAATTTTTTCAACAATTCACCAGATATTGACGAGTTCTTTAAAATTATGAAATTTTTTTTGAAAGAAATGTATTATTTTTTAGACTTTGTTTTGCGGACCGAACAAACATTTTTGGTCGGAGAGAGTACTTGTTTTTTGAATTAAATGTAATGTAATGTAATGTGAGAAAATGACCTATCTCATAAAACAAAAAATAAATATTTAAAAAATAAAAACTTTAACGAAACGAGCCAATTGTTTTAGCGATAAAAAGTTTAAGAAAGAGATAGTAGTGTCACTAGTGTGTGTGTTGATGAGTCATCTAGTTAGGAGATTGCATCACGAGGAATCCTAGAGCAAGCCCTATAAATACTTGGATAAAATTGTGGTTGCCGGTACGATGCTTTTTTGGCTTGTCTTTTCCAATAAAAAAAGGTGGCATTAATGCTTTAATGACGAGATTACATGTCAAGTTAATCTGCTAATTATTCATTTGGGTCACCATCATCCGCTAACAATATATTAATTGGCATGACTGAAAATGTTTAGGTAGAGAGGTTCTCCTCTAACTAGTAGTGGTTTTAATGACCTAAATAGTTTAGGCCACATTACATCGACACAGTAGATAAATATATTTCTGAACGGTACGTACTACATATATAAGAATATCACATTTTAGGTAGCATTCGAATGGCGCCAACTTCACCCCCCCCCCCCCCCCACCACTTCTCTTATTTGTTGGAATCGGTAATATCTCTCATCGCGTCACGGCAACATCATGATTTGCTAAGCATTATTTTCTGGTTGCGTAGTAAAAAATAGCCGGCGTCTTATGAGCAATATTGATTGGTAAGTTTTTTTTTTTTTTTTGATAGGCAAGTATTACAGGGCAAATTTATGCAGTGCAAACTTGGATCTTGATTAGGTGATTCCACTTACTGTCAGCTTAATTATAAATACAACCACTAATTACCCTCGGACGAAATGAATTGACTCTCTCTTGTAGCATTTCAAGTAGGCAAGTACGTAGGAGAATATAAGTCCAATAGTCCATTTGGCAACCAAACCAGCTGGGAAAAAATATGATCTTATGCAAAGTAGCTAGTCATTTTCACATTAACTCGCGATTGGCCAAGTGGTTTTGGCCTGGTACTTAAGAGTTTGCTCCTTTCTAGAGTTTTAGGTTTGATTCTTTTAACTAGCAACTCTTGAGGTCACCTCATCTTCACGTGTAAGCGTGTGAAACAGTTGTGGAAGGAGTTGTAGAAATTAGTCCGATGTGCCCGTAAGCTGGCCCGAAACACCATGCAATATTACACACAAAAAAAAGAACACAATTAACTTCTTTTCAATGCTACTCATGTGTGTGTATATAAATAGAGCGGTTCAAGGGACACCTAAAAAAATACCTCATAGTTCACGGTCAAATTTTGATGATCCAAACTGTTCAATGTGATCAGAACGTGTTTTAAAGGGTACTCGAGCCGCTCAGTGTCAGTTCCTTTAATTTTTCCTTTTCCTCCACAATAAAAAATACAAACAAAGAGTAGGAATTACTGCAAAAATATGTATATATTTACAGCATAGCATCATATCTAATGCGCGACCTAATTTTACATGACAAAGTAGCTATATAGCCTGTGTCTACTAGCAGTAGTTTTTTTTTATAACGTCGACTAATTTTAGAAGACCAATTCCACTGCTCAATTGTAGGGGTCCCAATTAAAACCAAAACAAAGCTCATGGTCTGTCAGTAGTTAAAATAAAACTTCTTTTTTTTTTTAAACAGCGAAATAGTTAAAATAAAACTTGATTAAAAAACTGAAACCTAGACCTTGGAGATACTATTAATCAGCCAAGCTGTAATGTTGATAACATTGAAAGGCTACTAATTAGAGTTGGGACCATGCTAGGCAATATAGGGGGCTTTTATTTAAACAAAAAAAAAAAAAAACAGGGTTTCACACATAAAATATATTATCATATCCCTTTAAACATATTTAATGCAGTGCAAAACTAACAAGTCATTAAGTGACACGTCAAATCAAATAAATGGAGATAATTTAATTGCCAACCCTATTAAGGTATGATTCCGTAGATTACTTACACTTAATTAAAATCGAATTTTGCCAAATCCAGTTAGATTTAAACGAGGACAACTCGCGCGGCATCGTTTAATTTGACTAATGCTTATAATTACTAATTAGTTAGTGGGTACGATTTAGATGAACTATATGCATCATTAGATTAGATGAGAATCTAATAATTAACAACCTCATATCTATACATTACTCATGGTGAGTTATCTCAAGACTATATATATATATATATATATATATATATATATATATCCGAGCCGCTCATTGTGATCAGAACGTAATTTTAAGGATATCCGTGAGAAATCAACAAAAAAAATAACCGGAAAGGGCTTGATCCGAACAGTTTCGAACAGTTTTTTATTGAACGATTCAAATAAAAACTGCTTAAATCAAGCATTTTCCGATCATTTTTTTTGTTAATTTCTCGCGGGTACCCTTAAAATCACATTCTGCACACATTAAATTGTTCGGATCATAAAAATTTGATCGAAAACTATGAGTTTGAGATTTGTGGTGTTTTTTTAAGTGTTTTTTGGAGTGTCCCTTGAACCATCCCGATATATATATACACATACATATATATGAAATCAGATGTTCGAGTCAGCTTATACGCACCCGGACTAATCGTGAGATCTTGAAGTTAACAATCTAGCAAACCTTCCATTACAGGTTTGGAATGTTGACCTCCGTAGAAATTGAACATAGTCTCCGTAAATGTTTGGAATGTTTGGCCTCCATTACCGGTACTACAAATAGGCCGTAAAAATTAAAAGTAGAGGAAGTATCGAGGCATTTTCTGATCAAACTTTTACCTATTTCCCAGTATTTTTGAAATACTATTCTCATGTCTATTGTAACGGCCCCGTTTCAGAACTTATTTTAAATATTTATTTTTTAAGAAGGTAATTTCAAGTTAAAAAATAATGTGTTTACGCAAATAATTTTTCAAGCAATGTGGATATTGTTTGATAGATCTTTATTGATATCTTTTGAACGGTAAAAAAAAATATTTTTCATTTACATTATTTTTGAATTTAAAAATGTGAAATAAATACTTATTTTTATTTTTTAAGAAGGTGTTGTGAAATAAATACTTATGTTTCTTGGTGAATCTATGTGTGTTTCAAAAAGAATGAACACTGTCAGTTTCATTTCAATCCACGATTCTCCTCACCACCTCAAAGGGCGCTGTTTTTCGGTGTCGAACGGGTACCACACATGCGGTATCCCGTCAACCTAGATTTATTTACTCTCTCTCTCCTCATTCGATCAGTCTCTCTCCTCTCCTCTCCTCTCTCTAAAATCGAAACTGTCCAAAACTCGCTTAGACGGCTGGAATCGCCGAAGGATACTGCCACATGGTACCCGCTCGATCAGCACCCAACAA
This sequence comes from Rhododendron ovatum, assembly GCA_019656835.1. Classification (NCBI taxonomy): domain Eukaryota; kingdom Viridiplantae; phylum Streptophyta; class Magnoliopsida; order Ericales; family Ericaceae; genus Rhododendron; species Rhododendron ovatum. The sequence goes on along the minus strand of CM033794.1, from coordinate 9,039,036 downwards.
TTTCTCCCTCAAAGGTATATAGCATCTTGTGTTTTTTTCCTTCGCGTATATCACGTAGGCACTAGCATTTAATTCTGATTGAGGTGGTTTGTCCAACTATCAACCAAAGTGGTACACAGTACGTAACACAGAATAAATAATTGAATTTCCTATGCACCGAAAGAAAGAATAAATACTTAGTTTATCACTATTGAATATTTCGAATGATTTTCCGTCACTAATTTCTCCCATGCACCATTGTAATTGGGTCAATTAAACCTGCTTGCAGTAGTACTCCGATAAGAGAGGTTATGTTGTAGGAGAAAAAAACTTATTTACGGAGGCTCTCTAATGGCTCGTAAACTAAGTTCTATAGCGCTCAATCTCGCGCATCCAAAAGTATTTTGAACAATTTTGGACCATTGATTGCAGAGACGGACTGGTGAGATTGTGCGCTGCCGTAAATAACTTCTTCAGGGAGGAGCCGTGAATAAATTATTTTTTTATTCTAGTTGCATCTTAATAGAGCAATAGAACTTACATTAGAATGAATGATATATCTCTTCCAAAATTCTCTCTGTTGGTCTAGAGTCTTCCAATATTCTCTATGTTGGTCTAGAGTCTGTATGATGCCGCTCAAGAAAGATTAGCTATGCCTATTGCCTGCTCCTCTACCCCTTGGCTGATAAAAAAAGTAAAAAAAAAAGAAAAAAGAAGAAGATTTCACTAGCTATCTTTTTCTCAATTTTCATGGATTATTCTAAAATTGTGGTTGTATTTTAGTTAATTAAGGCGTTTTAATTTGAACTTTTCTACTACGCGTTTCAAATCCTTTGAATTTGAAGACACATTAGTCTATTGAAAATGAGTGGATTTCATATCCACAGCTTCAAATAATCCACATATATCAATTAATTAACTTATAGGAATAGGGTAGTTCCAGAAGATGTGACCAAATAATTTACTACAAAAATTCTGCTGAACTTTACCTTTTATGTTCCTTTCAAAATCACTTTAACCCTACTTTTTTCTTAAATTTGTCAATGAAAAAGAAAAATGGAATGAAAACTATAATCCATTGTAGAATGTTTTCATTCTCTCACAAAGAATGGGGAAAAAAAGTAGGCCTTTTTGACAAATATATCATCATTTTCTCATCTACTTTTTAAACCACCAACAGAAAAGAGAGAACTCTTCTTCTTCCTCCAAAATTTCCTTGTTTAATTATCTAAAAAGTTCTATTGTGATTGGCTCTCATTTTGGTCATGGGGCATTGGATTCAACATTCAAGAGATCTTCTTGTTTGTCAAACAAACTTGTTACTTTCCTCTACTCATGCATTTGATTTTGGATTTTATTTATTTCTTCATTATTGTCAAATGCATTTTAGCGTGCAGACACTTGCAGATAGAAAAAGAGGATCCAATCACTTTCGTACAATTCTATCTTTATATGTTGTCTTGTAGAATTTGTACCATTGTGTGTGAACTAATTGTTGTGGTGGATGATTCTAATAAAAGCATGAATGGGACCATTGGGAAAAGATGAAGATAGAATCGCTTAGAACAATTTTCCAAATTGTCATGGGAGTTGATTAGAGGGGAATATTTGGCAAATGGCAATAGTGGAACTGTGGATGTAGCATATAGTGGCAACTAGACTGGGAATAGTATTGGCCTCAGGGAGAATTGAAAAGGTAAAACTAGAAATAGTTTGGATGGCAGAAATCAGGAATGGAGTCGAGATTTTAGCATTAGGAAGACGGAGATTTAGAAGAAAATTTTACAAAGTACGTTATGATATTTTTAAAAGTTTCCATGCTTATTTTCTAAAATTTAATCCCGCCAAAAATATATTAGAATGCATAACTAAAATTTGTACTTGATAAACACAACTAATCTCATCGCGTCTCAGGGTATGTAAGAAGAAAAAGGACAGACGAATTGTGCAATTATCTATTGTCGTGGCTAAATCCCAATTTTCCATTCACACTCAAGATTACGATGACCGACATGCGTACTAAGGAAATTATGTTGCTAATTGATGATGTTTTTAGTATGTTATCTGTATACAACTGCCCTTAGTAGGGTACTGGTATATAACCTACGAATAGGATACGTTTATTCGCATAATGTATGCAGATAGCATAAACTCTTACACGGGAAGCCAAAGAAACACCCCACAAAAATACTCCTCCTCTACTAGGGCGATACGTGACAATGATACTCCAGTAATACTGAATAATTTTTTAGTTTTCCTCTTCTGCGCGCCGTCTTATCGTAATGATTTTAGGCTCATGATCACCATTTTCCTCTGGTATTATTACCTAGGTGATGGGTCCGACCAACTACGTTTGCTATGAGGATCCAAAAGTGATGGAAATTGGTCATTGTCGCTTTCGTTAATTTCAAACCAGAATTTTTGTGTCAGGGTGTTGTCATTTACGCGCACCTCAATTAATTTTGGAGTTCAATTCCACTGCCTACTTACAGGAAGTCCAATTAAAATCGGAGCAAATTTAGACTGTGTGTGGACTAACTCCAAAAAAACTAATAGCGCCCAAAATATTCCTAAACTTAAGATCTTACGAAGAGAGCAAATCCCCGAAGTACTTGGACAAATATCCCCTTCCCCTCCATTTCAAATCATTTTGTCATAAACTTCTAATGGGATTTGAAAGACAATGGTCAATGGGTACTTACACTTTCCTACATGGAATGATTGCTCTTTCAGTGGGTATTTGTAAGTCAACTTTATGATTGGTACAGTAGACTTTTTAGGACGAGTAATGGGAACAAATTTGAGTTCAGCCGAAACATCACTTGACAGAAAATCGCAAATGAAATTGTAAGAGACTCTTTCACCGGTCATTAGTTTCAGGATCTTGGAATCACGAGCGCATAAAACACTCAATTACCAAATGAAAAAATGAAGATGGTATTCCCCATACCTAACCAGACAGTTGTCGATCGCGATTGCAATATTGTGAGATTTCTCTCATTTGTTGATGAGATGACACTGCCCTGTGATAGTAACCATTATACTCTCTCCACTAGGAAAAGAGAATAATGTTACAGCCAAAAGCAGTTCAAAAGAAAAGGATACAGCCAAAAAAATATATTATGGCAAAAAAAAAAAAGAAAAAAGGATACACAAAAGCCACAATAAGAAGAATAAAGTTTCATGTCTCATTCTAATAAACTTACAATTCAATAATTATTTTGATCTAAGCATAACCTAAAAGCTCTTAAAAAATTTGAGGCGTACTGAAAGGTGGTCGAATTAGTGGATAGTTGTTTATGTACTTATTCAACCACCTTTTAGTACATAAACAAGTTGTTATATACACACTAATCAAGTAAGGAACCTGAAATTACACTTGAACACCTCTATCCCATAGGTTTTAAGTGAACGACGTGTTATAGGGTTCTAGATCCTCTGTTGCCTGAATCCTCTCTTTTCGTTACAACATCAGGAAATTAAAGTGATCGAACCTGCGATAGAGGATCCGAAACTCTTAAAGCAACCATGCACGAACGTGGTTTTCGAAATTTGTCGGTTTTTCTTTCTTGTCAAGTGATGTTACGGTCATGATTAATGGTCACCATTTTCCATATGCCTATCATTAGTTAGTGTCCGATCAATTGGATTTACCCAGAAGAGATGAAAATTGTCACAATCACTTTCCTTGGTTTCAAACTCAAAGTAGTTAAGAGCAGGGTGTCACTATCTAAACAACTACCACTGATAAAACTGAAATGGAAATACCATATATTGTTGCGCAATTACGTACACCACAATAATTTCTAAGTTCGGTACAAAGAATATAACAACAGCATAACACCTCGTAACCCTACATCACAATAGGTGACCCCTTGAGTTTAGCTCGAAGGGTCATTTTGGCTGTGACTACATAGTCGGTCATAGTTGTGAAATCGCATTGCGGATGGGTATTTCCGAAAGGCAAAGGGTTGTATCATCACATGGTAGATTAACACAAAATCCACACTCCATATAGTTTGTATGGTTTGCACGGTCCTGAAGTGCTGGCCCTTAGACTCGAAGGGAGAACCTCAACTTGAATATTGATGTCCTGTCCAGTTGAGCTAAACTTTGGGGTTAAGAGTCTTGCGACTTGCTCACAAAGCCTTGTCACGAAAAGTACTAACGTTCTTACTGTGATCCTATAATCACAAACCCTCGTAACTAAAGATTTCAATGTTATTCGATTCATTTTCAATCACCTGAAGTGCCATACGTCCTTTCGTGTTTACACCAAAACCCTTTTCTGTGCCCAATTTTATCTGTACCATTGTTCGGTTCATTTTCAAGGATTGAATCATGTGCCAATCTTGAGATGAGAAGATTTTTAGGTGATCAAAATATCCAAAAATTCCTACGGTCACATAAGGTACACTTTTTTTCTAAAAGAAATGATGATGTTCGAGGGCTTTCGTTTGGGTCCAATTAATTCCATGATTGCTTCAACTGGTTTCGTTTAAAACCTGCTGAGGGGACTTGGACTGTTTACACCTCCATTAGAAGCTTCTGGTTTTCAGCCTACGAAATTGAACTCTGGCCCAATGCTAGAAAACATGGGATTTTGACTTTTTCTCCAGCTAGTGTTCCAACTAATGACTTTGGCTTAGGTCATCAGGAATTGTGTAGATAATTTAATTCACAGAAGCAAAATGGATAGGGAAAAAAAAAAATTCAATTACTCAACTTCATACAATACTATGCTGACTTTCGCCGATAAAAAAAAGAAGAAAAAAAGAAATTACTCAGCTTCATACCTTTTCATTGTTCTCTACCAATCTCTCTACAATTTATGATCCAAAGACAACACTAGAGGCTTCTTTAATTTTTGTTAGCTGCCACCCTTTTTTCATGTGTCTACAGGAAAATAGTATGAAAATTAACATATATCCATCTCACTTATCTTACTCGTAGTTATTTTTTTTGATAACTCAGGCTGTCCGAGTCCAGCTTACGCCCACCTTGACTCATTCTGGGGCACAATCTCACCGCCCAATTGCGGGGAGCCCTATTAAAGTTGGAGGAATTGCTCTGTAAGCACTGACCCTAGAGGAGTTGATGACATCTGTGAGATTTCGAACCTGAGAATTTGGGAGGAAGCAAACCCCTAAGATTCTTTAATTCATGTAGCAACACTCATACTTGTGTTTATGAACTAGTAATATGCCGTTTAAATTATGTGTCGTTTTTGTGTACAAAACAGGGAAGCAGTTAAAACTTCAGAATCTGATAAACTGGCATATTGTCAAATGAAAATGTTATATTAGATAACTTCACTTCTCTGAAGATTTCTCTTTTCAGGACAAAAATGAATTCTCCAAAACTGCGCTGGAAGACTAGAACGAGATTTATTCTGTGTTCTTGGAGCAATGCTCGTTTGGATTCCAGGCCAATGTGTGGTGTACGGGTGGTGCGGAGGGACCCTAGAGCCTCCAGGAGCACTAAGTTCAATGTGAACGGAAATTTTATCACTTCGGATCAGATTGCTTCCAGTATTGTTGGACCCATAATCAATTACTAATTCAACTGAGCACGTTTTTCATACTTATGATGAGAAAGATTTGCATTTTACTCAATCAAAATGAAACAAGCATTTAATGGCATAGCTATACAATGCATAAAAGACCAGATTTGTCACCAGAAACAAACTGACAAATAGGTTAATTAACGTAACAATATTCTTCGTTCGAAGGTTATTATTAGCAGATAATGTACATCAAGTTCACAATCGTTTTTCCCAGAAAAAATGGAAGAACAATAAGGGAAAAACAAAATAGAGAGTCGAGCCAGGGAAGTTTCCTTTAGAATTCGGTAGTTTCACACTTATGCACGGTGGTATCTTGATATCTAGTTATTTGAGCATACCATAGCGACAGATTGCTAAGAACTCTACAGATTTTCCTTAATTAGACAACAGTTCACAGATAAACCGAGGGTAAGAGGCCAAAAAAGTGTTCAAGAGCTGAAGACAATTACCGATAAGTCGCTCGATGCAAATTAGACGCTCTTCACAGTCTTTCCTTAGCCAGGAAACGTAAAAATGCACTCTGTAAGAATCCATTGTTTCAGATCTTTCATTCCAGATAACCAGAATAAGTTCGTCGGAAAAAAACAATCAAGAATAGGGGGCAATGTACCTACCTTGTTTCTTCTGGAGTTCAGTTGCAATCTTCACCCATGCCAGAACAAGTTGTAATTCTGTTTTGTTCCTTTGATAAAATCTGTAAATATAACAGCATATACAGGCTCAAGAAACAAGCAGTTTGCCCTGTTTCAGATACATGAATGCAGAATAATGAGAGAGAGTGTTTATGCAACATACATCAAACCAAACCAAACCGAGTCTTGCGTCCCAATCACAAGCAAACCACAATAAGAGAGATGATTTTTTTTTTATAAATAAAATACAGTGGAAGTTCAGAATGGAGTTCAGTTCAAGTCAGTGCGGTGCAGTAAACTCTATCATATTTCCTTCTACCTGCATCTCAGGCTTCTGTAAGCTACCTTACGGAATTGAACACCCCAACAATCTCCCACTAGCTATGCCAACAACTGCTTCACAACCAAACAGCTATTCTACAGCTAAACGGCTTTTGTCATCTATTTACTGTCAGATCCTGGGACAAGAGGGTAAGAAGCCGAACAATGCCACTTTCTTTTTTCTTTGTTTCTGTTTCCTCCGGAGTACAAAGAATTCCTTTTTGCGACAAGAGCTTCCAAACAGAATGTGGAAACTTTATAGCCAACTCAAAACCAATTGGCAATGAGTGGAGGGGATCCAAATGTTATTAAGCTAGCTTTCATTCCATACGTGGGACAACTACTCTAACACACAAAAGCATGTTTGATTTTCCAACAGAGATGACAAAATCCAAAAATAATCCAGTCTGAAAAGTGAGAAACTAATTATAGGAACAGATAATCCGTAATCCACACCCAAAAGTTTCTAACTTACAAAAGACAAGATCAAAGGAAACAATACTGGATCCTAACTCCATTTCCACTAGAAAATTGCTGGACCACAAGGACCAGCTGAGGAACAGTCTTATGATCCAGTTGTTGCCCTGTCCATGTGAAAACCAATTCCTCCATGAAAAAGGTTTGTCCTAGTTTTCATTTTTGATAAGTAAATTATTATATTAGAAACAAGGCATTAAGGGAATGTCATCCACATACAAAAAAAAATGCCACAGACGAAAAGGCCATGTACACTATCATGAGAAAGGAAAAGATCTAAACAATCTATGAATTGGTCAAGAGAAGGATTAGATTCCCCCTTGTCCCAACTATACAAGCTACTAACCAAAAAACCACCTATATCTATCAATTCCCAATATTGACTCTTCCTACTTTCTTGTTGGTTAGAAACGAACCAGAGGAGAACAAGATGCTACAAAGAATAGTACAGATAAGAGATGTATCAGTCTTGAAACGTTTCTGGAAATTGCATTTGGCAACACAGTACTCAAATGTATATGCAACTTCAAAACCCAACTAAACAAATCAAGGCAAAGGGAGAATGTTCGGAAAATAGTAGAGAAAATGAAAACAAGGAAGAAAGTTGAACATACTCCATTAAACTTGGACGGCATCTAATAGCAAAGTCTGTGAAGTTATATTATCAATTGGATAAAGCCAGCAGGAGGCAGGTCTTCTGCTACTATGCAGTGATACTAGTATGCAAGTTGTCATGGATCTTTATTGGATGGGAACTTCCTTATAGAATGTCTAGCATAGAAAAGGCTAGACAGAAAATAACCAGTTAACTTAAAAAGCATAGTCCAAAAACATTTGGCATAGGGAAAATGCTAGTGACTGCCCTTAGGGCAAGGGACAGTGTGTAAAATATGGATTGATATCCATGAGATGTTTTGGAATCTATGAATGTGCATTGATATCTGCGAAATTTGTGTACTGGAATTTAGCACTTTTGGCATTACATGCGTCTAATTCACCACCTGTTGGGCATGTGGTAGCAGGACTGTTCTTATGTAGTCCAAACTTAGTTAATACTGCGACCCGCATCAGTCTTGTACCTACAGAGGTAGTCCTGAGCTCTAGAAGACAGATGCATAGATATTTTTTGATAAGTAAATATATTAGAAACCAGGCATTAAGGGAATACAAAAAAGGGGATTACAAAAAGGCCCTATAACCTTGCCAAAAGTACAAAAATGATCAAACCAATCTATGTATTGGTCGAGGGAAGGATTACATTCCCCCTTGTCCCAATTATACAAGCTACTAATAAAAAAAAACTCTTGATCCTAAATAAAGGATTAGCCAGCCCCTCAAAACATCTCAAGTTCCTCTCACACCATATTATCCACATCAAACAAAGAGTGATCATGGCCCAAACACTCTTCCTTCTTTTTCCCACTCTAGCACCTCTCCACGCAATTAAGAGCTCCATGACAGTTCCTCGAGATGGCCCACTTCAACTCAAGCCAAGAAAAGACCAAAGTCCAAAGCTCCCACGCCACCGAACAATAAATGAGAAGATGATCAACAATCTCCGCATCCCATTTGCACATACAACACCAGTTGACAATAATCCTCCGCCTTCGAATCACATTATCAACAGTAAGAATCTTACCTTGGGCCGCACACCATCCAAAAAAAAAAAACTCACCTTCAACGGAGTCCTTAGTCTTGTGAATTTCTTGTCAAGGGAAAGAGGGATTACCACACCCGCATAAAGCTTGGTAGTAAGATTTCACCTGAAAAGATCATGTCTTAGTAAGATCTCCTACCCTTTGCAAACCATACACTCTACAAAGCAAAGCCATCAATGCCTCCTACTCCCAATCAATCACATCCCTACGCAAGCGAATATTCCACAAGGAAAACCTTCTTTTAGACCCTTCTGAATTCAGTCAAATTTGGAACAAATGCCAGGGGGGTTGGGAAAGAGCCCTATGAACAAAGCTCCAGAGGACAGTAACATGACATGCTCATAATGCATCAAATTAGAGGTCTTGTATGAGTTACTAAATACTCAGAAGTGTTTACGTAGCAAAAATAGTGATAATCGATACCCTTCGGAATGGAGCAAAACAAGCATTACTTGGTACCTGGTTTAGGAAGTGGTAGAATTCGCACATGTACGGTCGGTATGCTCCCTTTCTTCATGCTACCCTTCTTAATGTTAGCATCCGATCAACTTCAATCCTTACTACGAATTTAAGATGAGAATTCCTTTCAGATTTAAAACTAAAACAAAGAGAATGTGACCCGTAGAGAACAGCATGTTTCACTAACTAGCCACAATTAAAAAGTTTGCTAGTTAGGGGGAAAAAAATCTTGCTAAGTAGAAAAATTAGGAAGCATACCTTGAATTTTCCTCATCAGAAATCATCTTATCCTCCAACTCTTTTACAGCCTCTATCATGCCTTGTTTTTTGTACGCTTGTATCAATGTAGCTAAGGTGATATTGTCCAGCTTACAATTTCTCTCTTTCATTGTCAATAATAACTCACCCATCCTTTTAATGTTACCAGCTCGACCATATGCACTGATAACACAATTGAAAAATGCCGTATCAAGTAACTACATCAGAGTTCTCTACTTGCCTCATGATTGAATCAATCCTATGCAAAAGCCCAGATTTACTATATGCACTGACAAGAGTACAGTAAGTAACAGAGGTGGGCTTCATTCCCTGATGCTTCATCTTCAGAAAGAATTCTTCCATCTTCTCAATATTCTCAGACCTACCAAACGCCTCAATAACGGTATTAAAAGTGACAACTGTTGGGGAAAAGAATCTTTTCTTCATAAACTCCAAAACAGAACCCATCTTCTCATACATGCCAGCTTTCCCGTATGATTTAATCAGAATGTTAAATGTCTTTATGTCAGGTCCTATTCCCATTAGCTGAAATTCTTCAAACCACTTTTCCATTTCCACAATCTTCCCACAATTCCCATATGCTCCAATAAAAGAATTCAACGTGAAAACATCTGGATTGCATGCGTCACTTTCAATCATGTCCGTCAACGAGTTCTCCATGGGTTCAAACAGTTTGGCCTTGCCATATCCATCAATTATAGTGTTGTACGTAACTGCACTACATTCAACTCCCAAGTATGACATCTCAGCGAGTATGCCTTTGACGAAATGAAAACGATGGAGCTTCATGCAACAGTTGATAAGACTGGAATAGGTATATACATCTGGTCTGCAATCAGAGACTGACTTCATAAGATCAAGAGTGTGAAATGCTTCATCAAGGAGACCACTGAGGCCATATGCACTCACAAGTGCAGTGTAGACATCTACAGTGGGTTCGAGCCCATCAGAATGTATAAGCTCAAAAAGAAAGCCTGCTTGTTTTGGTTGCCTGCACTTGCCCAGCATCACCAACAGCTTTGTGTATGTTTGGCATCTTGGCTCATACCAATGTTGCTTACGAAGAAGACGAAAGATCTATAAAAGGTATACTCGTATTTGTTTCAGGAAAATGATGGAATCATAAAGAGCTCATCTGGTACTTACAGGGATATATCAAATCAACTTGTCATGCATTATAGCTATGAAACAAATTTCTGCAGAGAATAAATTTGTTTTGATAGCTATCACAAATTTTCTTTTACATATTCCTTGAAACAAATTCAAACGAAAAAAATTTGTTATGTCAAAAATTTAGAAGTCCTGTAATTAATGACAACAAAAGCAGCAATACAGAAAGATAATGACAACTAGTTAACAGGCACTGTTCCTCTAACCTCACCAAGATAAAAAATTCAAACAGCCCCAATCTCTCTCTCTCTCTCTCTCTCTCTCTCTCTCTCTCTCTCTCTCTCTCTCTCTCTCTCTCTCTCTCTCTCTCTCAATTAGGTTGCCAATATCACTAACCACTTCACTCGAAATTAAACCAAACAAAAAATTACCAAAAAATTGAAAAGAAAATACAAAACCTGATTTGGTCCCATTTGATGCAAGCCCTTCTAAGAAGAAAGCAAGCAAGAAACAGACTTTGGAAGGGAAAACCAGAGACACCGTGAAGGCGTAAACCAAAACAGGATGCGTTAACAGGAAGAAGAATTGATCTTTAATTCTCTGAGAGCACTTTCAAGTATTTATGCTCAAGTGTCCTTCTTTACACCTAGTCTATAAATTAGACTACTCCCACTAATTAACTCAACTAACCCTCTTAACAAATTCTGACTACAACTAACTAACTCCAATTTCCAGAATAACTGAATTACAACTATTGTCAAAACCTAAATAATAACCATCACTTGAAAGGATTATTTACGGCATTCATCCACAGGAGGTACATTGTTTCCCATTTAAACAAAAAAAACATTGTTTTTATTCTATGATTAATTGTTTTATTAATCATTTTAATCCTTCACAATTTGAGGTCAATTTCATTATTCCAATTTGTGAAAAGCTCTCTTCTTTTGCCACCACTACAAAACTCCACTTTCCTCAAAACAAAATTCAAATTAGCCATGTATGGTCTGATTCCCTATAATTTGCGCTTCTCTGACAATCCATGGTTTGACCAGGGGTATTACGGGAATTGACAATGTAAACCCTAGGTTATAAATAATTGCTATACGCCATCCTATGCAACTCGTACTCCATTCGTCATTCGATGCATACTGAAAACTGGTTTAAGCAGTGACTGTGCTCAACTCCACAGTTAAGGAACCACGTAAAATCTTTTATATGTGTCTTGTGTTCTTTGTTTTTTTTCTCCTCTCAATTGCTCTTTGTGCGTTTGTTTGTTTGGCTAATTCTCTAGACAAGCCACACAAGATTACACAGACAACTACCCAATAATTTGCACTTCTCTCACAAGTAGTGGTTCAACTAGGGTTATTATGACAATTGACGATGTAACCCTGGGTCATAAATACTTGCTATACGCATCCGATGCAACTTCTACTGAAAACTGGTGTAGACAGTGAATGTGTAGTTAAAAAACTCCTGGAAAATCTCTGATATGCGTCCTGAGTACTCCGGGTTTTTTTTCCTTGATTGTTCTTCTCGCAGTTGTGCGTTTGTTAGGTTTGGCCAATTCTCTCAACAAGCCACACAAGATTAAGCAGACAACTACCCAGAACATAAATTGACACCACCATAACTCAAACAACCAAAGCCCACTTAAACAACACGAAAAGACAAACCCACAAACCTTTAGAGCAGACTCCCACTGATTCTCCCGTATTCGCCTCGTCAAGAGCGTCCAACACCGCTTTGGGCCACAGCTGGTTATACTTGTTCGAATTAGCTTTCCTCTCAATGGCATTTATCGCCGCCTCTGTCCTCAGGATCCGAGACAGGTCCTTGTCGGGTTGCTTCTGGAGGCCTCGAGATGGGTTTTGTCTCTTGGCTGCTCTGATTAGAAACAATGGCAGGGTTGAGGGTTTTGTCGGGTCATTGAGGAATTTCGTCGAACGGGTGGTGGGGGGTGAGGAGGAGGAGGAGGGACGTAGGAGGATAGGTGAGTTTAGAAGTTGGAGATTCATTGCGATTGGAGTGGCGTTTAGGGGTTGGAGAAGGGAGTGAAAGTGAAACTACGTTGCGCGGGTGGTGGAGCATGCGGTTTGTTCAGTTTTAACTGTAACGGACTTTCACAGAAATGGGTGAGATAGAGAAATTATTCAATGCCCTGGAGCGAGGTTGGACATATATTCTCTGGGTGACTTCCTTTCATGGTATGCTGCCAAGCACCCCGCGTACTTGACAGCTGGTGCTGAGCGGTCCAACCGGTTTCGGCAATTGAATCCGAGCGAGAGATGGTCCAGAATTTTATATACTTGGATCAAATCTTAGATTTTTATGCATGTGGATTAATTCTAAGCCGTCCGTGTCAAGATAAGTGACCGGATGGACAGTTCTGTACCGCTGCCAAGCATGGGTGAGTATGAGCCCGGATCCAGAATGCTGCCGAGCAGCTCCCTTTTGGGATGGATTAAAGCAGTTAAAAGGCCCATTCATCTTAATTGAACACAAACCAATAAGATTAAGACGTGGTCCAATGGCCCCTTCTGATGGGCCTCTTCTGCTACTGGGAATCCATCAGCCATTCTCTCTCTTTTTGGATCTTGTATTTATTCTGGGCCCAACAAAACACGTGTACTCGATAAATAAGTGAAAGGAATTGTCAATTTCCTTTACGTTTTCCAATCTTTTAAGTTTTCTTTTACTTCCCACTCAATTACTAAACATACCCCTGGGTAGTTTTATTCGTTGCGATTAGTATTGTACTAAGTTGTGAAATATGTCACAACCGAAACAGCTGTATGATCGATAGATAAAGAATCTTTAGCTCACATGCTTTTGATCTTATTCTAAGAACATTATTTTCGGCTATGAAGATATCCGATCCCCTCGGCCGGTGTGTTTTGATGGTCCATTCATTAAGAAAAATAACAATGAATAATCAAGGATGATTTTCTGATAGCATATGCCTAAACTACTAAAATATTTAAGCCTCTGGCCTGCACGTTAGCATTGGGTGATTTGCAAAGTCAAAATAATGTATAAGAAGACTAAAATAATGACAAGGATAAATTTGGAACAAAAGTTTGATTGTGCGATTATTCTATTGATTAGTGGCTGTACCAAATGGAATTTTTTCAAGAACGAGCTAGGGAAAGAGAAGGTCAGATTTGGAATAACCTATGCACCAATTAAATGTGCTTAACTAGTCTAGGCCGGAATTATATTCTCCGTGGCCGCTGAATTTTCAGTCACCAATAAAAAGTAGTTTGACTATTTCAGATAATTGACTGAGTTCAACCCATGCCTTTAAGTAAAATTCTAAATTTATACAAGACTACTTCAATAAATTTATAAATTTGGTAGAATCAGGAGCGTCACAAGTATTAGGCCATTAAGACTAGTGCCTCGGGTAGCCGGGTTCCAATTTTGAGAGCCTCACTTTCATGCATGTGCATGTGCATGTGTATGTATACATACTACTATAGGTTCTGAATTTTCGACTACTATTTCAATTGATTAAAAAGCCTTATTTAGGTGAAAGACCTTCTTAAAGATATATATGAGCTTTTTGTCAGAATTGATTGTTCCATAACAGTAATCTCTCTCATATATTAGATTTATTTAAAATTCTAGGATTGTTCACAAAAACTTTGCATAAAAATGTCTTACATCATACTCCAATTTTTATGGGTCTCACTCTCAAACTTTGCTTTAAAGTCTCCAAAAAGGTTGGACCGCCCCATTTATTAAATACTAAGTCTCGACATGCAAATTATTCATGAAAGAAATCAACTAGGTTGATCGGTGATAGCATCCATTTTGAAGAAACTGAATTTGTCTTCCAATGCTCTTACAAATAGTACGACAACCCAATCTTTTTCTGATCTCCTACCAAGCTGATGATTTGAATGGACAATTTACACGAAGGCTTAGATCATCAAATTAATGAAATTGAAAGGTCCCATTAATTTTACGCCATGTGAGGTATCATTACATAAGAGGATCTTCTCTAGCCAATAAAAAAAGAAAAAGAAAAGAGGAGCTTCTCCAAATTGGATGACTTCTGCCTTTTGCAAGTTTCAGTAAGTAGAAGAAGATTGACTGTTTCAGTAACCAAAAAGGCAGATCCTAAATTGTTACTAGTAGCATTTTTTGTGTCTTTGATTTTCTAGGTAATTAAGTAGTGTAGTACACATAGTCTGAAATTTGCGAAGGAAAAGGAGATAATGGTGTGATGGAGTTAGGGTTTTTTTCCCTTTTTTGCTTCTTCTTTTTTTCTCTGTTTTTCCGGATAGTCTCCCCAGTTCGGAGTTTGTACCGGTCTGATTTTTCAGATCCGGTGTGGATGGGATGGTGGGCGAATAATCCGGCGCCCCGTGAGGTTGTCCAACGATGGTGGGTTTATTTGGTCGTCTTGCTCCGTTGGCTGTTTTTCGGAGTTAAGATTGAGTTGATGAAAAGGGATCCCCTGTTTTTCTTGCTTATTCAGTGATTAGATTCCGTTCCTGTAGGTGCTTACTCTCTATTACAGTGAACGGCCCTATTGGTTGAACTTCGTGTCTCGACTCTGCTTTGCAGTATGTGCTTATTTCTCGATGGTAGAGTTTAGGTTCCTACCTATTGTTCTTGTTTAGCCTGTATCTCTGTAATTTTGGTGGATTCCTATATTTGCCCGTTGGGCATGAAGTGAGATTGACTGGCTTTCAAAAAAAAAAAAAAAATAGTTCTTCAATTTTCAATAGTACAAGGGCCTTTTTGTGTGTTTGTAATTCATTAGTTATTCTTCTTATTTCTGTTTGCACTGTTACACTATGTTGCTGAACATATAAATAAATTTGAGGGGAAAACATAAGTAAGCAGTATTTTTCTTGCAAAATCGTATTGGGTTTTCATTGTAAATTTGTAGCTTTTTTCACTTGTAGTTAAATTTATCAAAACGGAATGCGTCTTCTATCAGTATTGTGAACCCCCAAGTCCAACATCAGTTGGCAAACGAAATTGTGTGTAATATAATATAAGGGTATGTGTCGAGCTATGGTATAGCTCGAGGTTTAATCTTTTGAACCACGTGATTAGACTAAAGATTAAACAGATCAGTTACAATTATTTTTGTTTGAGCAACGACAGGCCAGATCTGTGTTTTAAAACTGTGTTCGTAGACTTTTCCTTTTCGTTTTATGTATCGTACTGGGGTTAAAATATCGTGTATAATAAGATAGTTGGCAATACTAAATATATGGTCTCAATAAAAATGCAAAACATATTGTCTATATTAGGGGCTTGTTCGTTTGGGGGGTCTAAAAATCCCTGTGCACGGTCGTTTCTAATAAATTTTCTCTATCTAATCCCTCTCCCCACCGATTACTCTTAAAAACCTTCCCTCAAAAAACCCAATCCAAACAGGGTCTAGTATTCTTTACCGGTTGAGCTTTTGATCTAGATGCAAGTGTGGGTAGTTTTGATCGACCAAACTTTATCAAAGGAAAAAAAAATACTCCGTATCATTCTTCTTCAGACAACACTAGCCATTAATTAGTTTTATGAGAGTATATTCCCCGACTGTACGAGCATATATATGGTTCTAGGTGAAGGCGTGCAACCAACAAAAGTTGGTCAATATTCCGATTTTAGTCCCGTTCACACAATTCAACTAAAGTTCTGAAAACGACCATATATTTTCATTCCATTTTTTCTCTAACTGCGATTCTTTTAGGGCCAATTTTTTTTTTTTCCTTGAAATCCATTCTTAAGATAATAGCCATAAAATTATTTTCAAAGATAGTAATATGTTACGTTCATATAGGTTCAATATCAGCTCAATCTCTTTTTTTCTTTTTTCTTTTTGCATGAACCATAAATTCAAATAGCCAAATAAAATAACGATCCAATTACCTCTAATATATGCTCGAAAAAGGGCCCACTGGATAGACATAACATCCTGTTGTGCCCTAGTCTCGCCTCCTCTTTTCTAGCATCTTGATTAAGACCAATTTTTTTTGCAAGATTAAAGCGACTTATTTTCCTTCACATTATATAAAGGGAATCGAGTCTCTTTAGCCCGTAGAAAAACTCGGCCTAAGTCTTCACTCGCATTAAATTATCCATTCCCATAATCTTTGGGTTTGAATGCGGAGTATCAAAGATTTTAAGACTTTCTTTTAACCCTTTTTTTACTTTCTATTGGACGATTATTTTTTCCTTAATTTATGTTTATCGCGAGGATCAACTGGCGGAGGTAGTGCTTTCGGTATGTGGTCGGCTAAAGGGGACCACAATATTCTGAAAAGCTACTGAAACCTAAAACTGAAGCCTTGTTTCCGATGGAGTATTTTACTATTTTTCAAAAGAAAATTTTAAAATCAACTCTATAACAAACATGTGAATATATATATTAAAATATATAAAAAGTACATAAAAATAGTAATTTTTTATCTTTTTATGTGAACGGGAAAAAAGAAGAATATTAAAGATATTAATGTAATTAGAATCATCACGATAATTATTCGTCAGCCTATGAAGAATAAAATAATCAAATTCTAAGGAATTAACCTAGTAGTCAAGGTTTGAGACTTAGATGTTTGCTCATTCCTAGTAGATTCGAAATAGCCCAGTTGCTACCAACTCCTATGGGGCTCGACCATATGGAGATCGAGCTTTAAATGGGCTCACTGCAAGTAGGTAGTGAAATTGGAATCCCAGAATTCATTGAAGTGCTTGTAAACTAATTCGAACGCGAGTTATTAAAAAAATAATGAAATGATTGATTTGTAATTTTTTATTTTGAGTAGATAAATTTCGAAGTACATTCATAAAAAATAATGGGGTGCGAAAATCGTTTTTCATATTTATAAAATTGTCAACGAGCATTCTGGAAGCACAAAAAAGCAATGAGAATGGGGAGAAAAAAGAGAAGGTTGGAATTTGGAGAAGGTCAAGGGTAACAGTGATATTTTGTGGGGAACTTGGGGGCATAATGGGTATATGCAATTTGCCAGGGCAAATGGAAGTGCGAAAGAATCCAAGTGTCCAAAAATGACCGGCGCAAGCGGTCACCAACATGCGGCGAATTTTAAACGCAAGTTGTCCATGATTCAAGGAAGACGCGTTTTTCGTTTGGTACGAAGTAGGTAAAGTTTTGCTTTCAAAGACGCCCTTATATTATGGCGCATTTACAAAGATCTCCTGACATTGGTTATGGTTTATTATGGTTTTGCCCCCAAAAGTTTTATAGTTGTGTGTGGAGTCACTTTTTCTGTATATAAAACGGAAAAGAAAAATCTATTGATGCAACTTGAAGCAAGGTATAATGTTCCTTTCATCGTAAGTCGTTGAGAAAATATTCTATTAATTGAATCAATTCCATCTCACTGGTAAATCTTTAGTATTTGTTAATTTTATTTGAGTACAAATTATGTTTCGTGAAAAAAAATAAGCTAGAAAGAATAGTGAAGAATGTTTTTTCTATCAAAGTCAGTGGCTTAAACAGCACATTGTGTAATTAAGTAACGAAATCCATCAAATTTAAGAAACATCACATTATTTTTCAATTTAACGAAATCATGAAAATAAGTATGCCTTTTTTCATTTGTTAAGGCACGGAATTTTAACATCAAGGTTGTAAATCTTGCTAATCCCAACCAGTTCAGATTGTCAAATTAAGTAAAAAAATTTCAAAAAAGTGAAAACTTGTATGTATGTGTCAAGATCTGCATAATCTTAACTTATTAGTTCTTAAATCACATGAAATTATTCAAAAGCCAAAGGTAGAGTGTAGTTTCTACCTTGGTACATTATGAGTCATATTCACAATGTATCTTCTTCACATACTCAAAATTTTTGAACTAGTTTATGTGACTTAGTTCAGAATATTAGAACTACTCTTTTCAAGCTAAAACGCAAAAACTATATTGGAAAAAAATGAAAATAGAAACGTTACAGGGACTATTACAAAAAAAAAAAATGACAAGAAGAATTAGTGTTTTTTTTTTCTATAAAGGGGAATTAAAAGGTATTATTGAGTGCCCTTGGGGCCTTCCACCAACACATATTATTATGAGACACATTTACTTAGTCTTGGGCCCACAATAATATGTGATAGTTGAGGGCTCAGGGCTCTGAATAATTTTTTGGAAACTAGGATTTAAGGTTAAAATTTTACTAAGACTTTTGAAGTTTTTCTTAATGACAGATACCTTGTTCACGTATGAGAAGTGACTATAAAGTCCATATTTCATTGTTCATTCGACTAACGCCTAACCAACAATTGTTCGAGTAAACAAGTGATGGAATTAACCAAAGTGGCTTATATCGACAAAACACACTTCTATAATAAAATAAATAATTATTATTCTCAATTCTCAATTTTTTGAATTCAAAAGTAATAATTTGTCTTTTCTTAACCAAAATGGTTCTTTTGATGGGTAAAAATAAGGGTCTAATGATAAATTTTACTCTTTTATCAAAACAACTTTTTCAATTGGTAAAAAAAGTTAAAATAAACAAATGTGTTGGATAGACCATAGTGATAGTCTTGATAGCTTGTCATTATTTTTAGTATTAGAAATGGTGAGTTGTTGAAAACAAGTAACTCGTGGCTTTTTTCATCATGTGTTTGGATGGACAACTGTTGCTTTAGGATATATATGAAACAAATATAGAAACTACAAGAGAATCATTGTCATTTTTCATATGTGAAGAGAGTATTCGTCATTAAGAAAAATCTCGAGGGTGTAGCTGAAATTTGCCCTAAATATAAACAAATGTGAAAGGGAAAGGGGAAAGGGGAGAGAGAGAGAGACGAGAGGAGAAAGGTCGGCTATAAATTGCAAACATTGGCTCCTCCCCTCTCTTTCCACCGCAAACCCCTCTTTGTCTCTTCCGTTTCATGGGCTCTGACCCCTGGGCCGTCTTCTGATAATTTTCTCTCCGTTCTCTCTCTCTCTCTCTAAAATCTCACAGAGAGAGAGAAAGATCACACGCAAACCCAAATCCATACAAACACCCAGATACGTATAATAAAAAGGGATGTCGAAATACGCAGAGTTGTTGGACGCAGGGGTGAGGATAGCGGCAAGATTTCATTCCCACTGCCCCCATACGGCCCGGATGTACTACCACCCTCCGGCCAACGCCGCCGACAACCACCACCAACCCGACGGCTTCCACGGCGGCGGCGGAGGAGGAAGCAAAGCCGGCGGCGACGTGTCGACCACCCAGATGGGAAACTGCGCATCCAAGGCCGTCGTTGTTGGGGGCGGCGTCGACACCACCGAGTTCATTCTTTATTCTATTGTCTGATGATATATGGGAGTATATGATTTGATCTTGCTGTGAAACAAACAAGAATGTGTTTGTGGATTTCGAATGTGTTCACGTGTTCTTTCAATGAATGAATTCAGGGGTTTATTCGTGATTTTTTTTTTCTCTCCCGTAGATCTAGAAATTAATCTTGGGTTTCTTTTCCTTGGCTGTTCTGGTTTTGCATAATCCCCTAGCGTTTCTAGGTTTTAAATTTTAATCAAGGTTCTCAATCCCGTTATGATATTGGCTATTTTCGATACCCTACACCTCTAATTTCATTTAAGTACCCTACCGAATCTATATTGAACCGTATTGGTTACAGACAATACCAGATTACGTATAGATTTATTTTTTTATTCCAATACCGGTCAAATACCGGATGAACTATTTTGAAATTTTTTTCTCTTTAATGAATGAATATATTATACATGTAGGTAATTTATACAAATAGTGATAAATCTAAAACGGTATTTGGTATCTCACCAGAACCGATACGTACCGTAGCAGCAGAGAATACAAAATCCTTTTAACCACCGAGGTGGTAGCCGAGATGACCAAAGGGCTCGGGTGAAATTTCCTCCCTCTCATGAGTTTTATATTTGTTTTTACTGTATCTTTTTATCATACGAATTGAGCCCAGAACCTCAATACCTCATTACGCCTGAGTGTAGTTACATGATTATTGAGCCCAAGTGTCCCAATTGTTCGAATTTGTTTGCAGGTTGAAGAACCAGTTGCGGATGGAGGCTATGATAGCAGGCCTTTCGTTATTCCTTCACCTTGGTGGGGCTATGGTAGCCAGGGCCGATTCCGGGTGAGCCCCGCAAGCCTTCGATCTTGGACAACCTCCGGGCCGGAGCAACCAAAAAAAAAAACTTTAGTTACATCTAAATATGAAAAAGTTTCTTATAGAGGCATAAATTATGGTCTTGGTGCTGTGGGATGGCAAGTGGGTTTAAGGCCCAAAAGGAAAGAGTTCGATTCTCGGAACTCCCGCTTCATTGTTTTTATTCTCCACTTTTGTTCTACTGGAGTACCTCTTTTTGTTCTCGGAAAATTTAAAAAGCCCTTGAATTTGTCATGAATTCTCAAAAAAACCCATAAATTTTTACTAATGACAAAAAGATACTTAAACTTGTTATTCAGTCAGCAATTAGGCTCATGTTGTCCCATTCCGTCAATTTGTAATGGATGGAGCCCCCTTTTTTTTTTGTATTTTTTACTTCAAAAAATACTTTTTATTATTTCTTTTTTTACTAGTAAATAAATATGCAATAAAGGTTTTTTTAAAATTCCCTTTTGTTTTCCTTCCAATACACAATATTACGAAAATCAAATTACTTTATTAAAGATTTTTGATTTAACAAATACAATAGTAATGTATAAGTGATATGCTCCTACATTTGATTAATTAAATCATAACTAAAATAAACCGAACGAGCTAACATGATTTTTATTTTTACATTCAAACTATCATTTCACAAGAGAGATTAAAGAGATTGGCTATGATCTTGTTTGTAAATGAGGCATCATTCCACTAAAAACATTTTTGAGCATTAGGGACTTTTCTTCAACTTTTTACGATTTTCGAGATAAGTCATTCTCTTCACATATATATCAACTAAAAAGCCCAAAAATCGAAGTTAGGGGAATGGCTCTAAGTTTTTGGATAAGTAAAGTACGATAACTCAATTGAAAATTTTGCTTCAAAAAATGTGAGAAGGATGTATTTTCTATGAATCAAATTGTGCTAATCATAAAATATTATAACTAGGGTTTACATTTTAATGTTATTTTTTTATGTTATTCAAGCTAAAATAACAATGCAATTTTATTTTTTTGTACTTGTATATATATATATTTTTTGTACGACTTAATTTTAAATGGGCAACAAAGCATGAGGCTGGACTAGGACAACCCAAATATTGAGGCCGATACTGATGGTAGCAGGCCTTTAGTTCTAGGGAAAATGACGGCCCAGGATGTGTTTTGATAATTAATACCCACCAAGGACATGCTGAGAACATTTGAGAACATTTGTTAATGCTGAAAATATCCTTGGAGGGTATTAATTATCAAACACGTCCTTGGCCGTCATTTTCCCTTAGTTCTATCTTCACCTTGGTGGGGCTATGGTAGCGGGCTATCTTTTCATGAACATTCGTAAGGCTATGGCAGTGAGCTGTCTTTTCATGAACATTCGTTAACTAGCAAGAACGTCAGATAACTGCATCAGAACATTTATAGTGAATATGGGAATCTCGTTTGCTCACGCCCGGCGATTTGGGCAACCTACATGCATCCTTATGAATGTTTCGCTCTCACGTTTGAAACTGTTAACCATTTTCTTCTACTTTCCAAATTAAAAATAAGAAAAGAAAAGTTAAATTCGCTGTTTTTGCGTCTCTTTTTTTTTTTTTCTTCACATTAACTTCGGCATAGACATTTACCGGTCTAATTTTGAGATATTTTTTCTGAAGTAATCCGTTTCAAAATCATACAAATATGAATGGGTGAGAGATTATGGAAAAGGTTGTTTTGCTATTTTTCATAATTCTACAGTGGACAAAAAAGGGACCTCATTACAAATCCATCGTTCTCGATACAAGGAGAATTCCATATCTGTGCTAAATCCAAAGTAGTCTTTCACTGAAAATGAAAAAGAGAAGTTGGATCTCCTTGGCCGAGTTGCGTTTGGGCCTTTGGGGGTTTTTACATGTAGCTCCTGTTTTGGATCCCCTATTCCCGCACACTCCAGAAAAGAAAAAAGAAAAAAAAACAAAACAAAAAACAAAAAACCACAACGGAAATGCACTGCCAAGGAAAGGAACAATTTTGATCTTCAAAGACATTCCTGTCAATTTTATCTCAGGCGCTGTTTGAAAGTGAATTGTGATGCCTCCATGGTGAAGGGTAATCCTAACGGGCTGCTATACCGGTTCTGCTGCACAATTCGAAGGGATCTTCGATTGATGGTTCCGCCAATTTTTGCTATGCCGCCTCAGCTTTCCAAGTTGAGGCTTTGGCTATTCGGCATGCTTGTGTTCTCTTAGGCCAGAAAACTTATCAAGCATGCCGGAAACTGATCCCCCATGGGAGATAATAAACATGCTATTACTCTGTGTCGCGGAGACTGATCTCCCATGGGAGTGCAGCCTAATCTTCTCTGATGTTCGGGCTATGAAGTTGGAGCTTTCTCTTTTCCCGGTGCAGTAAGCCTAGTGATAAACCGGCAAGCTGTGTAGCGATAGCTATTTCGTGTAGGAAATCTTCCCCCTTCCTGGCTTGCATGCCGACCCTGAAGTTCGTGTTCCCCTGCCTCAGTGGTTGCAGCCTATTTTGGGCTTTTTCCAGTTTATGTTTTGGAAATCCATTGATCATGTACGTACACCCTCATGTTCATGGGATAACCATTCTGCTTTGTTGCCAACAAGGCAACAATTTATAAGAAATTACCGACGTAAGTTATGCCCTACAGAGTTGATGCTTCAAACACTCAAAAAGTGATGTCTTTTTCACAAACCTGAAAAAACAAACAAACAGGGAAAACTGTAGTTTAACGCGCATCACCGACTTTTCTTTACAAAATGGAACAGCAAAGGTTGGGTCTTCAAAAGCCTAACATTGAGAATTTCCCTTCTAAGGTGAGGAAAATTTCGCACGTAACATACACTCATAACCGTGAAAGAGCGAAACAAAGAAGTTTACAATCAATTAAACTGCAAGTTTGAAAACACACAAGTCACAACAGGATACCGTAACGCACAAGCAACTCAGAAACCTAAACCCGGACACGCAATTACAGAAAAATAAATGGAAACGGAAATCTGGTAGTCAGAATTCCCAGCAACTCTTCTTTTTGGCTCGGCCCCAGCAACAACTTGTTAGTTCGTAGTTGGGCATTACTAGCCATCCAAATGAGGCTTCCTAGCCAGGAAGAAATACATTGGCGTGAAGATTTCCTTCCTGAAACACAGAGTTATATGATCACGAGTCAAACAATTATAGAGTTATCCATGCACGATCGAAAAACAAGGTTGAATCACACAGAGAAGGAAACTATGATTGTCTTAATCAAAGTTCTTTGCCAAGATAATTCCAAGGGAGCTGAGAATAAATACGAGTCAAAGCAATTCTCACCTTCCACCGTTAACTAGCCCATCTGCAGCTTTCTCCAATAAATCGTGAACCCTTCGACTTCCCTTTGGGGCAAGTCCAATATATTCCAGTCCCTTGAGCTACAAAGACAGAATTAAAACTAGCTTTGATTAACTATGCCAACATCTTGGAACAGAAAGCATATGACCGTACATGCATGGCTCGTACCATGTTTCTTGTAAAAAAACGTCCAACCGCTGTAAGACGGAAGCCAGTCAGTGAGAATTGATTTTGCTCCAAAGGCAAGTACCAAGGGACGGGTGAATCTGCTGCAAGATCTATATCCCATATTACCTTCATACACCGGAAAAGAAAAAAGAGAGCTCGTTATTCTTGTCATTTTCTCCGGTTAATTTGTTTACTATAACATGAGAGAGATTTCAGTAGACCAGCAATTTGCTACTCACTTCAAATCCTGATTGCTTCAAAGCCTCAAGGCATTGTCCTGTACCCCTAATATCAGGGAGGCTATTACCAAGCTCGATTTCTGCCTGTGTCAACCATACGTACAATTAAGCATCTATGTCAACTCATTGTCAAAGATACTATCTACTACTAATAGTAGCATGTTTGTTTGTGTTTGAAGAAAACCTTGATTTTTTGGTGTTCTTGATTGTGGAGATCAAAGGAATTAGTCATGCACCACTCGTACGCAGCAAAACACTGGCCAGGCTTCAGTACTCTATAAATCTCTTTGTAGCTCCCAACCTTTAGACAAGAAGATGAAGACCGAAAAAACACAGGTAAATAAAATGAAGGGACTTTCGGATGGTAACAAGGGTTGGACCAATCGGCAATAGGAAAGCAAGAAAAAAAAAAAAAACTTTATTCATTGAAAGCTAACATTTTGATCCTGACCAAAGAATGCTTCTGAAACTTTTAATAGCATAGTAAGGGTTTAAGACGCACATACCACATCCGCAGCATGGCAAGTAGCCTCAATTGCATATACGGCATCAAAACTATTGTCAGGAAATGGCATTTTCATGAAATCCGCCTGCAATTGTTTGAGGGGGGAAAAAAAAAATCAAAGGCTCGACATAGGAATCCCGTGACAAAACCATGAGAATTATCTGTAAAACTACCGACCGTGACAAAGTCGCAAGCCTTGTCCAATCCAACCTTGCGGTTCAGTGCCTGTAGAAAAACCGAAGCACCTAAGCTTTGTCTCGCACGAATGGTAGACTACCCCAGTAACTAAATTTTCAAGTAAACAACTACATGAATTCTATAATAGAACAGAAAATTCAATACCCGGTGGACAACAATCAACTATCTGCATTGGAGCATATCAATTCAGAATTTTTTTTTCTTGATTTTCTGTTTGTACAGAATAACCAGTGACTATAATCATCATCAAACGGCGAATTGTGAAGCGCAACATGTACCTTTGCTCTTATTATTTGGTATTCACTGATGTTCAATCCCGTAACGGAGGTCATGCTGCCAGAAATCAGCCAACAAACAGATTCTCAGCACAAACTCTTGTAAAAAGAAAAATAATGATTAGTATTTGTTCGATCTTCCTTAGTTATTTGGTTGCCCCTTTTACGGTGGATTCAGTAGGCCTCTGGCCATTTGGAAGATCATCTGTTTCCGCAATTTCTCCTGGTTGGTTGAAATCGTAGAGTTTCTTAAGAACATCTGTTTTTGCTTGACATACGGTCAATTGGTGGAACTCCGTTCCGATTTGCATCATTTTCGTGAGACTTGACCAGAGAGGATTTCGGTGAGAGATTCCGGTTGGGTTTTGGTAAGAGAACTTGCATTTTGGGGTGGGTGAGTTCGTATCTCTGTGGGAGTTTTTTGTTGTTACTGTTATAGCTCTTCGGAACATTGTTCTCCTCACGTAAGTATAATTGTCTCTTGTTTGCTTGCTCGTGTAGTAGGTTTACATTTTGTGAGCCGAACCACGTATATCTCGGTCTCTCTTATTCATTTTTGTTTGCCATTTTGGTTTCTCCCGTAAATTTTTCCGATCTCTTTGATTTGTTATTACAAATGGATCTAAACAAACAGTGAAATGACGGAAACAGATATAAAAACAACATCAATAAATGTAGCAATATTCAGCACAAATTAGGTTAATTTACTCGTCAATATATTCAATACCTGAACTGAGCAATTTCCCTTAATGGTCCACCAATTCCACACCCAACATCCAGTACCTACAACAGCCAGCGTCAACAAAAATCTAGAATCTCAATTTAATATTTGGGTCTAAAATTCATACTCTTCGATCAGAGAAAATCTTTTTTAACGGAGGGTTCCGTAATTCCGTAAACAGTTGTTTATAGAGGTGAATCACGACCGTCTAAAAGTGTTTTGGATGGTCCGGATGTTAATAAAACTTTTCTGAACCGTTCAAAGCTGAAATGGATGGTCGAGATCGCGTGGCTCCGTGAACAGCTTGTTTATTGCGGCTCCGAATAAGTCTATCTACTTGGATTAATTCAGCAAGAAATTAAGACCTTTTGCCCAGGTTTTAGTCCTAGCTGTAAAGCAAGGAAGTGCTCATGTCGTTTAATGCTCCCTTGAAGAGACTCCCCTTTCAATCTGCATGCACCGATACACTCAGGACCATGAGAATGCCAGTTCCGTTAAAAGAAAAATAAGTATTTATTTTTTAAATTAAAAGTGATATATTGTGAGAGAGTGAAGCGAAAAATAAATACTTGAAAAAAATAATAACCTTAACGAAACGGGGAACAAGGGCTTTTCTGTAATGCAAGACCAGAGGTATTACGCTCCGTTCAGTTGTTAGGGATGTTACGGGAAAAATATACTCGCAGAAAAAATGAAGAGACGTAAAGTAAAGTTAAACGAAATTCATTTTCCTTATGTATGTTCTCTTAACAAAAAATCTTACAGGACAATTAAAATTCCTTTCTTTTTGCAGAATCTATTTTGCAGGAAAATATTTTCCGGTGAAAAAATTGAAATTATGGATCCCACAACTTTTTAAGTAACTAAACACACAGAAAGCTACTGACAAAATAATTTTCGATCTCATCCTTCCCGTGCAATTGAACAAGGCCTTAAAAGCAAAAACAAAGGGGACAAATAGTAACCTGTGTGCAAAATGGAATGACTCGCCCCATCCATATTCATAGAAGCTAGTAACAAGGTCATAGTATTTTTTCACCTGAAAACCGAATCAAATACACATGTATAGTCTCCATGATGTGCCAGTAGTAAATCCAATCAACTCTTTCATCCAAGTACTAGTAAACTTAAGAAAGAGAAGCAAAAAAAAAAAAATAAAAAAAAAAAAAATATATATATATATATAGAGTCCCCTTCTTCTAAGGACCACCTTAACTTAATAAAATAAGGACCTCCCTTTCTCGATCGAATTTCGATGATCTGAGCCGCTCAATGTGTTCAGAACGTGATTTTAAGGGTACCCGTGTGAAATCAGCAAAAAAAAGACCGGGAAGGGCTTCATCTGAGCAGTTTTTGTTTATTTTTTATCGAACGGTTCAAATAAAAACTGCTCAGATGAAGCTCTTCCCGGTCATTTTTTTTGCTGATTTCTCGCGGGTACTCTTAAAATCACGTTCTGAAAACATTGAGCGGCTCGGATCATTGAAATTCAATCGGGAAATCAGAGAAATGGAACTAAAATAAGGACCTCCTCATTTGAAAATGACTGTATATATATTTGGGACCGGGTGCAACACATCGACTACGATAAGAGACATCATGCTTCGACATAAACATTTTTAAACAAATGGCGATCTGTTTTTTTTTTTGGAGACCGCAAAATTATAGTCCAATAAAGTGGTCATAGATTCCAGATCACTCGTACTATAGTAACGAGTTAACTTAGACCACCAGGAAGATCATCTATCATGCTAAATTTGGTTTCCATGCATGACTCCATCACACAAGACTTTTTATTGCTTTCTAGTAAACCGTAGTAGACCACAAAATATATCTGCGGGCTCGGAAGAGATTGCATTTTAAGAGAGAGGATGATATATGGACGCGAGCCGCTTATGTAAAGACTGTACGCGTCCAATGAGATTTTAGTACGTACCATGTCAGCGTAGTTATCCTTTCTCTCTTTCTCTTCGCCTCCGTAGTAGCAGTGATACTTCTCATACCTGAAAGGCTGAAACGTTAGAAAAACATTAACGTAACCATGTTTTAATGCCACTATTGGCATGCAGAAAAAGGAAAGTCTAAGAAGAAGAAGAAGAACTGAGCAGTACACTGATCAAATAGTATAGGAGATATACTTATTCACGGCTCCTCTGTGAATAAGTTGTTTACAATATCGGCGAATCTTGCATGCGTGTCAAAAAGTGTATTGGAAGGTTCAAATTTTTAATTTTTTTTTTCAGTTATATTCTTCAGAAAACACTTATTTACGGCTCCTCCGTAAATAAGTTTTTCTCATATTATTAACGGGTCGGATTTATATGTCAATGAAGTAGACATTAACCAAACACAGCAGACCTCACGTACAAAATGACAAAATCCATTTGGCTATTTCGAAAAATAAATATGAATAATACTCGTAATATGAACAAGTAATTTCACATCCCGGCCACCATAAACTCTGGAACCAAATCCAATTTAATATTTTTGATACCATAATATATACACGTAGTTTTGCCATTGAAAATTTAGTGGTAATACTTTCTCTGTCCCCTCATTGGTGGTCTCTTGTCCTTTTTTAAAAGTCAATGCACAAATGTTGATGAGTTCATCCTTTTACCCGGTCCTTTTCGAATCGTGTATTAACCTAAGGGAATTGATTTTGGCACTCCCCAAATTGATAACCACATTCCCAAGGGAAGTGCCGAAATCACTCTCCTAACTTAACTACGACAAAAAAACAAAGATGATTGTTGCCTTAATACTCAATTGATAAGAAGGGTAAACGAAATATAAAAGGGTGCACGGATGTCTGGATTGACTGGAATTTCCAAACGGACCAATAATTAGGAATGGAGGGAGTAGTTTATACTATCATTAATAGTTCCATGGAGCTGAAAACAATTCAAAAGTCCTCTTCCAACAACCCACGGTGAAGTGAGAAGGTAGATAACATTTGTGAAGTACTAGGTTTAATTATATATTGGGGTAGAAAATTGACTTTCTCACTCCATTACGAAAAAATGGTTCTAACAATGTATTTTAAGTTATCAAACAATATGTATCTCAGTATTAGTCCTCCAATCATACATGACCTTAAATAAGCCAAAAGAAGCAAACAAGAGAGAGAAAGAGAGAGAGAGAGAGTACTTCTCAATGGCAGAGAGAACTTCGTTTTCGTCGATCTCTCCGCCGATGCTAGTGGCGAGATCCAAGGCTCCTGCTTTTGACATCCCTAGCGAATTATTATCACCAAAAGCTTCGAGAACTAAAACCAAAAGGCAACAAATCAAAGAAATCAAAAGTAATAATCTGATCCTTATAATTCGGATATATGATATTTTCGGAACCACATTTTCAGAAAAGCATAATCAACTTAATTGAAATACTTGAGTAAAAGGCATCGGCGCAACTTACATAAAACGTTTAATCTGTATTGTACGAAGTTGAATACTTGCTACAGAAAGTTGAATACATTTTCTAGTACTGAGTCGAATCGATCAATACACTATACAAATGTGCTAGTGCCACACTCGCCTTCAAACCCTCAATCCTAGATTCTAAATTTTTTATATTTTTGTTTTTAAGAATTTGAGAGTGAAAGAGTACGTGAGGGTGTGGGGGAGAGGGGTGAGCATGTGTGATATCTTAAAACAGAAACAAGGAGAAATCAAAACGTTTGAATAACCATTAAGTACTCCATCTCATCCAATCTTTCCTGAAAATAATCCGACAATCAAACGTGCCCTGAAATTATTGTTATCTTTTACGAAATAGCTTGGAACAGTTTCATTTTTTTGAAGGCACCTCCATTAATCATTACAATTTTGAATTAATTTTACTTTCTCTTGGAAACGATTCACTCTGACAATTAAAATAAAATAATACGGGCACAACTATAAAAAGTATAATTTTTCAAATATGACCCATACAACAACGAATAAAAACATGACATATTTCAAGTTACGAACACTTATCAAAATCCAAAACAAAAGAAATCTGAAGTTATAACAACAAGATCTAAAAATATATCCGGCGCAATATGACCGTTTCAATGTGTTGGTGCAAATTATGTATATTTGAA
Source organism: Rhododendron ovatum (assembly GCA_019656835.1). Lineage (NCBI taxonomy): Eukaryota > Viridiplantae > Streptophyta > Magnoliopsida > Ericales > Ericaceae > Rhododendron > Rhododendron ovatum. The sequence continues at coordinate 9,008,907 of CM033794.1, read as the reverse complement.
AGTAAATAAAAATGGAGAAAATAGCAAATTTGCACCAAAAATCTTAAGATAATATTCGCCCCCACCTATTTAATTGGATGTGGTGTGCCGATATCGGATTAACAGCAAATTCACGTCCAAGATACAATGAAGCCCGTCCCGAATGACATATGTTTCCAACTGTGTCATGCACTGGTGAAGAAGAATCAAAACAACTTTAAATTTTGCGAGCCGCTATAAACGATAATAAAGGAGAGAGTTCTAGTGAGATAGACTGGTTGATTGTGTTCTCTTCTTATATAGGCACAGGTTTGTCATCGTTAAATGTTCATGTCTATTCATTTAACTATATAATAATCACACCTTTTGATTTGGACATGGCAATTCATTTAAACCGAATAACATAGGTTTTAGGTTATGCCCGTTCACCAATAACAACATTTCATATTCAGCCAATCCAAAAAAAAAAAAAAAACCATTTCATATTCATTAATATCCAATATTTTTTCGCAATGTGATATGGGGTAGTTATCAGATGCGCGTGTGCACACATAGATTTGGAAAAAATAACTGGAATGATCCTATATCTTGCTTAGGTGGCAAGCTTTTATTTGACAGTGTAATAGAAATGTCCTGTTGACATAATTTTTTTCTTCTTGTCAATATGGCATGATGTCGGGAGTTCTTTTTTATGCCTTTTTTTTTCCATGGCGATATACATCAGCGGGGGTTAGTTGGGGTGTTAGAGTTAGCACGGAGAGACCAGAAGCTATCCATAGCCCTGGTCCCCTAAAGGGCCTGCCCTCTGTGGGGCTCGAACCCAAGACCTTTCACAAAGGGAAGACAATGACTAACCAACTGCATTAAGGCACGTAATTTGTTTGTTGTGTATTGTCTTTAATTATCATTGTTGTTTTGGTTGGGGAAGGATTCTCGGTAATTCCAAATTTTCTGAGGTTTTATGTACTTTGATTTTGTACACGAAGATGTTAGAGATTGGTAAATTATTCGTTTTTAAGTTGCTGATTCAAGTTAACTAGGTCAAGGAATATGCTTGGCTATTTTTTCGGCATAGTTTGAGTCGTTTGGATAGGGATTGAGATATAGTATGTGAGCTCATATTGATTTGCGCGTGCCGATTGTCAAGCCGTACCCGAAGGCACGGACATGCGCTGGATCATTAATATCCAATAATTTTTGTCAATGTGATATGGGGTATTTATCAGATGCGGGTGTGTAGCGTTGGAAAAAAATTGTAACTGGAAGGATCCTGAATCTTGCTTACGTGGCAGACTTTCATTTAATTTAACAGTGTAAATAGAAATGTCATGTTGACATCCTTGGCATAATTTGATCCAAGTTACTATTATTAGGGTATTTCTTTTCTTTTTTTTAACTTTTTGTTTAGCTTTCCGTCATAATTTTTGAAATTAATCATTCTTCTCAATGAGAGAAATAAGAAAGTGTATTAATATGCACCGATGTTGAAAAAAGTTTATATAAAACGACACTTTAGACAAAAATGCATCTGTTTTGTTTTGTTTTTTTAATCTTTAGCGAACTCTTTTTTTTGTTTTTATTTGTAAGTTTTACTTTTTTGAGAGACCATCTTGGGCAATTAGTACCACATCGGTCAGATGTGGGTGATAAATGTGATCTATAATGAGTTGCAACGAGTTACTCATGTATAACTCGAGATTAATTTTTTGGGTCACGTAATTAGGCTGAGGGTTAACATATCAATTAGCGTGGATCGTTACAACTTTTTTGACTCCTTTCATTGATATGGATGATTGACCCAAAAATTATAACATGAATCTAACAAAACTTTAAAGAAAACGATCAAAACACACAAAATGCAAAAGACAAACAATGGATCTGATCACAAAGATGATGTTGACTTATTGTTCACTATATGGAGTATATAATAACCATATTAGGAACCACTCTCTTATCGACTATTTTTGTTTTTATTTAAAAAATTATAAATTTCGATCAAAATTTTTTACTTTTCCGGTTTCTCTCGTCCAAACGAATCAATAAGTCACAAAAGTTTGACTCAAAATAAAAAAATGCAAGATATATTTGAAAAAAAATAAAAAAATAAGTCACTTAACTTTTTAATCCAAACTCACCGCAACTGTGGGTAAAATTGTAAAAACAACATCATCGTCAGTACCGGCCGTTTGGGAAACGTTACTCACACGGGAGGTCTATGCCAAGTTCGAGGCTAATGATGTCATTTAACGAAACTATGGTATCATGAGAAAGTTAGCTATAGTAAATATAAGTTTTAAAAAGTTATAAATGCCCAATATAAAATGCAAAACCTAAACTTTCATGCTACAAAACATCGCGTAATTGACTATTTAAATGCACGGACGTTCTAATAAGAATAATATACAAGCATATTCTATTTTGTGGATCGTGTGATAGCACAAGATAATACAAGATACGTATCAGTTTTACTTCTAAACATATTAAATAATAAGATATGTATAGTATCATGTGATTTTTATATGCACCGATTTTTGTTGTGCGACAAGCTCGGAAAAGATACAACTGCAAAGGAATTATTGACAGCTATGATAATGGTGGGGAAGAAACAAACCAAAATGTATTAGATATTCATGTGGAGAAACAAATCACAATCAAAAGTATAAAAGAGGCCAAGGGATGTGTGTTTCGGCATAGAGTGATCTGTATAAACCTACTTCATGTTCGGTCAAACAAACTAGAGACGGGTTTCACTAATGTAAAGTATGGGTGTGCACGGGTCGGGGTCGGACCCAAACCCGAACCGACTGGTCGGTTATCGAATTTTTGGGCTCCGAACCCGAACCGGAGGAGGGGGAATAATCGTCCGCGTAACCGATTTTTTTGATCGGGCCGGGTCGGGTTTTTGTCGGGTCGGATAAGAAAAACAGCACCCCAAGCTCCAAACTGAAAACTGATTTTTTTCAAAAAATAAACCCGTATCCGATCAAACCACGTGTTCGGCCCTGTCCGTCGAGGCTCGGGTTTTTTGCACACCCTTAATGTAAAGAAAATAATGCTTTGGAGAAGTACGAAGACAACTAAAAAACTCTTACAAAGAGACAAATTTGACGGCCCAAAATTACAAATTCTCTCACCAAAACTACTCAATTGAAACATCTCAACCGCAAGACTCATGACCTCGTTGGTTTTGATATTTGGATTTTAAATTTTGAGTGGAGAATTTCCATTTATTAGTTGGATTAGAATAAGTTCAAACTCATTTAACTCATTTATTATTGGATCTTAATTGGATTTCAATTGGATCAACTTAAATATCCAATGAGTCATGAATATTACCCAACAAAAAAATAGAACTACCACAAAAATGAAAAAAACAAAAGTAAACATGTTACGTGAAGCGAACATTTTTCTTGGTTAAATCGGGAACTGATGACTCGGTTTGAACGGTTTCATGTTATGAATTTTAGGTACAGTACAATCTGAGTCGAGCTGAGTTTTGCAGTGAACCCATAAAAAACACTAGATTTTTTTCCCCTCTGTCGGACCTCGAGCTCCTTGTCGTCGTCGTCGTCTCTCTCTCTGTTTTGCGTTGTTCTCTGCTCAATCGATCTCTTCTGTGTTCGTTTCCAAGGTATGAGCTTCCCTCTCACCTCTCTCTGTATGTACTTGTAGACGTGTATACATATATCTCGGCTCTGGAATATTTCTCAAATTTTACTTTCGACTGTTTGCTTCTCTCTCTCTCTCTCCTCTGCTTTTTTTCATGTCATCACCGAAAAAAAAGAAGAAAAAACCAGTTTTTTCTCATTTCCCCTGTGTCGGTGATATATCCCAAACTTTATATGTTGTATCTTTTCGTAAAAATTTCCTAAAATTTCAGCAAAATTTCCATTTGATTCAATAACTTTACTACTCCATCCGTCCCATTTTTAGAGTCCAGTATTCCATTTTGGGTTGTCCCTTAATAAGTATCTATTTTGTAAAGTTAGTGGGTAAAAGTTGATGCATTGCCTGTTTTGTCCCTAAAAGTAGACTCCATTTTGAAAAGTTAGTGAGTAAAAGTGTAATGATGATGGGTAAATATGGAAAGTGGATGAAAAAGTTGATGTGAAAGGTATAATGATGATGTTGTTTTAATAAGTTGAAGTTACGAAGCAGGACACTTAAAAAGGGACGGATGGAGTATATAGGAGTAATTTGGTCATTTTAGTATATAGAGACATTATGGTAATTTTAGTATGCAAGGGTAATTTGGTCATTTAAATGTACAAAGGTGATATGGTCATTTCAATGTATATATGTATTTTAGTTATTTTTAATTTTAATTGGGTTAATAAGAGGGTTGGATTAGATTTTAAATAAATGGATTGGGTTGGATTAGATTTTAAATAAATGGGTTGGATTGGGTATGGATAATTGAACTCCTAACTAATTGAGTCTAAATGGATCAATAATCCATTAAACTCAATCCACTTATAATTTACCAAATTTAGCCAAAATCCGCCCAATTGACATCATTAACTGAGAGCGAATCCAAAAACCCAAAACTCAAAACCAACAAGCTGATTTGAGTCTCACAAATCATAGTTTCAAAAAGTGACAACGAAATCTCAATAGATGACCAAACAATAAATATCGAAGATCTTCCTAAGGCCAAGGGTCAACCAAAGACAAAAAAGATATACCAATAAACCAAGGGCTAGATTCAGTGCACGTGTGGGTAGAGAGCTACCGGGAGTCAAACTCTCGACATATACCTAGTCGTTAGTGTTCTTTAATCTTTATCATTTGAGAAGCGGTGGAGCTACGTTGGGGTCAGGGTCCGGCAATCTCTCTAGACTTCTCGAGCTCTCGAATTTTAAAATTTTATTTCATATATATTTGATTTTAAATATTATTAATATATAACTACTTATAATTTTAATAATATTGATTTGATTTGATAAAAAATCGGTTATCTAACATTCTCAATTTTCTTCATAAAAAAAACACGTGATAGTTAAAGTAACCTATAGAAAAAAACAAAATGATTGTTATACTTTAACTGCATTAGGCTGAAATCATTTAAATGTACAAAATGCAATGTATTGGAAAGTAAAAACTTTGTGATATAATACGTATATGTTCCGATAAAAACTAGTATATGTCTATTAAGCCAACCCCGGGAGAAAAAATCCTGACTCCGCCCTGCACTTGAGCTAGATTCCGTGCACGTGTGGGTAGTTTCGATCTTTTGAAAGGGGGCATAAAAATAAAAAAATCATTCTTCGGGTTATTCTTGAAGAGTATTCCCTGACTATACGAGCTTATGAGGCCATGTTTGATAAATGTGTTGGGTTAGATGAGATTGGTAAGGAGATTAGATTGATAAAAAGATGAGATTAGTAATTCCGAGTGTAATTCTAAGTATGTGTTTGATTGTGTAAGGATTAAATCATGGGCTGTGAATCAGCCTATGATTACTAATCTCAATCCCTCAAATTGCATTTTCCAATTATACCCATGAATGAAAGCCTGGTCTATGCATGAAAGGAGAAATTTTTAAGTGCCAAGCGGGTATCACATGTAAAGACCTGGTATTTTTAATAAATAATTATTATTATCAACATAAAAATATTATTTTTGCTCGTTAATTTATTTAATACAAAAAATTATTTACGTTGCCACACCAATTTTAATCCCTAATTGTTTGTGTGCATGTCCGGCGAATTATTGTCCATGCGTATGCATATGTAGCACCGGAGCATTTTTGTTCCTGACCCAACCCTTCCCCATTTCTTAATCTCGGCTGAGTTAAATAGGAGACCAAATTCCCGTTCTTCTCCTTAACTTCCTCATGTGTAGACACCACATCAACACCCAAGGGTTTATATCCCTTATGCAAAATCCTAACCCATTTAAATAATCCCCTCCACTACCTCCTACCTTAACCACCGAACATCTCTTGCCAGCATCACCACCATCTCCGAACTCCTTCACCACCGAAACCTCCAACACCACCAGCCATCACCACCGTGTACCTCCATCGCCACCGATTCAGAGCTCACCACCGTACACCTCCATAACCACCGGGTACCACCACCTCCCCCGCAGCTCATCACCACCGATCAGCACCTCCCACCACCGAGCAACCCACCACCAGTCGGTTTCCTCCATCACCACCGTAGCTCCACTCCACCGTGGACCGTACCACCGTCGAAGAGGTAAGGAACCCGATGTAGTCACTTACAGTGCACTTATGGATGGAGATTGTTTGCAAGGACACATGGACAAAGCAAAAAAAGTGTTCAACTCCATGGTGGATAAGGGCCTTGAGCCCAACATACACAGCTATAATATTTTGGTCAATGGATATTGTCAGAGGAAGAATATAGACAAAGCCTTCCATCTCTTCCAAGAAATGACTTGTAAAGGGTTAAAACCTAGTACCGTCACTTACAACACTTTGTTACAGGGTCTGTTTACATTAGGAAGGTGAGATGCAGCAGATAGTCTTTTTCATGAGATGATGTGTAGAGGTCCAAAACTTAACATTGTAACTCACTCGGTTTTGTTAGAGGATTTCTTGAAGAGCCACAAAATCGTCAAGGCAATAGAGGTGTTTCGTTCAATGCAAGATCACGGTATAACTCTTGATATTGTTGTTTACGCTATCCTCATGAATGGCATGTGTGAAGCTGGGAAAATTGAAGATGCTCGAAAAGTTCTTAGTTCCTTTTCTGCTAAAGGTTTGAAACCCGATGTTAAGATTTACACTGCATTGATTGGTGGACTTTGTAAGGAGGCCTTGTTGGATGAAGCCGAGGAGTTACTCTTGCAAATGGAGGGAGATATATGGGTGCCCACCAGATGATGTTATTTATAATATTGTGATTCGAGCATTCTTGATGAGGGGAGACGGACAAAAGGTTATGATACTCTTACAAGAAATGATCAATAGGAATTTCTTTCCAGATGCATCTGCCATGGCCACGTTAATCGATGATGGCGATTATCTCAAAATGATCCAGAATCTTGCGTCGAAGGATAGAAAAACCATGTCCTAGATTGTAAGGGAAGTACTTGATCTTATCGAAGTATTAATCCTTATGTGTGTGCCATTCAAGGAATGTCAAGGTTCTATGTTCTATTTCAACTTTTTGGTATTTTTCTCATTCCAAATTGTGTTTTTTTCCCTCTTGGATATTCTAAACTGTTATCAAGTGATCACTTTGACAGGTGATCTTTGAACTTGTGAGTTAAAAAAAAGTTTAGTAAAAGAAGTTTAATGCAGGATATTTGTTTTTTGACTTCACACCTGTAGATTTTGACATTCGCTTTTGTTTTTGTTGTTCTGCGTTAATCAACAGTACTGTAGCTGTTTTTTCTTTTCCCGACCTTAAGCTGCTTGAATAAGAACTTGACTATCTTATAGTTTCAAGTTGAGAAGCCCTTGTGTTTGGTTTTGCTGATTGTTTGTGATAAGCTTTAAATTGTATCTTCTCATTGATCTTGGACAACAAATATGAATATTCCAAGAACAACAAAATTGATTTTCCCATGGCATCATATGATAAGTTGAAGTATAAAGGTATTTACCCAAAAAAAAAAAAAAGTTGAAGTATAAAGGTTTATATTGCTATTTCTGTATTCTTCTCTTGATCCTGAGCATTTCATCCTCACAAATTTCTAGTGCTTTTAGTGTCACTATGTTTCTTAAGCTGTGGATTCCATTATCGGGTGAAAATAATGTGTTCTTGAGTATTGACTACTTGTGGATGAGCATGAAATGTTCCTATCATTGAGTTATTTTGATTCTTAAAATATTGATGCAGAAAATTCTTGTTGGGCCACCCTCCCTACAAGCGAAATATTGTATGAAATAGATAAGGAAGGGGCTGCGGTTGGTAGGATTAGTTACGAATTACCCGAAAAATAAATAAAGCTTTAATATTGCTCTATATTCTTGGATTTTTGAATGACAAACTCTAGCTTGTATCCATGGCAGAGGTGCATCAAGCAGCACAACAACGTCTTGCTTTCTGCTTTGGGAATGGGTATGTGTTCCTTCTTGAGATCTTTCATATTTTAACTACGAGTTATATGCGTTGTGTTTATGGTGAATGAGGCACATTGAGATTGCCTCTTTTGTTGTAAAACTTTTCGAAGGAGAGGATATTTCTCTTGTTAGCCATGAAGGATCTATTTACTGGACTTCCTCATTTTTTGCTTGGCTATTTCTTTGTCAAAGTATGTTTGTGATTCCATTCAAAAAAGAAACAGAAAAGAAGAGAGTATGTTTGTGATCCAGTTAGAAAATTGGACCGCAGGAGATAGAAAATTGTATTGACATGGACATAGCCCTATGTATGCTTCGGAACATGAATTCAGAACGCTGTAACGTTTTAGACAAATATTTCTATTTTGCATTCGACAAGTTTAGAACAAGTGAGCCTAAGCTGAATTCTGCCTCCCTGATTGTGGCTCAACAGTTGATCTTTATATTAGGCATTTTGTAGGGCATTATGCATGCTAATATCTGCTATATATCTATACCAGCTATTCCAACTGTTGTCACAATTACTGAGATTCTGAAGGCCAACGGACTCGCGATGGAGAAAGGTAATAAACTCTGTTTTTAGGCTTAATCGTTCATTAACTAGGGTAACAACAGTGCAATAGATGCGGAAACCATGCCCAATAGTCTACCTAAAATACTAGTGTGTGGTTTAGATCAACTTTCATGAAATATATCAACCATACCCTTTATTTTTTGTCCGTGCGCGTGTTTCTGTGTCTCTAGCATTAACTGTTTGGTTTTTTTTTTTTTTAATATAATTGGGCATTTTCTGGAAAATTAATCAGGGATTTGGACATCTACTGTTGGCATCAAGGATGAAGCAAAAGGCCGCATGATTCAGAAGCCTAGGGTAAATTTGCTCAACATTTTGTGTCCATTTTTCCAGTTCGACTCAAATTGTTATACTGATCCCTCCCTCCCTCTCTCTCTCCCTCTCAAATTCAGATCGAAATTGTGCTGGAAAAGAATGAGAATGCTGAAAATCAGAAGGATAATATTGCGACAGTACCCAAGGACGAGGCTGATGCTAAGAAGGAATCAGAAATCAGTGCCAAAGAGTTGGTCAAGGCAGTTTGATCAATGGGAGATATTACTGAATACTGAGAGTATGTATACAATATGTATAGCTAGATAGGTCGAGCAAATTGGATCTGCTGTCAATACCACATAGGGTTTTTGGTGGCGGCATACCTAATCAAAATTGTATTCACTTTGTTTACTCTTGTCTTCCATTTCCCTGTGATCACAACTACTTCAGTAATGTTCTTTTTGACCCATGAATCTGAGAAAAACCTGCCCATTCATTTTGTTGGAGAGAATTGAAATCTACGAATGCGTGAATGCGTTATTATACGTAGATATGACACCACGAGTTCTATTTCAGAAGCTGAAGCAATTCTGAACTGACAGTCAAAACATCTTCGGATGATGGTCTTTCGGATCTATTTGTCAAAAGTCATGATGCGTACGTGCGCACAAACACAGAAGGCAATATATGGCCACAAATTATGATTAATTATTTTTTCTCATACTTATAATCGAATTGTATTTGTTCGGACACAGAAGGCAATATAGGGCCACAAAATGAAGAGATTCGTTTTGTAGGAGACAATTGAAATCGATGAATGTACGGATTCCTTAATATGTCTACAGTCTCCCTATCTCTACGAGCAATGCACAACTAGGTCCATTTCAGCAGCTGGAGCAAATCCTAAACAAATGGTCAGAAAGATGTCTTTGGCACAAAACAAAGTGTTTCCCAGAATTATAGTCTTGTGATATTGTCTAAAGGCCTGATGCCATTTTGGAGCAAGTAGGTCACTTGACCTCACTGAGTAAAAAAAAAAATCCACATTGTCGATAAATCTTAGCTCCGCCCCTGTCATGGATACAAGAGTTATAGTTGTAGTGTTACTTCCACATTGGATCCCATGATATCAGAATGTCCCAAAGAACTTCATAAAATCTGGACTTTTGTCCGGTTTTATAACATATTATAAGTAATTTATCCTATCGTCGATAAATTAGCACCGCCCCTGCATCATGCTCACGAGTACAGAAAAGCAGGCAATATAGCGCCATAAATTGCATGCGCATATGACACGTTCATACAAACTCTCTGCTTTTTAGTATGTTCCTGAAACATATGACATTCTTTTCTTTTCTTGTCTTTTTTGCCATAGGTAGCGTTTGTACTTAGTGGTTAGATACTTAGATTACAACGCAGGCTGACCATAAATCCATCTAGAACCTGAAATCTATATTTACTTAGGCCGAAGCCCCGTCCCATGCCCACTGGGCCAAAGGCCAGTTGACTATCTCAGATATATTTGAGTACCATAATTTTTTAACATAACTTCTTCTTTTTTTCCAAGCTCTGGAAGCTAAACACTAAACAGGCACGATTACTATCAAAACAAGACCGGGTAAGGTTAGAAACGGGCCAAACCGGACAGGAGTTAAGGCCGCAAATGAGTTGAGTCAAGTTTTGTTGAGCTCGGCTAAACGAGCCAAAATTTGAGCTCAAGTTTGTATCGAGTCTTAACGAGCCGAGTCCTTAACGAATCGAGTTTAGTCATTTACTAAACAAACACCTTTAATCGAGTCAAGCTTTTGTAAAAGGAGTCAAGCTTTTGTTGAAAGATCCGAGCTCCACTCATTAGTCTTTACTAAATGAGCCGAGTCGAGACAAGTGTTAACGAGCTGAGCTTGTGAGCTGCTCAATCCATTTACAGCCCTTTCGGTGAGGATCCGTTTCTTTATTTTCCCCTCCATCAGCGTCAATTGATGGTTCGACCGCAGAGAATAGCATCGCCAGTTGAGTCTCGTTTGAGAGTAGCCTCTCTCTCTCTCTCTCGCTCTCTCTTTCCACTGATTTACAGTCTCTCTCCCCTGCGTCCACTGATTCTCACAGTCCCTCCATTGATGGAGTCAACAAAGCACACATGCCTCAAACTTGAAATCCCAAACGCAGACCAGACCACCAACGACCCAATCTTCGTCAGGGCCACCCGGTTGCCCTCTCGCTCCGACCTCTTCATCTCCGACGGCCTCCACGCCTGGACCCTCAACGGTACCGCGAATACCCTCTCTCCCTCTCTCTCTCTCTCTCTCTCTAAATTTCGTGTTTAATTTTGATGCGATTTGGCTTGATTAAGCCCACGTCGTTTGATATTGTTCAGTTGCTGAGGACGAGGTTAGGGAGAGAGCGTCTCAGTGGGACCAACCCGTCTCCGAATACATCGAGTTGGCCGAGAGGCACCTAGGGTTTCAACAGCCGGGATCGGTTTACGGATTTACGGATGCCGGAAACGGGCACAGAAGCGTTAGGCCCCGTTCCGGATTAGAGAAAAAGTATTTTTTGCAAATTTTTATCTAAAAAATCATATATTTACGTAAATACTAATTTTTTTATTAAAATAAATTTTATTTAATAAATTTTATTAAAATCTTTAATATGGTGCAAATAAAATTAAAAAATTAATTTTCTTTTCATTATATTTGAATTTAAAAATTAAAAATAGAAAAAAGAAGTAATCCGGAACAGGGCCTTTTTAGTTCTCAATTTGATTATCTCGTGACGTGTGTTTGATAATGTAAATACCCGCGATTATTTGTTTGTATCTTAGTTGCATGGAGCTGGTCTCGTTTGTATCTTAGTTGCATGGAGCAGTAGACCAGCTCGTTTGGATGAAGGATGCCACGCCCCGCCCCGCCCCGCACAAGGCGTCCTATGCGGGTCCGAGCCGGTGCGGTCACGTGTCCATGACGATCTCATTCATCTTTATACAATATTGTCCGCTTTAGGCGCTCAAAGACCGTAGACTTTCCAGTAGGGTCACCCATCCTTGACTACCTCAGGATGAGCACGCTTAACTGTGAAGTCTCTATATTTTTTGGCCCGCTCTCTCGACTTTAAAAGGCCTTGTACAAGTAGCATGAATTATTTCTTATAAATTGTGACCTGCCCCCCTCAACCGGCGAGTAGGCTGTCACAATCTACCCCCTTAAAGGTGTAACGTCCTCGTTACACAGTGCCCAACAACCCTCCCCTGAGGTCCGTGGCAGCAGAGCGCATTCTACTCACCACTTTGTTCACGAAGATCCCATCTATTTTTGTACAATTTTGTCCGCTTTAGGTGCTCAAAGATCGTAGACTTCCCAACTTCCCAGTAGGGTCATCCATCCCTAGACTACTCCAGAATGAACACGTTTAACTATGAAGTCCCTACGTTCTTTGGCCCGCCCTCACAGCTTTAAAATGCCTTGTACAAATAGAATGGATCATTTCTTTTAAATTGTGACTTGCCCCCCCCGCCCCCCCTAACCTGCAAGTAGGCCGTCACAAAGAATTTGTTTTGGATGAATATAGAATTGGGTGAATTTGAAGGTGAATATGTAATGAGAGTTGATATGTTAAGAAGCGCGGCCCCACCGCTTAAGGAGAGTGGATTTGTAATAAAATGTTTGGATAATTTTTTGAGAATGAGGATATAATGAAATTAGATGTCAAATGACCGAATTGTCCCACTTTGATTTTTTAATGCTGCAAATTCATTTATTTCGTACTCCCTACGTTCCAAAATGACTGATCTTTTTAGAAAAGCGTATCATTTTCAATTGCTTATATCTTTTCATATAAGTATTAAAAAATATGCAATATGTATCTTGTTTGATAGATTTTAATTAGTTCTATTAAATAAAGTTTTCAAAATCACATAAAATTTCATAAATCGAAAGATGTAAGTATTTTAAAATGGCACGAAATCTTAAAAAGACCGCTCATTTTGGAATCGGATGGAGTATTATTTAGAATAAATTGATATTTATCATTAATTTTATGATAAAAAAATAATTTTATTTTAGTATACAAATGTTGAAAACATGTTTTTTATTAGAAAAAAATATGCTTTTCCAAAAAAAAAAAAATTAAAAAACGTAATTGTAAGGGAGTAAAAATGTATGCGGTAGCCGGTAGGAAAAAGGAATACTATTTTTTTGACTACAAGTGCCATTAAAAACGTATATATATGTGTGTGTATATTCCCCAACCCTTCCTCAATCCCACTCGTCTCCCTCTCAGATCTCGTCCGCCGCCGACCTCTGCAACCCCGTCGTCTTCTCCGTCTGCCCGCCGCCGCCGACCATCCGTCTGCCTGGTTTTCCGGCCGTAAGTCTCTCTCTCTCTGTTATAAAAATCGGAAAGATTAATGCTTATGCGTTTGAACTAGGCGGTCTAGAGATTGATCGGGGTTCGGTGGCGATTAGTCGGTGATTAGCCAGCCGGCGTCTAGTCGGCGATTAGTGGATTAAAAGGTTAATCGGCCATTAGCGGCTAGTCGTCCATTAATCGAGATAAAATCTGTAATTTCGGAAATTGAAGGAGTGTAACTGTTGGGGTAATAAAGTTGAAGGGCTTGTTATGTAATTTTAGTACTACTCACGAGTACCCGTTGGCGGGCTTCGAGATATCCCGGAGTAAAACACGATCGCCGCCTGTGAAACCCTACGACCGATCTCGGAGACTCGGAGTCGTCTCTCTCTCTGCGCCTGTCATCGCCGTCTGTCTCCGGTCGTCCTTCTCTCTCTCTCTCTCTCTCTCTCTCTCAGTATCTCTCTCTCTCTCTCTCTCTCATCTATAATACTCTTAATACGAACTCATTCTCATGCATCCACTAGGTCCAGAAGTTTCTTCCTTGGACTAGTATATATAATTTCTGAAAATTTGTTTCTCAAGGTGTAATACGTTTTTTTTTTCTTTTCACAGTCTCTCCTTTTTATTTTTATTTATTTACTTATTTTTCTGGGTTCTAAAAGCAGAGGAAGACCCATATACATATTGACATGTTTATTCAGATTATTCTGGACCTATATATCCTATTTCCAATATTCTATCTTACACTAAATGTTTGGAGCTATTTGCAAGACATTAATTAAAGTTATTGGCATGTCGACTTTTTTACATCTGATTGTTAGAGAGGCTTTAGCATGAACATTTGAGCTCCTTCCTCTAAGCACCTATCGATATAGCAGAAGTGTTAACATTTTGTATCCGATAGCGAAAGAGAACTAGGAAATTTTTTGGGAGAGAAGATATATCACATTAACTAGGAAATTTGTGATTATTAATGGTAGGGAGATTGAAGAATATTTTAAAAAAAACCCCGACCAATTGCTAAAAGGTGATTAATGGCTGATTAATAGGTCTCGAAGGTGGTCGACTGCCCGCTTAGCGCCGAGTGATTTTTAGAACATTGCTCTCTCTCCATTGTTACAAATCCATATGGGGAGATGAAGAGAGGAAGACACCTCACCTGGATTTGTGAGGGCAAAATCGTCCCAAAACACCCCGATTAGCCAACGACAAGGGTACCCCCATCGTTACCAAATCCACCTTCGGGTGGATTACAAATCCAGCTCGAGCCTAATCAGGGGGCAAATCCGGGTGGGGGTTTTTGCAGCCAAACACCGGAGATGAGGAGGAGGGGGAGATGAAATTAGGGCGCTTGGCAAATCTGGCATCCAAACAAGCCGGTAGGGTTGGGAGCGTGAAAGGAGCTTGTACATATATTACGAAAGACGATAATGTAGCATAAAATATTCACTTTAGAATTAAAATTATTTTAGAGAGTAAAAATAAGGGCAAGTCCACCGTAAGTGTAAAAAATGGGCTAGTGTTACAATATATGGTTTTTTTTCTTCAAGGTATCATGACTTGGGCTACATATATCATATATGAGTTCTTTGAAGACCAATTAATAAATCGTTGTTTATCTACATAAAGAGCATACAAAAGCTTCCATGTTCGTAAGGAGCGAGCTCCCATTAAGCTCTTTAGTTGGGAGCGAGCTCTCAAGGTGGGAGTGGCACCACTTTAGGAGCTCCTGCTACTAAGGTTTGTATGTAGGTTAGTCTTTATGGGGTTTGTTGATGAAGTATTAGTTTTGTTGTTCACTGGATTTTGTTGCATGTAACTTACCTTATACTTGTATTTGGTGAAAATTCTTAATCCGTGTTTTTGAAATTTGGTCCAACTGTTCTTGGAATTTCAAGTTTGTGAATCATGTTACCTTAATTGGGCTTTATTAAGTTTCTTTTGGTAAACAAAGGGGTTATGTACGTGTTTGTCTGGACTCTGGACTGCCAATTTTTTTTTACTCTGAAGCCCCAATGATTAGGTTCCATAACAAAGATTGAATCATTGAACACAAATATGACATAATAACACGCAAATACAAAGGGAATAATATGAGGCAAACAAGGTTAAATGTAGTTTGGCCTCTAATAACCATAGCTAAAGGTGAAAATGCGTACTTTGTGTCTATAGAATTAGGGCTTGCAGTATATTGGTAAACATGAAGTTCATGTCAAATTAGTATCCTTTACCTTTAGTGGTTTAAATGTGGCTATGGGACAATAATTAGACTAGAATTAGTTTGTTAAACAACAGAAACATGTATGCAATTTATGAGTATCTTTGCCTTGGATTGTCATAAGGTCCCTTATGGACAAATTATGTTTCCATCATTGAGCTCAATAAAGATTGTTAATGTTGGAAGACTTTGATTTCTTTTGTTGCTCATAAATGCTAATTATAGTTTCACTCATTGTGTAATTTTATGCAGTTGTCATGGTCATTTGAGAAGGAAGGTACTAAGCTAGAATGGCGATGGAAATATAAGCCTTCACCCAATGATAAGGAAACTACAGCGGGAATCTTGGACTTTGTCATGGACGCAAATGTGCGACTAAGTGTAAGATTATGCATAGTTCTCAACCTCTCCCAAGTTTTTCATCAATGCATTTGCTGTATATGGTTTTCTCGATTTTATTCCAGATGCTTTACATCCGTCCAAATAGTTGTGAATGTCTGAATGAAAGATATGCTTGTGAACTTTGTTGTCTTCTAGTGGCTCTTAACTTTTTGGACATGGCATCCTAGCTAAACTGGGCTTCCCCATGTTTTGTTTTGTAGTTGTAGACTTGTAGTTACTCCACTGAAACTGCAAAATTGTGCCTGTGGTGCCATGTTGTCTTGGCAACCAGTCATAAAAGAGTGCTTAGATACATATCAGGCTTTTGACCCAAACCTTTGATGAGGAATGGAATTCGGTGATTTCGGTCCCACTACCCTTGAAGACCTTTACATTGAACCTGGCTTGCACTAAAACTAATCAGTCTTGGGTGGGCCATAATGCAGGAGCCTGGTATTGCTACTCTTTAGGACAAAATCACAAGGCTTGGTTTGGTTTGGGTTCATTGTAGCTACATTACATGTATGCTTGCGCGCGTTCGTGTGTGCGTGAATGCACGTATGTATCATTTCTGGGTCCAATGAAATTCAACCTATTTGTCATGGTATGATTTTCTAATTTGGATTCTGAACTTAACGTCGTGTTTTCGTTACTTCTGGAATCTGAATCCTATTTATTGCTGTGTCGAAGCTTGTTCAATGGAACTTGGAAATACTTATTTGATGTTTCTACTTCTTTATTGGTTCTTTTGTGTAATTTCCTTTCCAGTTTGGGTAAATATGGTGTTGCATTCTGCCTTGATCTGATTATTCCTGTCCGATATATATAGGATGAAGTTGTATGGAAAACACAATCATTCAACAAGCCAAGAGTAGAAGCTGAGAAGTGTTTAGCACAAAGTGAGAGATTCAGCAATGAGAAGACAGAGTTTGAAGATGCAATCTATGCAAAGGTGTGTGGTCTACACTAACCCACATTCTTTTCGACCTTTCATGTGCTTCCTGAAATTGGAGCATAAGTGGTATACTATGTCGGCTAGTTTTTTTTTTTTTTTTGATGGGGTTATAAAGAAGAGGAGCAACAGCAGAAACAAGTAGGATCAGTATCACAAGTAATATATATTCTAGTTGAAGCACCACATGTTGGTGACTGGTTGTTTTCAAGGCTCAAGGGTAGTATATCTTTTGTTAGACTCATGTAGCCTAACTTTCAGATTCCTTCACCACCTCGAAACATAGAGCACACTGATGTTACTTCGGAATCTAATGTGTGTTTGTGTCTTTGTGAGAGGACTTTGAAGGCTTTCAACCCCGAAAGCATCTTTTGTTTTATTTACTGACAGAGGAATAGGATTTGGGCAACAAAACTAATAAAAGCAGTCCTGAAGAATCAAAATAAAGACAACGAAGAAGAAAGAACATTAGGACCATGCACAATAGGATAGAGTCATAGATGTCTCAGGGATGATCAACGTAGCCCCTCACTTTCCTAACCAATAAGGTCTGCCGCAAAATAAAACCCAAAGGCGAAGTAGACATTCTCCATCCTCTTAAAACATCAAAAAGCTATGATATTTTCTCATCTATCCAATTTCATCTAGGATAGGTATGACAATTCACTGAAGGCGATACAAGTGCAATCATAGAGCAAAATTCAGGATGAACAGTGAGGCTTTAAAACAAAGTTGACAGAGAGGGCATACCTCCTCAGCCTGAGGTTCCTCTAACTGATCTGAAGTTGTTGCAGGCTCTCTCTCAATGTTGTCTTTCAGGGTTGAAGTTCATACCCCGGGATCAGTTTGATAAGGTAAAGCCTCAGTTTGCTTTGTCTCATTTGTAATGAGCCTCAAGCTAATTCACTCGATAAGTTTATTTTCTTAATGCTCCTATGGTTTTCCCATCTATCAAGACTCAACAGCATAATTTTTTTCCGTTCGTATTGATGGTTTAAGTTTTTTGTGGTAGGCACAAAATGAAAGACTTGAATCATTCTAGGAAAGAGAGAAAGAATCCAGTTGGTAAGAAGGAAAAAGAAAAGCTATCGACATGGTAGTTCAAATGAGGATGACCTTGAAAGAATAGGAAAATGATCTAGAAATAAAAAGAAGTGGTATTCTTCAGATGAGTGCTCTTCATACTCTACCGGAAAAGAAAGTCAGAGCGGCTTTGACCAAGATGAAAAGAAACGTAGGAATAAGAAAAAAGCGATAAATGATATGGGGATTCCTTGGAAGATGAAGCTAGAGACCAGTCAAAGAAGAAGTCAAGAAATAGGTGAAAGGATTACTCATCTGAAGACTCTTCTTTGTCTGATTCTGATGATGAACAGAAGGATAGCCGCAGTGGTAGAGAAGATAAGCATCCGAAAGGAAGTAAAACCCATGGAAGGAAGAAGGGTAGTCAAAGAGGGAGTGAAATAGAGTATATGGGAGATGACTTGACTTGTATTCACTTTTCTTGTAGTAGCAATACTGTGAGAAAGGAAATGGGATTAGAGTGGATGCTTAGAGTATATGGGAGATGACTTGACTTGTACTCACTTTTCTTGTAGTAGCAATACTGTGAGAAAGGAAATGGGATTAGAGTGGATGCTTAGACCGAGAGACAACATTGAGAGAGAGCCTGCAACAACTTCAGATCAGCTAGAGGAACCTCAGGCTGAGGAGGTATGCCCTCTCCGTCAAAGTTGTTTTAAAGCCTCACTTTTCATCCTAAATTTTGCTCTATGATTGCACTTGAATCACCTTCAGTAAATTGTGGATAGAGGAGAAAATGTCATAGCTTTTGATGTTTTAGGAGGATGGAGAATGTCTACTTCACCTTTGGGTTTTATTTTGCGGCAGACCTCATTGGTTAGGAAAGTGAGGGGCTACTTTGATCATCCCTATTCAGACCAGCCTTTTCTTTTGTCTTTTGCTATTTCCCATACAAGTGCACACGCTGATTCTTTGTGACTTAAAACAATTTTTTGCTTATTGGGGCAGACAAAGAGAGAACATTCCAGAGAATTGAATCCATATTTGAAGAATAATGGATCTGGTTATCCAGAAGTTGAAGACGGGAAAAAGGCTAGGGTGTCGTCTTCTGTTGTTGGAGACGGGGGTGCCAGCTGGAGATTAAAAGCCTTGAAGCGTGCTCAAGAGCAGGCAGCCCGCGAAGGACAGAATTTGAAGGAGGTAAGATCTTGTATATATTGGACTTAAAGAAGTTAGCATATCTAAGCATTTACCAATTTTATGCGATCCATTTAAATTGTATAGGTTGTGGAAGAGCGGTGGGGATCAGTGGGTCAGCTAGCGGTTTCTGTGGCATCTTGTAAAGCTGCTTCATCTCATGCTCACCTCCATGCCATACACAATAGAAAGAGGGGCTTACCAGGGGAACACCAAACAGTTGTGGAGGATCACAATGAAAAGATACCTGGCAAGGTACTTAGATCTTAATGAAGTTATGCTGCTAAAAGCTTTGGCATATACATTGGCCAAGTGCGTTTCATTGCGTTTAGCATAATCGTCTAATCTTGGTTCTTTAAGTTGATATTCTTTGGGTTTTTTTTTTATTTGGGTACAAAGATATTTTCTTCCTTTTAACTTGCATTTTGTAACTTATATGTAGAATACTGACCGAGAAAGCATGCGGGATGTGTCTTGCCGACGTTCGGAGATGAAAGTGCCTAAACTTCTTGATTCTTTATCTTGGGGCAAGCAGAAAAGGCAAACAATGTCCTCTAAGGATTCCGGCCTTATCTCTAGTGCATTGTCAAGCTTAAATAGGTTTGCAAATGATGGAAGCTTTATGCATGAAGTTACTTGTCAGAAGGATGATGAACCTGGTGGTTCTGTTGGCTCTCCAAACAGAGAGAGAAAGGTAGAGTCAGAGTCGGTACCTAGTGCATCTTTTACAGTTGTTAATGAGGGATTGAGTGCAAACCAATTGGCTGCAAAAGCTTTGCAACTTCGTTTGAAAGGAAAGCATGAAGAAGCTGAAAAACTTATGGTGAGACAAAACACTTCTTTTTCTTTTTTCAGTATTTTTTTTTGGGGCTTTTTACCTCTAGGTCCATAAAATAGAAAGTAATTCCCACCAGGTCTCCTTTAATTAATGAAACACTGAAACCTGCGAAAGTGCCTGAAACCCTAAATCTTGTAAGTGCCTAACCCCTAGGGCACCCTATAAAAGTGCCTAAACCCTAGGGTACCCTATAAAAATGCCTAAACTCCTAGGGTACCTTATGAAAGTGCCTAAACCGCTAAAACCCTATAATAGGAAAATGCACCCTAAAATCCCTATGAAATTGCCTAAACCTAAACCTAAATCCTAGGGTTCTATGAAAGCGCCTAAACCTAAACCTAAACCTAAACCCTAGGGTACCCTAAGATTTTAGGGTAACCAAGGGTACTAGAGGGCACCCTAAAAACCTAGGATACCCTATAACCCTAGGGTGACACTTCCATTAATGGTAAATGTATTTTTGTAGAAGTGGACCTAGTGGTAATTAATCCTGTGTTTGGATGAGTTTTTGAGAAATTTTTTATGAGAGTAATGATTGGAAGTAGGGGTAATAAGTGTTTTTTGAGTTGGAATTTTTTTTCAAATCTTGATCCAAACAAGGCATAAGTATTCCATCTCTCCTTAATGGAAATTAAGTTTCACTTTTCTGTACTTAGAGGTAAAAATCTCCCTTTTTTTGTCACTCGGTATCCGGCCCCAATGAACCGACTAATGTGGGGAATCAACCCCACCATCCGCTAGCAGTGGCCCAATTAAAGCAAGGAAAAAGCTCCGTATGGACTGGCCCAACACAGGAATTGATAGCTTGCATTAACTTTTTTTCAATTCCACAGTCTCTTATTGTTTCTGCATGTGCGTCTATGTTTTCTGCTGTTTGTCTTTTTCTTTTCTCTGTAGGGAATAGCGGAATTAGGCTATAATATGCTATGGGCTTTGACTTTTGAGTGTTGTTAGGGCATGGAGTATGCTTTTATCTGAAGCAAGAGCCATGTTGGTTTGTTTTCTGGTGTTATAGAGTCGATATTAGGTTTTTAGCTCTTTTCAAGTTTGGACATGTTAACAGCCCTTGATTACTTTTAAGTTTTAAACACCAGAAAAGACTAAGTAGCGCTAAGAGCTTTCTTGTTGCCTTGCCTGCGTTAGGAGAGGAGTGAACGGAGGAAAGAAGAGTTGTACCAAAGACTTTATTCACAGTGCTGTCTACGGATCCTTTCCCGGATTCAGTTTCGTATTAGTCTCCCTAGTGGCTTAGTCACAAGCGCCCTGCCCTATTTTTTTGATAGCTTACAGCAGAAGTAAGAAGACAGCTGATAATGTATCCTTCTGTACCTCTTGGAACATTACGGCTAGAATTTTTTATTCAGTCTTAAGTCTGACTGATTTTTAGTAGAGCAACGCTTCGCTGACTTTTTTGTTCACAACTGCTAACTAGTGCGTTACTGCTCACACTGGGAGTGTCTTTCTTGTTGAGCTGCATCATTTGTTTTAGGTGTAAATTTGTGAGGCAGTATGATTGTAGGAGCTATCCCAGCAAAAAAACTGCTGCTTGAACTCCAGACTGTCTCCAATGGAATCTTTCCCTTTTGTGTGATTTTTGCTAGGTGCACGCGTTGGCAAGCCTATGTGACACCTCAATTTATGTGGGGAATTAAGCCAAACTTACGTTAATTATGTTCTAGCAATGAAGCACAGACTCTTCCCTGCTGTCGTTACAGTATCTGACGTGTTATAGACTACAAAATTTCAAACACGACAGGGTTAGCATGGGGACTTGCCACGTGGAGTCTTGTAATGATCATTATTTGTTAGACAAACTAGGGAACGGCTCATGTACTCCGGATGCATCTCAGACACCCTGGGGAAAATGATTGTTGTGTATTTTGCATGTTCTTTATTGGGTTATATTTTAGGTTGAAGGGGTTTGTTGATGATTAGTGAGTAAGTCAGTTGGTGTGTCTGTTAGTTTTTTAAAATTCCGTGTCTCTTGTTCGTACCTGTGTTTTGTGTGTGCGCTTTTAGCCGAAAAGCTGAATGCTTATCTCTTAGTTATCATTCAAGATAGTAACCTTTTTTCAGCTGATTTGGACGTGCTTTAGGAAGTTCTGTATTTTATTGGTTAAATCAGTTGCCGGTCAGTGCGGTCACTGTTAAAACTGGCAGAGTCTAACACTTAAAAGAGTTTTAGTGGATGGTATTCGTCTAAGAATTGCACTGATGCTGCGGCTTGTTTATTTCTTTCCTCATGCTAACATTTATCCTTTTTTTGAAAGGCAAGGAAACAACAAAGAATTAGAGGTATGTGCTATGGCAATAAAGAGCATTGCACTAGTGTCTCTGTGGAAGCACGCCTTTGAACTTACATTATGCTGCACTGTCATTCTTGTGCGGACATATTAATTACATTGTGGTCTTTTTTTTTTCTTTTTCTTTTTCCCTTGTCTCTATTTCTTTAATTTGTTTTTGTTTTTATTTTGTTTTTGCTGTATCCTGTTTAATTTTTGTTCTTTTTTTGTGGTCTTTGCTGTGATGGGATTATGGCAATGTCGATCCTTATATTGCTTTGTTTCAATGTTCTTGGTGCACCTGTTATAATAAGCCTGAGAAGCCTGAGTTTTGACCTTGATTGTTAATTGAAACTATGTTCCGATGAATTTTTTTTCTTCAGAAAGAAGCAGAAAATGTTAAAGCAAAGCACGTTGCTGAGGATGAATCCAGTAGGCCACCAAGTGAGAGAAACACAAGAAGGTAATCATGCATCTTAAAATAAATTTAAGTAACATTGTAGAGATAAGACACTTTCTTTGGTAGTTGTTTATTGACAAACTATTTACGCTTATCAAAATGCAACCTGATGAGCATGTTGTTTTACATTTTTCCTGAACTAAGTTTTTATACTTTGACCCGTAATTAATCTGCCAGTACACTTCCCTACTTGCCTTTTGTTTTTGAATTGTCATGTCTTTATATTTTTAATCTTCTGAGTAGACCTTGTCAGTCCTGATATTTCTTTCCTTTCGATGTTTCAGATATACAATGCATGACACGTCTATTCAGCAAAGGAAGAAAGAGGATGATGCCGACATGCATCTTGCCCAAAAGATTGTACAAAACAAGAAGTTTAGTACATCTGCTCAAGCAGATGATGAATATGATTTTGATGATGGTCCAAGGAGAAAGGCGACGAAAAAAGGGGCAACCGATCAGAAGTTAAATGAGAAGACTAATTTTTCAACGCGCATCTTAACTCAACAAGAGCGTTGCAAATTCTGCTTTGAGAACCCCAACAGGCCAAGACATCTTGTGGTTGCTATAGCCAATTTCACCTACCTCAATTTACCACACTTGCAGTCTGTTGCAGCGGGTCATTGCTGCATTTTAACATTGCAGGTGAGTTTTGGTGTGTTATCTTAGTATGCTTTTCATGACACCTTGATAAATCCGTCTCTTTTATCTAATGAAGGTTAATTCTTCATTATTTTCATGTCACTGATATTGTTGTGGACTCAGCTTTGTTTGTACATATTTACATGGGTACTGCTATTGTTATTGTTGTAATAGATTCACTAATTTCATTCTCATTGAGTCACAGACAGACGCACAGCTTTTTTCTTCATTGTGGCTATTATGATTGATTTCCTAGTTATTATGTCTAAACAGCATGAATCAGCTACAAGGGCTGTGGACAATAATGTGTGGGACGAAATTCGCAATTTCAAGAAATGCCTTATCATGATGTTTGCAAAGCAAGAAAAGGATGTTGTGTTCCTTGAAACAGTCATGGGGTTGGCCCAGCAAAGGCGCCATTGTTTGGTTGAGTGCATTCCCTTGCCCCAGGACATTGCAAAACAGGCACCTCTCTATTTCAAAAAGGTGCGTTTTTTCTACTCTTTCTAGGTTATTAGTTGATGCTGTGTTTATTTCTGCTGAAACCACTTACCTTGGATGTCTTATTTTCAATGGGTTTGATTCGCCTTCCCTTCTCCTCTGTATTCTGCAAGTTTTTCTGCATGTACCATTGGTTTTATTCTGCCATATTATTTGTTGTATTGAGACAGAAATACGTCTCAATACAACAACATAACCCATGTAGTCCCCAATCATTGGGGGAATGGGCGGGGAGGAGACAGACCTAACTTTTGGCAATATGCACAAAGTGGTTGCTCTCAGAATACCCAGTGGCCCCTCTATACCTGTTTTGCTGTGGAACCTTGCCCCCAAATCAAAGCCAAATGGCATAAGAGAGGGCAGGCCTAGAGACCCAATTGGGCCAATTCAATTTTTGTGCACATTACCATGCTTCTTTCATAGATAGTCTAGCTGACACCATTATGCTCGTTTTAAAAGTTAAAACCCAGAATCTTTTGTGTAGTTACATGACTTTTAATGCTGCAAGTTGATCGGTACCGAAATGGTAAATTGGGTGAAAATCCTACCACTCTAGGCAGCAAAGCCCCCTTGATTAGATTTCTACAGTAGCAAAAGAAAACACACACACACATAATGTAACCAACCCTATTTTCCTTTTTTAAAATCCTTTGTGACTTCGTCCTTACATGTTACTCCCTCTGTCCCAAAATGGATGACAATTTCGCTACTTCAAATCTTTTAAAAAATTTTATCTGTCTTTTAATTTATAATGTTTTTATATGCTCTATGAATCTTGTTGGATAAATTCTCGGAACGCACGTTTGCCGAAATTGTCATAAATTGTGAGACGGATGGAGTATTTAAGAGAGAGTTGTGAGCTGAGTTGGTCTTCCATTCTCTAATGGCTTGCCATCTGGGGCTTTTGCTTTGTTGCTTTTCACAGCTTCAGTTTAGCATGCAGTTTAATATCTCATTGTCAATATGAAATGCTGCTACTACTCCTTGTGTACCATAGAGCTTATATATTCTCTTCCCCTGTATTGAAATGTAGATGTTTACTTTTTGTACGAATCATTGGACACTGAAATAAAGATACCATGTGTTGCCATTTTTTGCCTCTATCCTGATAGAAAAATGCCAATCACACTCTTTACCATTTGGAAAGTTTGGTTCATATATCACTATTGGTCTTTTACAGAAAGAAAACCCTTGGTGATTGGTTTAATCTTTAAACCTTAAGCAGCATGGACAAAATTTTACATGTTTCTTGAGAACTCAACATCTGTAGTAATCTTCTTCTAGTATTTTCCTACTCACATGTCTGTGAAATGAGTTTCCTTCAGGCAATTGATGAAGCTGAAGATGAATGGAGCCAGCACAATTCGAAGAAGCTCATTGATACAAGTCTAAAGGGGTTGCGTGGTTCTGTTCCCAAGGATTTTCCGTACTTCCATGTCGAATTCGGATTAAACAAGGGGTTTGTCCACGTGATTGACGATGAGCAGCAGTTCGAAGCCAACTTCGGACTCAATGTTATAAGGGGCATGCTGAAGTTGCCGGAAGAGGACATTTATGGTCGTAGGAAGCATGATTCACAGGAGACACAGAAGCAAGCTGTTTCGAGTTTTGCCCGAGATTGGGCGCCTTTTGATTGGACGAAACAGCTCTGAGTGAACACCTGGATTTCACAACTAACGCTCATGAATTTCACGATATCGTTAGTTTACGGTCCCTGCAATTATTTAACCAAGTGATCATTAGTAATCAGATAGTACAGCGTACGTGCATTTGTTTATTACTACTACTTTATTGCTATATATTACAAAGAGGAGTACGTTCCACTCCATACTCCATCTCTCCATACCCGTCCAAGCCTAAAACTCTGCCCCGAAAGCGCTGCTTTACGTTTGATCCTAGCTACGTGCCCAATAATCTGTGCAAAATTCATCTCGTACAACTTGTAACCTTGTAGGAAAAAAATAAAATAAAACATCTATGCGAAAATCGACTATTGGAAATCAATTGCACTCGAATGAAGTATATACTATATTTTATGTGATGAGATCGACAGTTTAAATTTCTCATCTATTTTTCAAATGAACTACGATTTTTTCATGTAGTGTATATAATTTTATCCGAACAAGCTAACAAGAAAAAAAAGTTTTTTGATGAACCCGCGGAGTCAATGTATAACCAAGGGTCACGTGCCCCTTGGATTTTTAAGTAAATATCACGAGTTTCTATGTTGATTTCAAAAAAATACATAAAGCGGAACGGGACCTAAGGTACAAAATCATTTACTATAGCTGGTAAAACTATATATTTCAGATCGGAAAAGTAGAAATAAAGAAGACATTATATATATAGACCTGCTAAAGCATCGAGAGGTGTTGATTTTCCAGAACCAGCTTAGGGTCCCGTAATAGCGAACACTACATCTCCAGGTTGAATGGCGCCGCCATTAATCTTGTCCGACACTGTCAAGGATATCTTGTTCCCTTTTCACTCTACTGCCACACCCCCGCCGCCACTGCGACGAGGTGGTGGCGATACGGGCCCAGTGCTGAAGGGGAAGTTTGACTTAGCGTTATGATGGGGTAAGCCACTTTCATCTGAAGCCAAGCTTTCTGTTTTTGGATTATGAACATGATTATCGGGAGGGCATTACCATTGTCATTTTTTGGAAGTGGCATGGACATTTTTGTCCTCCTCACACAAATAAAGGGGTGGGATGAGATTCCTAATACCCCTAATTTGGGAGATTAGGGGTCCAATGGGATTAACGATCCCACCCCTATTTTCGACACCAAACAAAAAGTTAAGGGGACCCCATGGAATTATTAATCCAATCCCAATTTCCAAACCTCTTATCAAACATAGTTTTACCAAGGACCTTTGTAGGGGTCTCAAAGAAACTGAGAAGCCCAACCTTGATTCAGAGAGTCATGCTATACTTATAGCCAAAGAGTTCTTTCTGTTAGGAATTTGACCAAATCAATAAATGCAGAATGCACAAAGATAAAAACAAGAACACAAGACACAAATCTTTAAATGATTTTCCAAACAGTTTGTTGAGTACATCCACTACTCGCACCAGCTAATACCATAAGAGTGCAAGTTCCATCTACATCCGTATATAGCAAGTATTTATAACCTAGGATTTACATCACCAATTACTGTAGTATCCCTGTTTAAGTTTTGGGAGCACTGCCCTCAGGACCCACAAACCTTAAAGTGAAGCGCAACCCAAATCGAATCAAACTTCACAAGCCCAATGCTTTCCAAAGCTAATGCTTGCCTAAAGTAATTTCCCTTCTACTCGAAGTCCTAAACCAAAAAGAAACATCCAAAACAAAGCTTTAGAAAGTCCAAATCAAATCCAAGCGGTCAAAAGGCTAGCACAAAACGAATTCTCAGCGCTCAAGTGTCGAACACGCGCTCCGCCCACGCTCGTCACGCGCTCTAATTTCAAGCCAAAAAATCCAACAATTTTACCTCCAAAAGTATGGAATCGCAAAAAATATGCATATCATGAATTGTAGGATTTTCACAGCACCGCTCGTACTATTATATAGATGGTTAATATAAGGAGTAAAGAGGGCCATCCAGGCATATAATTAGTCAAATTACTGTAGAGATCAATTTTGGCAACTTTGTATTCATAAGATAATCCAACAAAGGGGAAAAGAGAATGATAAGTATTTCAGCATATGGAACTTTGCCCTATTTTACACAGAAAGTATTAGCTGTAAAATTGTTGTCGTGCGGTGTATTTATATCTCTCCCTCCAATTGAATAATGGTGTCCTAAGTGTATGCTAGGTGAGTATTAGGGTTAGAGCTAGCGGGAGTCAACTTGAGCCAGATAAGTACTTATTTTTTGAATTAAAGATGATCTATTATGAAAGAATGACTTGTCATATAAAGCGAAAAATAAGTATTTATAAAATGAGAATCTTAGCGGAACGAGTCGGTACAATTGTGAGTAGTTTCGATCGAACAACTTTTGAAAGGGGCATAAAAGTAAAAAATCATTCTTCAAGTTATGCTTGAAGAGTATATTCCCCGACGTTATGAGCTTATGCTTGCAGAGTATTCACAGGTTTTTTTTTTTGGTATTCTCAGGCTTGTTAGACGTCGAATTTGTGGCAAAGTGAAAATCATCCACAGCTAAGACAATCAACAAAAATGAGAAAAATTCAAAATAAAATGTTTTTTGATAATTCCGTCTGAACTTTTTCAACTTTGATTTGTATTTTAAGACTTTTTTCAGTTCAAGAAAATGATGAATAATCTAAAAAAAAAAAAAATTGACAGACTAAAAACTGAAAAATATTTGCTAAACATCAATAACGCCAAAAAGTTACTATAAACTTGTACTAATACAGTCCAAATTCACCAAAGGTAAGGTAGAAAATAACAATGCTAGATTCCCCAATTTGATGACCTACTATACTATTCGTTTGGTACTGAAACAATCAAAAACATTTGAAGGCGCAGTTAACTGAGGGACCAATTTTAACAATGCTTGATTTCCCTACTTGATAGCCTAAGAAGAAAAATTATTATTGACAAAATACATGATCTACGAAAGTGAAATCTTTCTTCGCAAAAATAAAATACCGAAATAAAGTGATCGCAAACAAAAGCCTAAAATTGAGACCAAATATCAATAAAGTGAGCCCAAAATCCCGACTAATAAGGCGAGGAAAATTTCACATAACAAACATCCGTAAACTATGGAAGACCAAAGCAAAGAAATTACAGCCAATTAAACAAAAATACACAATGGGAAACTGCAACGCAGCAAGCAACTCAGAAACCTAAACCCAGAGAAGCAATTACAGAAAAATAAATTGAAACCGAAATCTAGTAGTCAGGATTCCCGGAAAGATTCACCACAGCACAACAGCTTGTTAATTCATGCCGCGCCATGACTAGC
Organism: Rhododendron ovatum; assembly: GCA_019656835.1. Classification (NCBI taxonomy): domain Eukaryota; kingdom Viridiplantae; phylum Streptophyta; class Magnoliopsida; order Ericales; family Ericaceae; genus Rhododendron; species Rhododendron ovatum. Next base: position 8,980,297 of record CM033794.1, on the reverse strand, counting down.
TGTCCAAATGAGGCTTCCTAGCCAAGACGAAATACATTCCCGTGAAGATTTCTTCCCTGGAACACACAGTCAGCTTATCACGAGTCGAACAATTATTGGGTTCTCCATGTTATTTGCAAAGATAATTCCAAGGGAGCTGAGAAGTTTATTTTACGAATAGAATTATGTGTTCCATATAAGATACACTTTTCAAAAAGGACTTGAAAGATAGAATTCTAAAATGGCCAACAAGAGCACACCAACAAGAGCTGGATAAAGAGCACACCTTTCCGTCCTCAATCTTCCCAAGAACCAAAATGAGCCGCAAAGACTATAGGGGTATGCGTGCGCGCGCGCACACACACACCTGTATAATATATATGTATATGTATGTATATAAATGCATACAATTGGAAGGGCAACATAATCTGTACTTCTTCATTCATCAATTTCTACGGGAAAGACGTTTCCAAAAAGAAAATACTATGGGAAAGAGTCACTTAACAAACTTAAGGCCAAGAACTGATTTTATGTATTGAAGGTAAGCAAGAGCCCGTCTGGCTCTTTTCAAATCCTGAAGAGTTAAGCACCAGTTGTTTAGATGTCATGCTCAGAACAAGATACGCATAATCACTAATGAAGATGACTAGTCCATAAAGGGTATGCCGGTATGGACAGAGACGAATAAATACGAGTCAGAGTAATTCTCACCTTCCACCGTCATATAGCCCATCTGCAGCTTTCAACAATAAATGTAGAACCCTTTGACTTCCCTTGGGGGCAAGCCCAATATATTCCATGCCCTTGGCCTTCAGAGACAAAAATCAAAACTTTGATTAACTATGCCAACATTTTGGAACAGAAAACATATGACCCTATATGATAAAAGCAATCACGACAAACCAGAACTTTCCCAAATCGTGGTGTTATCATTGAGAGTTCATAAAACCCGGATCTGTCCTTAAAGCCATAAAGCCCTCAGCCCCTCACTACCCGGTTACCCCATTTCAGGGGAATTGGACAGAAGCATTCCAGCTAAACCTGTGTTTTTCCCTTAAAATCTGCTAAAATTATTCGACTGAAAATAGACATAAAATAATGTGGTGGTAGCATGTGCACGGCTCGTACCATGTTTCTCAAAATAAAACGTCCAACAGCTGTATTACGGAAGCCAATCACTGAGAAATATTGATTTTTCTCCAAAGCCAAGTACCAAGGGACAGGTGAATCTGCTGCAAGATCTTTATCCCATATTACCTTCATATACCGGAAAAGAAAAGAGAGAGCTCGTTATTCTGGTCATTCTGTCCGATGTGTTGACTATTAGATGAGAGAGATTTTAGTAGACCAGCAATTTGTTACTCACTTCAAATCCTGCTTGCTTCACAGCCTCAAGGCATTGTCCTATAACCCTGATATCGGGGAGGCCATTACCAAGCTCGATTTCTGCCTGTGTCAACAAAATTTGAACAAACATACAAGCATCTATGTCAACTCACTGTCAAAGATAGTATCTAATAGTAGCATGTTTGGTTGTGTTTGCAGAAACCTTGATATTTTGGTGTTCTTGATTGTGGGGATCAAAGGAATCAGTCATGCACCACTCGTACACAGCAAAACACTGACCAGGCTTCAGTACTCTATAAATCTCTTTGTAGCACGCAACCTTTAGACAAGAAGATTATGACCAAAAAAACACACAAGTAAATAAATGAAGGGACTTTCGGATGGTAACACAGGTATAACCAATAGGCAATAGGAAAAAAACAAGGAAAACAAAAAGTAGTTAAAAGCTTTACTCGTCGTAAGACAAAAGCTATTTTTATCCTGACCAAAGAATGCTTCTGAAGCTTTTAATAGGATGTTAAGGGTTTAAGACACATACCAAATCTGGAGCATGGCATGTAGCCTCAATTGCATATACAGCATCAAAACTATTGTCAGGAAATGGCATTTTCATGAAATCCGCCTGCAGTAGTTTGAGGGAGAAAAAATCTAAGGCTTGAAATAGGAATCTCATAACAAAACCATGAGAATTATTTGTAAAACTACGGACCTTGACAAAGTCGCATGTCTTGTCCAATCCAACGTTGCGGGTCAGTGCCTGTAGAATAACCGAACCACCTAAGATTTATCTCGCAGGAACATTGACAGCCCTAGTAACTAAATTTTTAGGTAAACAAATACAGCATGCTATAATTATTCTTGGTTTACGAATCCCAAGTCAAAAAAAATAAAACAGAAAATTGGATGCCCTGTGGACAAGAATCAGCTATCTGAATTAAGGAATATCAATTTAGAATTCTATAATGATTTTTTATTAGTACAGAACAACAGTGACTATAATCATCATCCCACGATACATTAAATTGTAAAGCACAAGCATGTACCTTTCCTCTTGTTATTTGGTATTCATGGATATTCAATCCTGTAATGGAGGTCATGCTGCCAGAAATCAGCCAACAAACAGATTCTCAGCACCAACTCTTGAAAAAAGAAAAATAGTTAACTAGTACAAATCTTCATGGCCCATCTGAATAAAAAGGAAATTGGCATTAGATATAGAAGCGTTAATACCAGCACAACAATAGCATTAGAAATAATGTTACCGGGAATCCGTGATCACTAGTTACTAGTAAATAAAGACTACTAGCGGACAATTTCTCAGCAGTCACCAACAAGAAAACACCACTGGTGCACCGTATACATGTTTGAAATCGTTACCATTTGGACTTTAAATACAGAGATCAGCTACGGAGCTACCAGCTCCCCAATCAACATTCTTGCTCTGGTTATTTGAATAACATTCATACATTCAAGACTATATAGATCCTAAATGCAATTACACCACAAATCCCCTAACAGTTATCATCTGTCATGGTAGGATCTTCGCAAACAATTTGGGAAAAGGCCTTTCCCCCCTTGATGTTTCAAAATTAACAACTTAACTCCCTTGTCGTTAATGGTCGTACACGGGGCCAACTTAATGATTACTGATGCAGGACATAATGCTGTGATTACAATCGCAAGAAATGTGTGATTGATTGGATATCTATGTGATTAATTGGTAATAGATGGAAGGGTCTTAGAATTTTCCTTTTCTATTTTAGTAGCATGTTCTGCCATAATCTTAGGCAGATTTGGACTTTTGATTGCTTTCCTTTTTGGTTAAGATCCTAGTAGTTTAAGTATTCTTGTAAGGCAAAAGATTATGTTTGCGATTTGCTTATAGCAGGGAGGTAAGTGAGTGTTTCAAAAAATTTGATGAAGGGAAAGTGAACTTTATCCTAGAATGAACCACAAGCATAAGGCACGTCACGCGGATGCTTTAAAAGCATCACTTACATAACAAATTAGGTTTACTCTTCAATAATCAATACCTGAACTGGGCAATTTCCCTTAATGGTCCACCAATTCCACACCCAACATCCAATACCTACGGCATTAACAGACAGCTAAAATCATTAATCTCAGGATAACTTGCAAGAGTTGAATTGAATATTAAGTCTAAAATTCTACTCTTGGATTAATTCAGCAAGAAATTAAGACCTTTTGTCCAGGTTTTAGTCCTAGCTGTAAAGCAATGAAGTGCTCATGTCGTTTTTTGCTCTCTGGTAGGGACTCCCCTTTCAATCTGCAAGCACGGGTATAGTACCCATGAAATTATTTCATCATCAAAGGTTACAAAGGCACCCATGTATGCACGACCCAGGTAATGCATTAAATAGCTTAAGAGTGAAATAGAAAATTGAGCTGAAATGGAGGGGACAAATATCGACCTGTTTGCAAAATGGAATGACTCTCCCCATCCATATTCAAAGAAGGCAGCAACAAGGTCATAGTATTTATTCACCTGAAAACCGCATCACATACATATATATAGTCTCCATGGTGCCAATAGTAAATCCAATTAACTCTTCATCCAAGTGGTAAATTTAAGAAAGAAAAAAAAAGAACATATTTGGACCGAGTGCATCACATCGACAGTTGTAAGTGATATCATGCTTTGACATAAACATTTTTAAATGAATGCACCCACAGTTGGAAAGTTGTGACCTGAGAATTAGCAATCAGTTCAGGAGTCAAACGAAGATCAGGATTTTTTTTGAAACAACCAAAATCATAATCCAAAGCCGACACAATTCGGTATTCATTGGTCATAAATTGCAGATCACTGGAAAGACAATCGACAAATTTGTTTTCTGTAACTTCATCATGTAAGACTATTGCTTCCTAGTATACTGTAGACCACAAAATATATCTGCTCGAAAGAGTTAGCATTTTAAGAGGATGAAATAAGGATGAGTAGCTTATGTAAAGAATGTCCAATCAAATTTAGTACCATATCAGTGTAGTTATCCTTTCTATCTTTCTCTTCGCCTCCATAGCAACTGTGATACTTCTCATACCTGAATCATTAGACAGACTATTACATAAATATGAAGTACTTGGAAGTTGTAAAAGCATTAGCCATGTTAATGCCACTATTGGCATGCAGAAAAAGGTCATTCTTTTATGTGTGTTGCAGATGATACTAATTGCATTCCTCATAAAAGTCATAATTTATTGTTCTCGAAGCCAAAAAGACAAGGGGAAAGAATCCCAAACCCTATATGGTCGGTAAGCATTGTAGAGGTGGAAGTAGCTCTCTTGGGGATAGATCATCCCTCGATGCTTTTCAGAAAATGGAATGGAGGTTGAGAAAGGCAAAGAGGAAGATTAGTAAAAAGAAGCTTCTAGCAGAGTTTGGGGTCAAGGCCGAAAAATTGAATCCTCGAAATAAGAAAGTCCCCTCTTGTTCTTTATCCTTCGATGACATCCAAAATCGGAACTCCATCTTTTTTAAGAGAGTTCGTAGGGCGATGGATACAGGTACCACTTTGGGCATTAAATTTAGAGGGGGGAAAGTTCTAATTTAAAGAAATATGCTAAAACGGAGGAGGCCGAAATAGCTAAAAGGATTAGCGCTCTTGACGATTTGGAGGTAGACGAGGATTTGGAGGATGATGAGGATTGTGCTTAGAAATTTTAATTCCTTAGATTGGCGGTGTTGGTTGTCGGATTTGTATCTTTTGGTTTTAGTGTTGTTCTCTTTTGGTTTGTGGTTGTTTTGGTTTTAGGCTGTCGGGTTGTTTTGCGATTTTCATGCTTTTATCTTGTGATGTTTTTAGTTGGCTTCTTGCCTACTTTTGGGTGTGGTTCTCAAGTGGCTTTTGCTAATGTGCCCGTGATCCTTTTTTGTTTTCATCTTGAAAGATTAATAAAATCTTCTTTTTGCCAATAAAAAAAAATCTCAAACCCTCAAGAATAAGTTTACTAGGAATGAGGTAGCATTAGTAAGTTCACTAGCAATTAAGCAGCACAGTCTGCCATATAAATGGATTCGATTCACAACCGAAGTACAGATTAATCACACAGAGTAGACCCCACAAGATGACAAAATTCAGAAAGTCTATGGGTACAGAAATTTGGTACAGATTTTGTACATAGATTTTTTGTGGGACCCACTACGGGTCCCACACAAATGATCTGAGCCGTTCACTAAATGTAAAATATTTTTTCAATGGCCCTCGCAAAAATTCAACTCAATCTGATACTTATAGATATTTCGCAATGAATAAGTAATTTCACCTCCCACCACAAATCTGGACAAATCCAGATTAACATTTTTTGTACCATACAAGTATTTTTGCTAAGTCACATTGCAATGATACTCCCTCTATTCTCTTTACTTTTTTTATTACTTTTTTTATAACTCATGTATCCAGACTAGTTTATGAGCACCTCCACTAATTAAGGGACCAAAACCACCGTCCAAAAATGATACTCCCTCTCTATCCAATTGTTGGTCTCTAAGCATTTTTTGTTGTCCGAAAATTATGGTACCCCTTTTCAAAGTCAATGCGCGAGAGTTGATGAGTTCATCTTCTTACCTTGCCCTTTTCAAACTATTAACTAAAATAAAAAACAATGATAGACGCTCCGAGCCGTTCATGAAGGGGCATAGTGGGTTTCAACTGAAAGCCTACACATACAGCAGATCTGTGCACAGATTTCATTATGGAGCCACCACGGGTTCCATACAAATCATCCGAGCCGTTCATTAAATGTAAAACACATTTTTTCAAGGGTCCTCGCAAAAAATAAGCTCAATCCGATACCTCTAAGTGCTTTATCCAATCATTTAACTTTTCATTGAGATTTTCGGATAATGAAAAGTTATATGGTTGGATCAAGCACTTATAGGTATCGGATTGAGCTTATTTTTATGAGGACTCTTGAAAAAATGTGTTTTACATTTAATGAACGGTTCGGATGATTTGTATGGAATCCGTGATGGCCCCACAACGAAATTTGTGCACAAATCTGCTGTATGTGTAGCCTTTCAGTTCAAACCCATGATGCCCCTTCATGAACTATGGAAAGCAGATATACCATCATAATCAAGGAACTTTATTCACCAAATTCTGATCATATGTTCTGTTTATCTATTACAGGAATGAGTTTGTCATATGATATCGCCATCTAATTACCAGCCCTTTCTTTGAATAAATGTAATTGAGAGCTTTTTTTGAATGGTAATTGACAGCTGAGAAGGAAGATAACGTGCGGGAAGTACTAGAACTAAAATTTTACTACTAAAATATTGGAGTAAAGCATTAGAGCCACTTTTGATTGGCTGTCTGCATTTGACATAGAAGTGGATTTCAAAATATTTGAGACGTCATTTTACAACATCTAAATAGTAAGATAATTCCACATGTGTCTAAGCAAAAAATAAGTTTTATCCTTATTAAAAAAAATTGTGTTTGTTAGTTTTGAGTCAAATTTTTATTAATTATTGATTCGTCTCGACAAGAAAAATAAGAAAACTCAAAAAAATTTAAGAATTAGTTTAAGAATTAAGTCTCTTTCCATGGACGATACTCGGAGTAGAGTACTTATCTCTCTCTTTTTAGTATTAGTAATTGGGTTTTGTTAACATATGCCCCCCAGGCATATGATAGAAACTAGTATTCACCTTCATTAATGTTTGTTTGTATGGAAAATCTAAACTTAAAACACTAACCATAAACTCTTCATTAATTATTTTTGAAAGGATCAATTTTTTCCATCTTGGACAGAAATACCCCTAATCAAATGAACGTCCAAAATAGCATTTCCGTTAACCCTAGCTATTTTCGTGAGCCCCACGACCATTAAGTGCCAAAAGAGTGAATAATTAAAAGAAAGAAAATAACAAAACGTTAAAGGAAGAGTTAAAGGAAGAGCTGCTCGAGAAGGGGAAAAGCAGCTATTGAAGAAGAAGATGAATCTCTCCCAGACTTTTTCTCATCATATTACAACCAACTCTTCTTGCTCTCTTGAATTAATCACAGACAAAAAAATACTGTGAGGGAAGTTGTAAAATTTTGAAATCAAACTCTTTTTTTTTTTGGTAAATTATGAACTTTAACTTTGAAATCATACTTCAAAAAGAAGAAGATGATGATGAAGAAGATGAATACAAAATGTCTGTCACTACTTCATTATGTTTTTCTCTCTCTACTCTACAACACACACATTGACTTTTATTCTCTGAGATTGAATCCACAAAACAACTTCCTTGTGTATTTAGATGACGGAACAACAAAATTGTGATGGAACGGCAATGGGCCTGACAACCATCACAACAGTATATAGAAACAGAACGACGATGACAGCGAGAGGGAAAATGGTGAAAAGGTGGGTTGCAGCTGGAGAAGATGGTACTTTAATCTTCAAACCCTAAATCCCAAATCTTTATCAAATCAACAAACAACCAATAAACCGATGATGGGGGACGACGACGGGGAAAGGGAAAACGGCGAGAGTTGATGGCAAAGAATTTGGTGGGGGCAAACACTTTTGGGAGAGAAAAAGGAAAATTATTTTTACTACTAATATGCAGAAAGTTTTTGGAGGAAAATGTGTACTCCTATGTTTGAGTGGGGGATATTTTTGTCCAAGATGAGAAAATTAGATCCTTTCAAAAAACAATTAATGAAGAATTTATGGTTAGTGTTTTAAGTTTAGATTTTCCATACAAACAAACATTAATGAAGGTGAATACATAGTCTCTATCATATGCCTGGGGGGCATACGTTAACAAAACCCTTAGTAATTATTTCATTTTACTATTCATTTTTGGTATGGAAACGATACAACCGGTATTCAAGTCAAAAGAAGCAAACAAGAGAAATTTAAGAGAGTGAGAAAGAGAGTGTGTGTGTGTGCATACTTCTCGACGGTGGAGACAACATCTTCTTGTCGGATCCCTCCGGTGAGGCCACTGGCGAAATCAAAGTCTCCTGCTTTCGACATCCCTTAACGAAAATTCACCAACTACGCCAAGCTCTAAAACCAAAACAAAAAACAGTATAATCGAATAATCAGAAGCAATAATCCGATTCCGACAGCTAATGTTGCTTTCAGAAAGACTTTCAGGGTTGGGGGAAAAAGAAAAAAAAAAGGGATCAAAAAATTAGAATCCAGTTAATTTAGATGAGTATTATTGAGTAGTAAAAGGAATCGCCGGAGCTTACATAGAAAGTGGAATCCGGAGAACCCAAGAAATACAAACAGAGAGAGAGAGTGAGAGGCTGCGAATGGAGAGGAGATTTGAGGGTGCCATTTTTATACTGATAATGTGAGATTCAGAGTGAGCGAGTGATGAATGTAACAGTATGTGTGTGTATGTGAGAGAGAGAGAGAGAGAGAGAGAGAGAGAGAGAGAGAGAGCAGGGAGCGGAGCGCCGTCCGCGGGTGTCGTGACGGAATGAATATATGAGATGGTGAAATATATTGTGAGGAGGATAGAATATAGATATAGGATTTGTTTAAAGAGGGGCGTGGACTGGGATCAGTCATTGCATACTGCATAGAGAGAGAGAGAGAGAGAGAGAGAGAGAGAGAGTACCATGGCTCCAACCACGTCCCGTCAGCGACACCACAAGTGGCGCCAAAAGAGATCAAAAAAACGTTCGTTAGAATGGATAGAAAGACAGGAGTCCCCATATGAACAGTTCAATACTGTAATTAATATTTCGCAGCTGCTCAGAGGCTCTTCGTTGAAAAAAATGAATTGTTCACGCAAAAAAGTCCCCGAACATCCAAACATTTGAATTTCTCAACTTACCATCCAGATTTGGATTATTTGCTAATTGCTTCTATCAAAAACTCGGACACAAGAAGATCCGATCGCATTGGTAAATAGTCTAGGAGTCGTCACTTTTTATATTGATAAATTAAGACACAAAATAATATGTAGGTTGTGTTCGCTTTGAGTCGTCACTTTTTTTTTCCCTCTCCTTTTCTCCGCCAGTCAGAATTCATTGACATTATCAAGTCTTCTAGAATATGTATCAATTTTTTTCCTCTCATTTTCTCTGCCAGCCGGAATTCATTGACATTATCAAAGTCTTTTGGGATACGAATCAATTTTTTTCCTCTCCTTTTCTCTGCTAGCCGCAATTCATTGACATTATCGAGTGTTCTAAGATACGTGTCAATTTTACTTTTAAACATATTGAATAATAAGATGGGAGAATGCAAAACCTAAACTTTAATGCTACAAAATGTCACGTAATTGACTATTTAAATTGCACATACATTCTAATAAGAATTATATAGCATATTCCATTTGTGGATCGTGTGATATCACAAGATTATGCTTATATACAAGATACATATCACTTTTACTTCTAAAGATTTTAAATAATAAGATATACGTATCGATTTTTATTGTGCGACACACGTCGGAAGATACAATCGCAAAAGAATTATTGTGAGCTATGATAATGGTGGGGAAGAAACTAACCAAAATGTATTAGAAATTGGTGGGGAAGAAACTAACCAAAATGTATTAGAAATTCATGCGGAGAAACAAATCACAAACAAAAGCATAAAAGAGACTAAGATATGTGTGTTTCGGCATACATTCAATATAAACCTACTTCATGGCCAAACAAAGGAGAGACGGATTGCACTAAGAATAAAGAGAACAATGCTTTGAAGAGGTATAAAGGCGACAAAGAAAATTCTCGTAAAGAGACAAAATATCCGACCCAAAATTATGAGTTCTTTCACCAAAACTCAATTGAAACATCTCAACCATAAAACTCACCGAGTCTCACAAAACCTAGTTTCAACTAAGAGACAATGAGATTTCAATAGATTTCCGAACAACGAAGTTCCACCAAGTGACGGAAAGCCAACACATCAACATTGAAGAGCTTCCCGAGGCCAAAGGGCTCTACCAAGCCTACAAAAGAGGGTCAACCATAGAACAAAGAAGATGTACCAATAATCCAAAGGTTTTACCAAGGACCCGTAGGGGTCTCAAAGAAACTGAGAAGTCCAACCTCGTTTTAGAGAGTCTTGCTATGCTTATAGCCTAAGAGTTCTTTCTTTCTGTTGGCGATTCGATCAAACCAACAAACACACAACGTACAAAGATAATCAATGACAGAAAGCAAGAATGCGAGAACAAAATTTTTTAGGTGGTTTCCTAATAGTTTGTTGAGTACATCCACGACTCACACTAGCTTCCACTATCCATCAAATAAATTAAGAAAGAGTGCAAGTTAAAGAAGAAAGTATTTATAACTTGGGATTTACATCACCACTTACCGTAGTACTCTATTTAGTTTTTTGGGACATTGCTCCCAGTGTCCCCAAACCCTCAACCAACCGCAACTCAAATTAAATTAGGCTTTACAAGCTCAACACTTGATGAAAGGGGCATCAAATAACTTGATGAAAGGGGCATTAAAAACAAAGTTGAGCTAGATCCAGGTGCAATTGTGGGTAGTTTCAATCGAACAAAATTTATGGCTACCCTTTTGGCCGTCACATAGACCCTACACCATAAATTTAATATTGCTTCCATTTATACTGATTGCTTAAATGCTATAATGCAGCTAACAGGGCGACCTGACTCTCACTATGCAGACAACTTTTTGTTGCGCAACTTTGGCTACGAAATTTTCAAGTTAACTTTTTGCAGGATAATCAATGTTGACCACCAGAATATACATTCCTCATATGTCTTGTTAAACGGGCGATGATGTCCTCTACTACTTCTACAATTGCAAGAGGAACACCATTTTGGACTACTGCGTATCTTCACGTCTCATACTTGTAGCTTACTTTTTATATGTACATATACTTGTCGTATTTCCCTTGTAAACTATTATCTCATATATGTGTGTGTGTGTGTGCGCGCGCGCATTTATTGCTTTGCCTCAAAAAATAAGTCGAACTTTATGAAAGGGACATCAAAAAAAATCATTCTTCAAGTTAAAACTTAAAGAGTTTATTCATTGATTATACGAGCATATGGTTCTTGGTGAAGGCCCTCTGCAACCAACAAACGTTAGTCGCCAATTTCATTCCATTTTAAGTATTCTTCATCCCTTGTGTAAATGTAATTCTCTTTTTCGAATTCCGACAAACCATTTGTGCTTGTAATTGATTCTTAATTATGTATTTTTTTTATTTGGGTTTGAGGGTAGAGTGTCTCAGTGATTTAAGATATTCCCCCCTTTGATTGAAGTCCCTACACAAGAAAGAAGTTTGCACTCAATGGAAAATGTGAAAAAATGCATTGAATAAAGGGCAATATAGTAAATTTAAGTAGATAAAGACAAAAAAAAAAAGAAGAGTAAATTATAAAAAAAAGAGTGCAAAAATCATTTCCAACACACGAATTCACAAGTTTCTTGGATGTCAAAATTGTGGGGGCTTATGAAATTGATTCAAAATGCATAATAAAAAAAAATTCTTGAATATTTACTGGTAAATATTCCACATTCTACTCTTCTCCAAACTTATTTTCTAACTTACCTTTACTAACACTGATTAACATATTGGGCTTAATTAAGCCAACTGTTTTTTAATCGAAAAAAAGTTAAATTCAATTGCTAATAACTATCTATCGATAATAAATACTATCAGACAATTTTTTCTTGTTTTGGAAATGATAAACGTCCGTTGATCATATACTGACAACCAGGGTTGTTCTCTTGGGCCTCAAAACCTTCCCCAAAATTAATATTATTGACTACCATCTACAGAAATGCTTCCCAGACTCAAAAAGTGGAATCTTTCTCCGGTTGGGCTTGGCTTAATAAGTCAAAACAACTTATTTTTTTGTCTTTAAACACAAAAATAATTGTAAATATTTGTTAATTTTGCGTCAAACTTTTATGACTCATTGATTCGTTTCGTCGAGAAGCTGAAAAAATTTTAAAAAAATTGTTGAAATTCTTAATTTTTTTAGAAAGAAAAATAAGTCAAAAGACTGTCTTTTTTACTTATTTTTCTCTTTATTCAAAAAATTATAAATTTCGATCATAATTTTTTACTTTTCCAATTCCTCTCAATCAGACGAATAAATAAATCACAAAAGTTTGACAAAAACGAAACAATGCAAATATATATATAATAAACTAACCAGGAATGGCTTGATTTGAACAGTTTTTTATTAAACCGTTCAATAAAGTTCAATAAAAAACTATTCGGATGAAACCCTTCCTGGTCATTTTTTTTGCTGATTTCCGGTGGTTACCCTTAAAATCACATTCTGATTACATTGAGCGGCTCGGATCATCAAAATTCGATCGGAAACTTGGGGGGGTTTTTTAAGGGTTTTTTTAAGTGTCCCTGGAGCTGCCCCGTGTGTGTGTGTGTGTGTGTGTATTCAATAAAGACAAACAAAAATGTTTAACTTTTTAATCCAAACCCACCCCTCTGCAAGAATAAAATAGCAAAACGAACATCAGTAAAGCAAGCACAAACAAAAGCCTTACATTGAGGAAACTACATAAGACCGAAACATTACAGCTAAGTCAAACTGCAAGTTTGAAAATAACACAATAGGATACTGCAAAGCCCAAGCAACTCAGAAACCTAAACCCAGACATGCAATTACAGAAAAATAAACTGAAACTGAAATCTAGTAGTCAAGATTCACCAGAGTACAACAGCTCGTTAATTCGTACTTCGGCATTACTAGCTATCCAGATGAGGCTTCCTAGCCAGGACGAAATACATTGCTGTGAAGATTTCTTTCCTGCAACACGGAGTTAGATGATCACGAGTCGAACAATTATTGAGTTCTCCATGTTATTTGCAAAGATAATTCCAAGGGAGCTGAGAAGTTTATTTTACCCTAGAATTATATGCACATATAAGATACACTTTTGGAAAGGACTTGAAAGGTAGAATTCTAAAATGGCCAACAAGAGCTGGATAAAGAGACTATAGGAGTTTAGGGTATGTATACAAACACACATCTGTGCAATATATACGTGTATATTTGTGTATAAATGCATACAATTGCACGGGCAATATAATCTATACTTCTGCATTCATCAATTACTACGGGAAAGATGTTTTCAAAATAAACAATACTGTGGGAAAGTGTTATTAACAAACTATAAACCCAGTTTCACCCACTCATGCTGATTAGGTCAAGAACTGATTTTATGTATCTAGGGTAAGCAAGAGCCCATGCAGCTCTTCCCAAATCCTGAAGGGTTAAGCACCAGTTGTCTACATGTCATGCTCAGAACAACATACCCATAATTACCAAGGAAGGCGACTAGTCCATAAAGGGAATGCGGCATGGAGAGAAACGAATAAATACGAGTTAGAGTAATTCTCACTTTCCACCGTTAACTAGGCCATCTGCAGCTTTCTCCAAGAATTCTTGAACCCTTTGACTTCCCGCAGGGGCAAGTCCAACATATTCCAGGCCCTTGACCTTCAGAGACAAGAATCAAAGCCTTTGATTAACTATGCCAACATCTTGGAACAGAAACATATGACTGTAAATAAAAACAATCGACATGGAAGCATGTGAGTAGCTCTTACCATGTTTTTTGTAATAAAACGTCCAACCGCTGTAAGACGGAAGCCACTCAGTGAGAAATATTGACTTGTATCCAAAGGCAAGTACCAAGGGACAGGTGAATCTGCTGCAAGATCTTTATCCCATTTTACCTTCATATACATGAAAAGAAAAAAGAGAGCTCGTTATTCTGGTCATTTTGTCTGATTTGTTGACTATCAGATGAGAGGGATTTTAGTAGACCAGTAATTTGCTACTCACTTCAAATCCTGCTTGCTTCACAGCCTCAAGGCATTGTCCTGTACTCCTGACTTCAGGGAGGCCATTACCAAGCTCGATTTCTGCCTGTGTCAACGAAATTTGAACATACATACAAGCATCTACGTCAACTCGCTGTCAAAGATACTATCTAATAGCATTTTTGGTTGTGTTTGCAGAAAACCTTGATATTTTGGTGTTCTTTATTGTGGGGATCAAAGGAATTAGTCATGCACCACTCGTACACAGCAAAACACTGACCAGGCTTCAGTACTCTATAAATCTCTTTGTAGCACGCAACCTTTAGACAAGAAGATTATGACCAAAAAAACAAGTAAATAAATAAAGGAACGGGTATAACCAATAGGCAATAGGAAAGAAACAAGAAGAAAAAAAGCACTTCAAAGCATTAATCATCATAAGTCAAGCTATAATTTTTTCCTGACCAAAGAATGCTCCTGAAGCTTTTACTAGGATATAAGGGTTTAAGAAACATACTGCATCCGGAGCATGACATGTAGCCTCAATTGCATATACAGCATCAAAACTATTGTCAGGAAATGGCATTTTCATGAAATCCGCCTGCAATAGTTTGAGGGAGAAAAAATCTAAGGCTCGAAATAGGAATCTCATGACAAAACCATGAGTATTATTTGTAAGACTACGGACCTTGACAAAGTCGCATGTCTTGTCCAATCCAACTTTGCGGTTCAGTGCCTGTAGAATAACCGAAGCACCGAAGATTTATCTCGCAGAAATATTGACAGCCCTAGTAACTAAATTTTTAAGTAAACAAATTCAGCTTGCTATAGTTATTCTTGGTTTACGAATCCCAAGTTAAAAAAATAAAACAGAAATTGAATACGCGGTGGACAAGAATCAACTATCTGAATCAGGGAATTTATCAATTCAGAATTCTATAATAATTTCTTGTTAGTACAGAATCACCAGTGACTATAATCATCATCAAACAATACATTAAACTGTAAAGCACAAGCATTGTACCTTTCCTCTTGTTATTTGGTATTCATTGTTATTCAATCCTGTAACGGAGGTCATGCTGCCAGAAATCAGCCAACAAACAGATTCTCAGCACCAACTCTTGAAAAAAGACCACTAGCAAATAACATTACCGTGACGGGATCACTAGGTACTAGCAAATAAAGACCACTAGCGGATAATTTCTCAGCAGTCACCAACAAGAAAAGACCACTGGTGTACCGTATACATGTTTGAAATTGTCACCATTGGGCTTTTGTTAGGTTTCTCCCACAATGGTTAATTATCTCCTCGAAAACTAGTATATGAGCCGGGCAGCCTCTCCACCCATTGCCAATTGGTCATGAGATGGATATAAAATTTTCACATGGTATCAGAGCTAGGGGTTCGAAGAATTTGTTCCTCTTGTTTGTGCCATAAGTGCACCGCTGTTTGTTGTGATCCATGTGTGTTATGGATTGTTTGTTAACCTCTCCACGTACGAGTCGGGGGTCGCACGTGCGGAGGAGTGTTGGAATTTGTCCCATATCGGTTAATTATCTCCTCCAAAACTAGTATATAAGCCTGGTGGCCTCTCCACTCATTGTCAATTGGTCATGAGATGGATATAAAGTTTCCACAGCTTTCAATAGAGAGATCAACTACGGAGCTACCAGATCCCCAATCAACATTCTTGCATTGGTTAATTGAGTAACTATAGATCCCAAGAGCATCCGTAGTGGCCTAACCAAAATTGTACAGCCAAAAGTTGCCACATCAGCTTTTGATTATCCATTTAAAGGATTGTCAAAGTTAGCAATATCAAGTCCCACATTGGTTACTTTTTGAGTTGGCAAAAATTCAAATTTAACGGTCAGTTTTTTTTCTTCTCAATCTAATGGTCTACATTGAATGGCATTCTAGTGAAATAAGTGAAAGTGGAGAGAATTTGTTAAAATCTATAAAGTGATCAACATTGTTAAAAGCACAACCACTTGCCAAAAGTGGGGAGTAAGTTTCACTTACCAATGATGGTTGTACTTGATTGAGAAGATGTGGGGTCCAACAAATTTGGTTATTGGCAAAAAATTGCTAGTTTCGATTATCCAAACGCCAGCTAAGAGGTTGCTAAGTTTAGTTATTCCAATGTGAGCTCTTTTTTGAGCAAACATTGCTAACTTTAGCAACTTTTTGGTTTTGATTATTCCACTATAGATGCTCTAAATGCAATTAAACCACAAATCCCCTAAAAGTTATCAATTGTGATAGGAACTCCGTAAACAAATGGGGAAAAGGCACTTCCCCCTTGATGTTTCAAAATTAACAACTGACTTCCATATAATTAATGGTTGTTCACGGGGATTAATGGTTGTTCACGGGGCCAACTAAATGATTATTTAACAGACCAACCCGAGGGGTATATTCCAATGCACATGGAAGGGGGAAAAAATGTACACAGAGTACACAGAACTATCCACTGCTTTTTAAGACTTTTTCTCTCTCCGAGCAATTGGTTTCAGACCATCCACTTCAATTGTTTGGCCAAGAACCACCAACAATAATGCTCCAGCAATGACACATCCCATGCCTCTGTGATTTTCATTTTGATCCAACTCCAAATAATCTCTAAGTTGCATCCCCACCACCAACCACAAACACCTTCACTAATCATTTTGACAGGAATGGTGTTATAAATATATACGTATCCATGTATCAATGCATATGCACACACCACCGCACATACGTGGATCAATTTATAGCATGAAAAGAAAGAGAGTGTCTCTCAAGTATTAAGCAAGTACAAGAGCATGGTTGTGTGAATAGTAGTGAATCTAAAGGAAGACAACAGTTGGTTGTAAACAGCTGACAGAGAGAGGGAGGGAATTGATGGTCTTACTCATTTCCTCGGGTAAAAGCCACTTGATTTAACTTTTATAGTTTTCACCTTGAGGAGGGTAGAATGGTCAAATATGTCAGGGACAACAGTCAAAAGATTATGTTTGCGACTTGCTTATAGCAGGGAGGTAAGTAAGTGTTTCGAAAATAGGGGAAACGGGAATGCCTTAATCAAAAAACTTGATGAAGGGAAAGTGAACTTTATCCTAAAATGAACCACAAGCATAAGGCACGCAACGCGGATGCTTTAAAAGCATCACTTACATAACAAATTAGGTTTACTCGTCAATAATCAATACCTGAACTGGGCAATTTCCCTTAACGGTCCACCAATTCCACACCCAACATCCAATACCTACGGCATTAACAGACAGCTAAAATCATTAATCTCAGGATAGCTTGCAAGAGTTGAATTGAATATTAAGTCTAAAATTCTACTCTTGGATTAATTCAGCAAGAAATTAAGACCTTTTGTCCAGGTTTTAGTCCTAGCTGTAAAGCAAGGAAGTGCTCATGTCGTTTAATGCTCTCTCGAAGAGACTCCCCTTTCAATCTGCAAGCACGGATATAGTGACCAAAATTAGTGTCATCAGAAAAGGTTACAAAGGCACCTCTGTATGCAGGACCCAGGTAATGCATTAAATAGCTTCAGAGTGAAATAGAAAATTGAGCTAAAAAGGAGGGGACAAACATTGACCTGTGTGCAAAATGGAATGACTCTCCCCATCCATATTCATAGAAGCTAGTAACAAGGTCATAGTATTTATTCACCTGAAAACCGGATCACATATAAATGCCACAAGTAAATCCAAGTAGTAACTTTAAAAAGGGAAGGGAAAAAAAAAGGAACATATTTGGTACATTAACTGCTATAAGAGATATCATGCTTAGACATAAACATTTTTAAACAGATGCACTCACAGTTGGAAAATTATGACCTGAGAATTAGCAATCAGTTAAGGAGTCAAATGAAGATTGGATTTTTTTAAGACCTCCGAAATTGTAATCCAAAGCCAACACAATGTGGTATTCATTGGTCATAAATTGCAGATCACTAGATGGATAATGAACAAATTTGTTTTCTGTAACTCCAACATGGAAGACTATTCTTTCCAGTAAACCATAGACCACAAAACATATCTGCTCAAAAGAGTTTGCATTTTAAGAGGATGATATAATGATGAGTGGCTTATGTAAAGAATGTCCGATGAAATTTAGTACCATATCAGTGTAGTTATCCTTTCTCTCTTTTTCTTCGCCTCCATAATAACTGTGATACTTCTCATACCTGAACCATTAGACAGACTAATTACATTAATATGAAATACTTAGCAAAACATTAACCATGTCAATGCCACCATTGGCATTCAGAAAAAAAAAATGTCATTCTTTTATATATGTCGGAAATAATACTAATTACATTCCTCATAAAAGATATAATTTATCGTTCTCGAAGCTGAAGAGACAAGGGGAAAGAATTCCAAACCCTCAAGAATAAGTTTACTAGGAATGAGGCTAGCACTAACCCGCTAACAATTGAGCAGCACAGTCTAACAATATAAATGGGTTCCATTCACATGTAACCGAAGAAGACATTAATCATACACAGTAGACCCCACAAGATGACACAATCCATTTGGTTACTTATTATAAAAAACATAATGAACAAGTAATTTCACTTCCCACCAGAAATCTGGAAGTTTGGAACCAAATCCAGCTTAATATTTTTTGTGCCATAAACAATATTTTTGCTATGTCCCAATGCAAAATGATACTCCCTCTTTTTTCTTTCTTTTGTTGATAACTTAGGTGTCCGGGCCATCTCAACCGCACCGACCAATCTTGGGGACCAATCCCACCGTCCAAAAATAATACTCCCTCTCCCCCGAATTGTTGGTCTCTCTAAGCACTTTCTGTTGTCTGAAAAAGATGGTACCTTATTGAAACTCAATGCACAAAGTTGATGAGTTCATCTTCTTACCCTGTCCTTTTCAAATTATTAACTACAGTAAAGAAACAATGATGACGCTCCCTCAACACGCAAGGGTAATAAAGGCAAAATCAAATCTCTAAAAAGAGCAAAGATGATATTTGGATTCTTTAGGATTTTAAAACAGACCAATAATTGAGGACAGAAGAGTAGTTATTTCATTAATAATGGTCCCTCGGGAGTCCTTTTACAACATCAACGTTGATGTATTGAAACCCATTATGCCCCCTTCATTAACTATGAAAAGCAGATCTACCATAATAATTAACAAACTTTCATCACCAAATTCTGATCATATGTTCTGTTTGTCACCTAATGAGTTTCTCATATCACCATCTAATTGACAGCCTTCTCTTTAACAAATCTAATCGACAATTTCTTTCAAGCGGTAGTTAACAGGTTTTTTTGAACGGTAATTGACAACTTAGAAGGAAGATAAAGTGCGTGAAGTACTAGATTGCGTAAGGGCCACTTTGACTGACTGGATTTGACGTAGAAGTGGATTACAAAATACTCCGTATTTGAGTCTTCATTTTCCGAAATTTGAATGGTAAGATACCGCCACTTACGTTTAAGTTACATTGTCCAAAAACATAAGTTGTTAAGAAAACGACCCATATGAATAACACTTCCCTCACATGCAACTACTTCTAACCAGTGTTCTAAAACTCGGAAATACTCGGCGAGTACTCAGTACTCGGTGCCTAGCCGAGTAGAGTTAGGGCTACTCGGTGGAATTACTCGGCCAGCCGATTACTCGGCATTACTCGGCGAGTATCCGGCGAGTACCGATTACTCGGTAAAACGAGATTACTCGGAAGTGGGGAGAAAATCGAAAAAAAACTGAAAAATGGGGTAAAATACATAATATGTTAAATTTGAAGGGTCGTTAGTGTAATTTCAGTATAGTTTTATACTTACCCTAATCGAGTGAACACACCAATCAAGCTACTGCTGCTGTTCCTCTTCTTCTTCGAGGAATAATTGACTACTAATTTCGTACTTCGTTTTATTTAGTTTGAACGTTGAACTTTGTAATTGACTGTTAATTTCGTATCTGGTTTCATTTGGTTTGAACGTTAAGCTTTGCAATGGACTAGTAATTTTGTACTTAGTTTCATTTGGTTTGAACTATGAACATTGAACTTCTCATTATGCATTATGAATATCATTTGGGGAACATATAAAAAAAAAAATCCAAGTAATTTCTACTCGCCGAGTAATCACCGAGTAATTGCCGAGTACTCGGCCTACAAGGTACAAGGTGGCCGGCCGAGCGAGTACCGAGTTTTAGAACATTGCTTCTAACCCTCCCAATCGCACTGACTCTTCCCAGATTCCAATTTCTTATTGAAATCGAATCTTGTCCCGCTAGACCCCGTACTGCACATGGGGATACAACATCCATACATATTTTGATAGAATGCAAAGGAGAGAAATATGATGCAACGGGAATAAATACAAATAGAGAGACTTCAACCCAAAATCTCATATACCAATTGTTCCAAAAGCTATATCTTGCGCCATTATACTTTTGGCCCAAGGGGCCAATGGGATCAGGAGTGCACTTAGGTGCTAGGGGAGAATAGGTCAGGAGTTCCGAATCTAATTACTATTCTAAAAATACAGACTTTCGCCGATTCAAAAACAGAACAAATCAAATCTGTATCTCGCTGCTCCAACCAATCAATCAAAGCCTTCAAGCCAAAAGAAGCAAACAAGAGAAATTGAAGAGAGAGAGGGTATACTTGTCGACGGCGGAGAGAACTTCGTCTTTTTCGATCTTTCCGCCGACGCCAGTGGCGAGATCAAAGGCTCCTGCTTTCGACATCCGTAACGAAGAACAATCACCAACGACGCCGGGATCTATAACCCAAAAAAAAAAGTATAATCGAATAATCAGAAGCAATATTCCGATTCAGATTCAGCCATGTTGGTTTCAGAAAAAGCGGATCAATAAAAACGTGAATGCTGTTCAAAAAAAAAAACGTGAATCAAGTTAATTCAGATTGTTCTTGAGCAGTAAAAAGGATCGGCGGAGCTTACGTAGAAAGTGGATCCGGAGAAACCTAAAGAGAGAGAGAGAGAGAGAGAGAGAGGGCTGCGAATCGAAAGGAGATGCGAAAATGCCAATTTTAATGTGAGATTCAGAGCAAGGGAGCGAATGTGATAGTGAGAGTGTGCGTGTGTGAGAGCGAGAGTGAGAGAGAGAGAGAGAGAAAACAAGCGTCGTTTATCTTTTGTGTTGATCCGCGGGCCTGGTGACAAAGATTCGCTGTGTTCGCCATGTCATCAAGGAACACGTGGACGGCCGGCTACTTTTAGGAGGAGGATTCTCTCTTGTCTATGTTTTTTGGATTGAAAAAAACAGACACAATCTGAACCGTTCAACACTGTAATCAATAGTTTGCATTTGATCAGAGGCTTTTCGCTGAAAGAATTGAATTCTTCATCTGAAAATTCGTTGAAGAGATCCAAACCATTGAATTTTCCAACGTACAGTCCACATTTAGACTGTTTCCTCCGATCCAAAACTTGAATTAAAGAGAATCCAATATCATTGGTCAATATTTTGGGAGTAGTACTTTGTATTGATAAATTATGAGACAAAATGACGCGTAAATTGTGTTCACGCTGGGTCTCTGAAACCAACTTCTTTTTCTACGTAGTCCAAATAAATTCTCTCTTTAATTATTAAATTTATGTATTTATCTCTCCACATTCATGACCTCAAAAACTTCGAAAATTTTAATCGCACAGAAGATTTGCAGAGAATTATGCAAGGAAAAATTCGTTTGGGTCCATTTCGGATCTCATAAAAATCTAGAAAAATATCCATAAATTTTTGAATATTATTTTATGGGACCGTGTAAAAAATCAAATTCAACGAATATTAGTAAATATTACTTTTAAATTCGTAAAGTTCCATAAAATAATATTTAAAACTTTATGAATATTTTTATAGATTTTTGTGGATCCGAAATGGGACCTAAATGAATTTTTCTTTACGTGACTTTCTGTAAATCTTTCTTGCAAATACCAAAGCCTCATTTGTAGTGTGAAGCAAAGGAGTAGGGAATCTAATCCTTCGTACCTGTTTTTTCTACCTCTGTTTTCATGTTGTTTTTTTTTTTTGTTTTTTTTTTAAATGTTGGAACACATGTGATTTTCTAAAACACAGAATTGGGAATTGACTGTTACACTCTCTTTTTACCACGTACATTTTTTTTTTGTCCTTAACACACCAAATAAAGACAAAAAAATGAGTGTATGTGATAAAAAGAAGAGTGTAAAAGTCAATTTTTAAATTTTAAGACAAAAAAAAAGAGTGTAAAAGGGGTTTTTAAATCTTATGTCCTACATAAATCCTAGCCATTAATTTGCCTCATGAATTCGACGGCTCTCCCTCTCCCTCCCTCTCTCTCAAATAGTGGTAACAATTGCTATTAATCAAATTTTACGTTCAAAAATGAGATATCTCCCCCATCCCCCGATCCCAACCCCCGAAAAAATAAAATAAAATAAAATAAAAAAATAAAAACCAACCTTTCACATTCTTTGTATTATTTTTAAATTTTAAACATTACAAAAAGAGAAATCAGATCAAAGGTTTTCAAGTTTCTACCTTGACTTTTATCTTATGGGTACATTTTCATTTAACGGTTATTTGTTACGTCTTCTCATATGGGGTGAGACATACACATACACGAAATTCACTTCATATGAGATGGAGTAAAAAAAACAACTATTCTATCCAAAAGAATTCAAAAGAGTGTTTTTTTTTTATCAAAAAACAACCGATATTTGATACTTCATTTAGATTGTGTTTAGAAAGGATTGCACTATCCCTTCAAATAAGGACATGTATTACGTCGTGCTTTCAGACACAGATATGCACTAGTGGTCTAATGACTCAAAACACAAGTGGATATAAAGGGAACAGGGTAACCAATGTGTGGAACGGCACATCAAATCCTCTGCACCAGTTTTTTTCATGTACCTATGCATACCGTGTTTTTTTTTTCTTTTATAACATTATTAGAACACGTGACGGTTGTTAAAATACTGAAATTTTAATAGCGATCCAAGAGTTGCTGCAAACTCGTGTCTTCTCTAAGAAATAAAAAAAAGAAAAGAAAAGAAAAGAAAAAAAGAATCCGTATCTTTGATGTCACATAATCCTCTTGTAAAATTCTCATTTCGTGCTCCCAATCCTTTACTCTCAACAAGAGAAGTAACGGAGTATGTTTTTTTATGGGTGCTTAATAAAGACGGAACCAAGATTTTACCCTAACAGTGACGAAATGTATACTAAAAAAATCTAATGGTGGTGACACTATATAAGTTGGACATAATTTTTTTTACATATAATAATTACATTTTCTAAAATTTTTGTCGTGGCAGTCGCCATCACTAGACCCCTTCTAGTCCCATCCTTAAGTGTTTTCGTGTTCTAACTTCCACTCATGCTCGAGCAGGCATTGTACTTGACTTAAGTTCCACCAAAAATATACAGCTAAAATAGTGAATGGTCAATAATATAAAACTCAAACGTTTTTTTGTTGGCTCACCAATATTGTAAAAAATAACAATAGAGTCAGTGCCGGTCTAGAGCTTTAGACCTAAAAAATAATATGTAAATTTCAAGAATTGAATCGTCAATCACGTTCTAATAATAAATTAAAATTCATTTATTATTAGAATTTGATAATAATAAATTTGATTATCAAAAATAAAATAAAATAAAATTCGAGGCCGGACCAAAAGTTGGACGGACCAAACCAAACAGTGCTGACCCAAGACTTTTGGAGGTCCAAAGCAAAACCACAATTTGGGGCCCTCAATATATTTTCGAAAAAAAAAAAAGAAAAGATAAAACTAATTTTAAAATATGAGAAAGTTTCAAACTAACAAGGTAAGCTCGCAAGACCCACATTTTTGTAGACCAACAAAAAGCCATGACACCGGCAGCATTTATAAGAAAGAAAAAGATCCTTAATTTAATTACTCAAGTTTTTTCATTTATAAAAAAAAATATGTCTTAGAATTATAATAGGTCGCTCGACTATTTTTATGTGGCAATTAGATTAGAATCAATATTCTTCTATCATAAAAGATATATATGATGGATCATGCAGTGGAAAACATCTGGCCCTTATATTCATTATTATTTGTATTCTAGACAAATACAAATAATTTTGACTACTCGATTAATATTATTCAAAGTTGAAACTAATTAAGTGTAGCACCCCTTAATTTTTTGACTACTCCACGTTTTATCCCTTTTCCACATGATTGTTTGGCTAGGGATGGGAACCCACGGTCCCACACCATGTCCCCTCGTTTCTACAAACAATCTTTAAACTGTAGGTGTGAAACAAAATCGGTTAAACATAAACAGTTGAAAAACCGATCAAAGAATTTTGTTTGGTTTTCTCGAGCTATTGGTTTGGTTTGGTTTTCAGTCTTGAAATAAAAATTGAAACCGGTTTGGTTCTGATTTTTGTTGAATGAACCGAAAAAACCCGAATCATCAAAAACATATTATAGTAGTGACCCATGACTCTAGTAATCCTAGTAACCTATTTTTTTTTTTTTTTTAAATTCGTAATCCTAGTAACCTATTACCTAGTAAACTCATAATTCATTCTCGTGACTACCCATGACACAAGTTCAGTCTTTTTAACAAATTACGTTGGATAGAATTTGAATGCAAGGAAGCAATTTATGGCTACGAGTTAAGAGTTTTTATGAAATTATGTGTTTTTTAAGAGATGGAGCCAGAGTTTTTAATTTAGGGGTGGCAAATTAATATATATATATATATACACACACACACACAAATAGGAGTAAGATAGAATGATGAACTATAACACGAACATTTATCGTCTTAAAAATCAAAATAAAATCTGTGTAACAAAAAATGTTTCTCATATGCAGTTATGCACCTAAAGTACCAACAAAAGGTAATTCTTTACTCATTTTGTCTATTAAAACAAGGTATCATGAATTGTGCTCGATACTCTTTTATGTCATCAATAGTGTCTATGATAGCATCAACAACAAGACCTCCACCGATCCTTTTATCAAGAGAACAATGTATGTGGGCAAAATAACTTGCAAAAATTCATTCTCCATCTTATTCCGCATTTAAAATGATACTAACTTGTGGACTTTTTATTTCATTTTTGTTCAAAACTTGAACAACTCTAAAAATGTTAGCTAGATTTTCAAACTCGGGATACTTAGAAGCATTGAACTAATTATGAAAGGACGAAATTACTATTTATATTTGAAAAATATAGAAAAAAATCTAGTGGTGGAGAGATTATAAAAAAATATTTTCTACTATAGTAATAACATTTTCCTAAATCGTTGTAATGGCGACCAACATCACTAGCCAACCCCTCCTTCCAAATTTCTAATCTTATCAGAAATTTCAAAAATTGAAGAAAAGAGAGGCTAAGTTAAAAAAATCTTCCTTTAAAATGTCACACTCATTTTCTATTTTCTTTTTTTTTATCATACAACCATCTTGAAGGATGACAATTTCGGCCGATCCGATCCAACCCGATCTATTCCCCGCCTCAAATGGGTAGGGGATTTGGGGATTATTTTGAGATCGAGTAGGGTATGGGGATAATTTTTTTTTAAAAAAGTGGGGAATTGGTAGATGGTGGATATGAGTTAGTCCCCGCTCGATCCCCGCCCCGCCCCGCCCCTATCCCAGTTATACATATACATAAGAATTAAGAAGTTAGGATAAATTGTGTAACATATATTGGTGATGATTGATCAGATAAGAGTTGTTATTGATTCTTGTAATAGAGTTAAAACTAGTAAGGTTTAAACTTAGTTTTAAGATGCTTTTTTGGCATTCATTCTGCTAGTATATTCAAGTACTGATGCTTTTGTTTCTATTGTATAGACACTTCAAGTTTCAAGTTTGATAACTGCATATGTTGAGAATCGACTGTTTGTGCTCCATTTTTTAGAGTTTCCGATGCTCTACTGCTCTTGTTTGTTTGAAACTGTTTTTATTTCAGTTTGGTTTGTAATGCACTATGGCAACAACTATGTAACAATTTTCATTTCAATTTGTTTGTAATGGTACTATGACAGCAACTGTGGTCAAGAAGTTAGTCCCCGCTCGATCCCCGCCCTGCCCCTATCCCCGTTATACATATACATAGGAATTAAGAAGTTAGGATAAGTTGTGTAACATATGTTGGTGATGATTGATCAGATAAGAGTTGTTGTTATTGATTCTTGTAGGCCCCATTCCACAACGCGAAATAAGAACTTATTTTTTAAGAAGGTAATTTCAAGCTCAAAAATGATAAGTTTATTAAAATATAAAAATATGCAATATAAATCTTGTTTGAAAGATTTCATTGAGATCTTTAATACGATGTAAAAAAAATTTAAAAAATATTTTTCATTTGCATTATTTTTTAGTTTGAAAAATATGAAATAAGTACTTATTTTTTAAAAAGGTGTTCTGGAATGGGCTCGTAATGGGGTTAAAACTAGTAAGATTTAAACTTAGTTTGAAGATGCTTTTTTGGCATTCATTCTACTAGTATATTCAAGTACTGATGCTCTTGTTTCTATTGTATAGACACTTCAAGTTTCAAGTTTGGTAACTGCATATGTTGAGAATCGACTGTTTGTGCTCCGTTTTTAAGAGTTTCCGATGCTCTACTGCTCTTGTTTGTTTGAAACTGTTTTAATTTCAGTTTGGTTTATAATGCACTATGGCAACAACTATGTAACTCTTTTCATTTCAATTTGTTTGTAATGGTATTATGACAGCAACTGTGGTTGTTTTCCTTGGCATTTGGTTTATAATAGCAGTCTAAATTGTTTTTTTTTTTTTTTGAATTTGGTTTCATGATTTGTATTTTGTAATAGTAGAAGACATTTATTTATTTTTTTTAAATTTTTTTTGGAATCTTTGGATCCCCGATCCCTGCGGCGATTTTCATTTTCCATTTGAGGCGGGGATGGAGGGTAAAAATAAATTCCCAGTGGGGATCAGGGCGGGGATGGGGAGGAATTTGAATTCGGGGACGGAAATAGTGATATTCGCCCTAGACCCTCCCCATTGCCATCCTTAGCCATCTTCTATCTGAAAAGTAATTTTGCCACACCCACTTTATCTAACCGCACTCTTTTAGAGAATGGGATGTCGTTAGAGAATCAGGTGCCGTTTCGCTTTCTTTTAAAACATATTTTTTCAAAAAGAAGGTAATTTCAAGCTTAAATATAATGAAAATAGAAAATAATTTTTTGATTTTTTTGCACCGTTTAAAAGATTTTAATGAAATCTATCAAACAAGATCCATATTAGTAAAAAAAATATTTACATAAATGCATAATTTTTGAGTTTAAAATTAACTTTCTTTTCAAAAAGTATTTTTTTAAAGAAACTTTCCCTTTCTATTTTGGGCGTTGGGCCGTTAGTGGAGTACCTAAAAAGGGCGACCAACCTAATAAAGAACAAGCGGATCAAAAAAAAAAAAAAAAACCTAATAAAGAACAAAAGAAAGGAAAAGTGAAAAACCACACCAAACCTAACTCGCAACCCAAAATCTTCTCCTCTCAAAATCCTTGACTTTCCTTCGAAACCAAACGAGGCCTTGATCACAAACCCATCAAAACTCGACCACCCCAGCCAACGATCGGCGGCTCCTGCAACGTAACAGGTACACCTCTCTCTCTCTCTCTCTCTCTCTCTCAGTAGCTCAAAGACACAGTTTCACCTGTTTGATGAAATGACTCTGATCGTCACAGGGGCGTAGGCAGAAAATCAAAAGCTCCTTATTTATTGCTGATAGAAAACTAGTGAATATAACCCCACAACTTAATCGGTACCCGCCGCCACGCCTAGGCGTTTGTCTAGTCGCCGGATCGATTAATCGGGCGCTAGGCGGGGTAGGCGGCTGGGCGTACGATTAGGCCGGATTAATCGGCTAGGCGGCTAAGGGGGCTGGGCGGACGATTAGGCAGGTAGCGATGTGATTTTAAAAAATTAAGGGCTTTATTGTCATGGTAATAGTATAATGTAAGGGGCTTTGGTGTAGTTTGACAATGATATATTTACATTTATAGTCTACCCAAATGTCTTGCAGGATAAAAAAATTTAAAAAGCTGTAAATATCAAAAAACCCCAGTTGCACTTACATAGATCGGCAATTTCCAGTCTACCCATTTGGTTTGAACTTTGAACGTTCAACTTCGCTTTATTGCTTAGTTTCGATGTTATTTAATGTTTTGTTTTGCATATGCTAGTTATATTTGCCCTCAAAACTTGGGGAGAGGGTAGGAGAATTTTTATAAAAAAATTAAAAAAATGGAATCTTTGCCTAATGTCTAGGCGATTAATCGGCCTAGGCGCTAGGCGGTGCCCGAACTTGACCAAGTGTAGCTCCCCCTTGATTAATAGGCCTGGCCACCCAACTATCGCCTAGTGAATTTTAAAAACTTGAATGGGTCAATATAGAAGTAAGTGGGGTCAAGTGACCGAACTTGACCAAGTGTGGCTCCGCTCCCGCTGATGGAGAGAAGCAAAGTACTTGAGTACCCGAGTAAGTATTTGAGTGGGTACGGCGTACGCTACGCCAGCAGTAATGATGAGATGGCGTTTTGAAAGAAGTTGGACTGCATCTGATTTTGAATTTTGCTTATTTTCTCTGGCAGGCTGGCATCATTTTTAAGCTTTATGGTTGTGTTTGCTTATTCTATAATCCACACCCAAGTGTGAACTATAGATGTCACCATCACCGTTGTGATTTTGTTGGGCGAAATATCGTAACAGTACAAAGCTATCAGGTGGTTCAAGAAACTGGTATATGAGATGTCAAGCGACGATGATTTCACATTCTGTAAGGCACGTTTTTTATGATCTCTTTTATTGAACTGATTTTGTAGAAATTTGTGGCCATTTCTATTGTTGTGGTAGGCTCTATGTTTTTGCTGCATTTTGTTACTTATGCTTGTGAACATGAGATTGTTTATTGCTACTCAGGTTGGACTACCTGAGGGTGTTGAGGCGCAGAGCTCTGTGCCAGATATCAGTGGTGTCACCATAAATGATGAGGCTGCAAGTGATGATGGTGATTCTAATCTGAGTAGTGGTGCTTTGTGGAAATATAAGTTACCAAGTAATTCCATTTCGAAGGAGGCAGCAGTTGGTTCTTTGTCTTTTAACGTTATTGATACATCTCCTAGAAAACAGTCAGCTGAACTGCCAAAACAAGTAGCATTTGAAGACAGTGGAAAATTAGCCAGCAGTTCACAGCAACAGAAGACAGCTGTTAGGAAGCCTGCACCTCGAGCTAAGGTTCCTTTTGAGAAGGGTTATAGTCAGATGGATTGGCTTAAACTTTGTCGAACCCATCCTGACCTTGCAGGTACTAACAACTTAGAATGTTTCATTGTCAAATTACTGTAACACGGTTCTCTAAGCTTACCCTCACGAAAATGAGGAGATTATTTGAAAACAGAACTCAAACGCATTGTTTTCATTCTGCTATGTAGAGATCATACTTAGTTCAGTGGAGGTGTTTAGATTCATATTGTTCTATTTTGACATTATACTTGGTTCAGTGGAGGTGTTTCCAGTTTCCCATGTAACTAACTCTACATGAGTACCAGTATATGTTTTTCTTCCATGAATGGATCCTGACCTAGCATTACTGTATGCTATTCTTTTGGTTCCTCTGATGTAAGGATCTCTTGGTATGTCGTGTATCACCCCTGT
Source organism: Rhododendron ovatum (assembly GCA_019656835.1). NCBI lineage: Eukaryota > Viridiplantae > Streptophyta > Magnoliopsida > Ericales > Ericaceae > Rhododendron > Rhododendron ovatum. Next base: position 8,950,558 of record CM033794.1, on the reverse strand, counting down.
CCTTTGTCACTGATAATGCTTTGGGTTGTCATCATTTTATGTTCTCCCCCTCCCAGAGAATATTTCTTTCTCCCCTGTTCACAAATCTTTTACGATGAGATGCATTTCACATTTTCAAGCATTAGTTTCACCTCAAATGTTCTCCTGACATGAAGGTTCAATTGATGATAAACCTTAGATTTAACCTATGAGATCATTGTAAATGAGCCTTATGCATCCATGTTTCATGTTTTACAAATGACACTAATATCATAAAACCTTGATGGTTATCCTAGTCCTCGAGCATTAATGAAAAATTATGTTTTCATACTACGCAACGTAGGAGTATAGTTGTTTTGCTATCTACACCTGAATTTCTGCATTGCTTGCTGACTAATAAATGTGATATGGAAGTGCGTGAACTTTTTTTAATCATAAATTTATCTTGTGCTGAATATTGCTTTTCTTGTGAATCTGACAATTAAGAATGTGGTTTTCATCATGTATTCGTTTTAATGAAAGGCCAGAACTTGGGAATTACTCTTCCAGAAAGAGTGAGCTTGCCAATGATATATTGCATACTGGCATTCAGTTGATTTGTTTTATTTTTTTCTTACTTCTGGTAAGAACGATTGTTTGGTGAAATGAAGTAAAAAAGGTTGATCAACACAAGGAAATCTGTTAATAGTTATGGCTTTACCTTGGAAGATATAGAGCAGTTGGAATCTGAAGAAATTTTTTTTTTTGGGGGGGGGTTGTTAATGTGATGTTTTGGGCCATAAACATGGGTGTCCTGTATGGCGTAGTTCTGATTGGTTACTATAATTGTTTACATATCACTGAGCAATTATGAGATTGTTAGGTTGGGGTGAAAATCAAAGATTGTTGGCTACATGCTGTTAACAACTAATCTTGCAATTTTATGTGCATGGGATTAGTTATGTCTTGATGTTACGGTCTGAATTAGGTGGAATGTGTTTAGTTGGGGTTGCCTTAGTGCACCTCTATGAAAACTACCATGCGTCTTTCATATTAGTCAATTAAATGAGGTCAACTGGTTGGAGCGAACCCAACCCATTACCATTAAGTGAGATTTTTTTCCCTTATCAAGTGTTCTTCGTGGGAGCTCAGGCAACAACTGCCGACGCTAATTCGGGTGTTCTGTTGCTCTGTGATTTTAGGATTGAACGGACAGTCAAACAGAAGGCTTATATCCTTGAATGAAGTCAAACAGCACCAAACAGGAGGTGCCATGTGGACTGTTCTCAAGGGTCGTGTTTACAACATAGCTCCATACGTGAAATTTCATCCAGGAGGTACTTAGATAAAGTCCATCCATGATTGGAGTTTCCAGTTTTATGACCCTTTCTTCTATCTTGTTCTCCTTTCTGTTTTGAAGAGTGTTAATTGAAAGTTTGTTACCTACAATTATCTCAGGGTTTTAAATCATGTGGTTGCAAGAACTTCATGACTCTTTATACATTATACATTGTTATTTGCATATGTATATGTATGTGTGTGCGCACGCGCGTGCAACCCCCCTTTTTTATGCAGCCCAATTTATTAAACTGTTTTCAGGGATTTATATATATCTTTGACCATCAGGTGCTGATATGCTGATGAAGGCAGTTGGAAAAGATAGCACATCTTTATTCAGTATCCTTTTAGCTTCAATAGTGGTACATAATATGTTTCTTCTTAGGGCCTAATAATTAAGCTGTACTAATCTGTTAACTGCTGCTTTGAGTATTATGTTTGAAGGTTTATGAATATTTGCCCTTGAAACTTTATAGAGCTTTCACATGGGAACCTCAAAAAATCCCATCTACATTATCTGTTTGGTAACGAGATTATAGATGGAGTAATTTTTTGCCTTTGTCATTCTTCCTCATTTTACCATATATGTCACTCACTTTAGTTTTCTTTAACTAAATGATTTATCAGTCAAAACATGGAATATGGGTCCTGCGTGATGAGTCGATTTTGCTCTTTTGTTTTCTAATTAACTTATAGCATTGGTACTCCAATCTCCTTTAACTTCTCTCAGATAAGTACCATGCCTGGGTGAATGCTGATGCCTTGTTGGAGAAGTGCCTCGTGGGTACTTTGGATAGCCAGTGATCCAGCCAGCTATTTCGATATAATTCATTAAAGGGTTTTTCCATACATTCATCTCACCAAGCATATCGCTTGTCAAACACAAATTTATGTGTTGTAAGTTTGCTCTTGCACGCTTGGTTTATACGTTGCTGACGTTGGAATAAGATTGTACCTCAACTTAATATTCAACCGAATACAATTGTGGAGTTAGTGTACTCTCGCTCTTGCACGCTTTGTTTGTACGATACTGACAATGGGGACAAGATGTATACCTCAATTTTACGGTATGCAAATACTAATCTGGAATAAGTTTGCTCTTTCCATGTTTTGTTTGTTCAGTGCTGAAATTAAGATGGATATCTCAACTCAAGATTCATATCTTACTGAAGAATTTCTCAAGTATTATTGGATGAGTGCACCATGGACCTGACGCGTAACAGGTACTTGCATGACCTAGCCCCTTTGAGCTTATTTGATTTAGAGTTCCCCCTTATTGATTATTCCTGGTTTAGCGTTCCATTCAACAGTCTGTTTGTTCCTTGGGTTTGAAAGGCTTGACATTGCTTCACCTGGATTCTTTCACTGTTGTAATTTAGGGGTCCCTCTCAATTGTTGTTGTGAGGTTCATTTGCGGGGCTTTAATACCCAGTTTGGGTTCGGTCACAGTACCCATTCTTTAGATCTCATCAAGACCATCAATCGTGTCAAAAGTTATGTTAACCCGATAGCAATCGGTATAGGATCGTAATGCATATAAATTGAAAAACATTCATTACCTTTAGTTTCAATCATTAATTTCATTTCTCTCTATATTTAGTACCCTTATTTCTAATTATTACTCTCATTTCTTTCTCTATCTCTCTTTACTCATTATTCTTATCTCTAATTATTACCTTAATTTCTCTCTCCACTTATTATCATAAAAATTCTTTTCAAATTTTGCAAAGTTGTCATCCAAACATAGCAATGCTGTTGAAAATATACTCAACCCTTAACGCTAAGCATGGGCCGCTAAGCCCAATCTATCAATGTATTGTCTTCGCAGCGGACATATCCTCAACCCTTAATGCTAAGCATGGGCCTCTAAGCCCAATCTATTAACGTATTGTCTTCGCAGCTGACATATCGATCGATTCATAGTGTTTCTTAGGGAAAAAACAGCTATTCCAGTTTTGTTAATGCTAAAGCCACCAATTACCAAATTTAAATGCTGAAACCACACACACACACACACACACACACACACACAGAGAGAGAGAGAGAGAGAGAGAGAGAGAGAGAGAGAGAGAGAGAGAGAGAGAGAGAGAGAGAGAGTCAATAATTAATACTCCACTTCATTTGTCATGGTATTGTATGTCCCACTCATTGCAGTTTCATATATTTGATGCATGTCGATTTAAACAGTAGAAATCTAACCGAATTCCAAATATGTAACCTTCTTCAATACTACTATATATTTCAGTCTAATGCTCATATCTGGTCAAACAAATTGACCTTAATACGGTGCACCAATCACTTTGATATTTCCATGCATTACAAATCATGGAAAATTCGTAATAACGTATCCATTCCAGATCCAAATTCATGTCATCAAAAGGGAAGTGTCCTCATGGGATTTCATAAATTTAATAATATTTATGCTAGCTATTGCTTGTGCTTAGTAGTTGGTTAATTTAATACTCCACCTGATCAAATAATTCCTCGAACTAGGGACCAAGTGCGCCAAAAATTGTCAAAAGTTAATTTAATAACACGACGACGTCAAAATATAGCCAAAATCATGAGATTTCTTTACAATAATAATATCATGCTGCACGTTTTCCTTCAAAATTACAGTATTGTTTTAGTCTTTATTTATATGTTAATTGCTTGCTGAGTTGTTCAGAAGCATTTTCCTCTTTGGATCGATGCTTCTCGTGTCCTTGCTCATACCAAAACAATCAAAGCATGTAAATTTACGATTTTAGTTTAGATTTAAACAAACAATTATGTTTGGAATGAGGTCACATTGAACTATTACTAAGCAATATTGCATGTGGGGAGGGGTGCAAATGAGCCGAGACAAGCTTTGGAGTGTTCGAGCTCGACTTGTTTGCTTAACAAGCCAAAACCGAGAGGTTGAGCTCGGCCCATTTGGAAACGAGCCGAGCCCAGTTCATTTACTCAACGAGACTCTATGAATGAGCCGAGCTTTATAGTGTTGAGCTCGTAAATGATCCTAAAACTGCTTCAATCTCGTTTACTAAACAAATTGAGCCGACCCAAGCCGTAATGAGCAGAGCCTCGAGCTGCTTGCGAGCATCTCGTTTTGTTTGCAGCCTAATAGGTCGTCATCAACCATATTGCCTAATTTCATGACCATAGTTAATGAGCGATAATCATTGCATAAGTCTCTTACCCAATACTAAAGTCCAAGACATAATAACGACATTCCCATGAGTAAGAAACCAAGCCCCCATTATTGGGAGCAAATCTGTAGCTATCTTTACTTTTGTCTCACTGCGAAGACTCTGATGATCTAGGATGGTATGGTACATGAAAACTTTACATAAAAGTGTCCAGGAAAAGGAAATGAATTCATTGTTTTGACCTGTTTATTTCCTTTTCCTAGACACTTTCATCTATCCTAACATTTTGGTTGATGATCAACAATCTCTCAAATTAATTAGTTCAAAATATATATGAATCTCGACCTTCAGGCATCGTGTGATGGTTCAATGACATCATGACCCCTCATATCTTTATCTGTATATTCTTTTCACAGTTATAGGACATAATATGCAAGTACCATGAGAGTAAGGCCGAATACAGTGGCGGCTCTAGAAAATTTAGTCACAAACTTATCCAGTTTACGGGGAGAACACATACAAAAAGAATTCACAATGATTCTATTTGGACCCAAATATTCTCTTCACTGCCAATCACAATCTTGCATAGTATTGGGGAGTAATAGACAATAGATTACAAGTGCTAGGAATTGGAAGCACGAATATAAAAACTACCCTTGGTAAGGAACGCCAGCTGACCCTTGGTTGCGGCCACCGACCCTTCGAAAAACCTCTCCGGGTTGAACTCCATCGCGTCGGGACCGTAGATGGCCTTGTCGTGGTGAACGCCGGTTGTCTGCAGCATGATGCTAACGCCGGCCGGGATGGTCAAGTCCCCACAGTTTCGTATCTTCGACTGTGACTTAGGTGATATCTGGTGCTGGTGGGAATGGCCTTAGGACTTCGTGCACAATTGCAGTCACCTCACAACAGGAAAAGAAAAAAAATTCAGAGCTTATTCTTGAGAATCCTTGAATTTAGATACTACTGTAAGATGGAAGTTAAAATTTAAGGGAAGGAGCTACTGAAAAACAACCGGCTAGATACATCTCGTTGTATATTTTTCGAGATAATGAAACTTTCTTTGCCGATAAAATTTTCTCTTACGAAAACTTTGTGCGAGTGATGAATGCATACTTACAATTTAAGGCGGCTAAGGTCATCATAAGAGGGTGCCCTCTCTTTCCCCCCAAAAAAACCTCTTCTCTGGCTCCCTACTGCCACTCAGGATGCCGACATAGCATCACCGTCCTCCACACAAGCAGAAGACCAACACTCTCATGCCCAGCAAAGTAAAACAGCTTGCACTCGTTGATGATATCTTGCACCGACAGCCCAGGCTATCATTCCATTGTTTTATTGCCAGGAAATTCGATTACAGTTGCAGACCAAGTAAATCGGATTTTGTGGCAGCTCCTCCCTTCATTTCATTCATCCTTCTCTCGATCACGTCCCTTAGGTAATCTTCTAGTTCTTTGCTCACTTTCCTTATTCTCAGATGGGTCCTAGTAGGCAAATAACTACCGAAAAAACACAGAAAACAGATAATGCAGTACGGTTAATCGGTAATAGTAGCAGGCAATGCGGAAAACACGTACGGTTAATGTGGTCTTCTCGAATTGAAATTGTAGTTCTGCGACTTCTGCCCCTGTTTATGTAGAAAATATATACTAGCTGACAACAGGAAAAAAGTTTAGTGATCCTTACTGAGAGTTGTGGATGATTGGTCTGAGCTGAAGTATGACAGTAAGATCCGTCATCTCTTGGATCAACCGAAATACTTTCTTTCCTTCACTATAGGAGCTACCATATGCGACGCGTGCAATCACATCACCCGCGCGTTACAGTCTCAATGAGAGGGTGGACGTCCAACTCAACCGTCCTAGTTGATTCGGTCATCTTCTTCAATTCGACAATTAAATCAGTGAATACAGCATCAAATGCAGTTACCATGCCCTACACCAAAATAAGAAAAGATTAACAAGTGAATTCACTACAGTTAAAAGATCATACATCCAGAACCGATATTACATTAACCAGCTGTCTAAAGTTGTCATCGACCAACAATCAACTGTAATCGAAAAGCCTGGTGTACTCAACTTCCGCTACAATCAAAGCTTGAAACGTAATGAATTTCGAGGGAAGTTTTACGATGAGAATGGGAATCAAGTACCTTCAACTTTTCCAAATGGAAAGCAGGGGAAATAAACTTCTTGTGTTTATGGTATTTGTCACCCTCTAGGGCCCCAAGTCCAGTTAGTAAGAGCTTGCAAAGAGGATTCTGTGCTGCAAACTCTTCTGAAATGTGTTGTGGTAAGTCAAGACCTCCTTTACATGTTCAGGGTCAAGTATTGTCACCCTTGGTATCCTTCCTAACCATACAAAGTGCTTCCTTCCTGTAAAACATGTACAGCCATGCACCAAGAGTTAGCATGTGAACAACTCTTTAAACCAAACCAAACCAAACCGAACCGAGTCTTATGTCCCAATCACTTGGGGTTGGCTACATGAATTATTTTCCTCCATTGAGTTTGTCAAGGGACACTTGTTTACACAACCCCATGTGAACAACTCTTTGAAGGAAAAAAAAAACTGGGGCTGTTGGTCCAGTGGTCATGTAGCACCATTTTTGTAGTGTGATGTGATCTTTGATTGACCTGATAGAGCAACATATCGCTACCACTACTAATGATCTTACAAAACTAACCCGCTAAATTCTACATGTGCCAAGAAAAGAACTTAAAAAAAAAACATCTTGTCAATTAGTGTTTTTTGTTCATACATCTTGGCGGACAAAAGGGCTGCCCCCCCTCCTAAATTTTAAAATTCACTTAGATCCTTCAATATTTTTGGAGTTGTTGCAGCATAGATATGTTCTGTGCTCCGAAGAAATTCTACCCTAGCCTTTTTCCTTGACATTTTTCACGATTTTGTCACTGAATGCAAAGAAAACACTTTGTGATGTGCCTTTCAACATCGGGGGTGCCTCTTTTGGGTGTTGGAGTAGGCTGTCCTCATGGATCAATATTCAAGATGGAAATTGATATCACTGCTTAATTGTATGTCGCCGCTTGGTTTTTTCAGCTATCAAAGTAGAAACATGTGTATAGCTAAATACAAACAAAAATGGGGCCAAAATTACCATATTTTTGAATGGATTTATGGACGATAGGATAGACGCGTGGAATGGTATCGTCGTCGATGCCAATGGACTTGGAGTGGGCTTCTTTGAGGTCCCCAACCAAAAATCTGTAGGGGTTTCCATCGAATCCCTGCTCCCTTAGGACTTTTTCTATAGGGGCCACCCATGCCCAGTTATAGAATCTCCACGCCCATTGTGTAGTTGCCACATAGATTAAAAGGGACAGGAGTCGAGTGAGCAGGGGCTCCAGTGAAGGTGAGAGCAAGAGAGGTGAGTTGAGTATAGTGAGCCAAGTGTCTCATCTCCTCCGCCATTTTACAAATCATCTTCCCCACCGTACAAATATAGTGAAATTTAGTGAGCCAAGTGTCTCCTCTCCTCCGCCATTTTACAAATCATCCTCTCCTCCGCCATTTTACAAATCATCTTCCCCACCGTACGAATATAGTGAAATTCCTCCTCCCTGTGGAAGTACCTGAGTTTGGGTAACCACCTAAAAATCCTTGTGTTCTGTGTGATTGGGGTGTGTGAGGTTTGCACCAGCACTGAACCATCCCAAATTTTTTGGAATCCATAAGTTCAACTATAAAGATTTGGATTTGAACTTTGCAAATCGACCCAAAATTATAACCTCATCAAGATTTGAAATTAGAGTTTTTCCCATGATAGGAAAAACTTGTCCAGTTAATGGGGAGAAAATGCCAATTCTACAATCTTGCATAATACATTAATAGCAAAGATATAGGAGAAGGAACTTTAATACCATGAAAGATATACAACTACAAATAGAATGGCAAGCCAGTCCAAATTTTCAGCCCAAATTTTATTTTTTTTCACAAGACAAATACCACTCCCACGCTACTTATTCAGTTATTCCAACAGAAACACGCATCAACACGACTTCAACATTACATACAGAAAATGCGCGCACTCTAGATCCAGGATAGTAGCTTCTTCTGCAAATACATTACACACTAGTAGTAGAATGGCAAGCCAGTTGCGAAATGAAGTACTTATTTTTTCAGCCTGTGATAGATGACAGGGGCGCCGTATTGAGGGGTAAGAGCAAAGGTGAGTTTGGGGCCATGTTTATAAGATGGTGAGAGCTCAAAAGAGAAGTGTTGGAGGATCATTGCTAGGCCCAGTTTGACTTGGGTCAAGGCAAAGACCTGACCGGGGCAAGCCCGACTGCCCCAGCTGAAGGCAATGAACGCTAATTGACCCTTGGTTGCAGCCACTGATCCTTCGAAAAACCTCTCGGGGTTGAACTCCATTGCGTCGGGACCATAGATGGTTTTGTTGTGGTGAAGCGCAGTTGTTTGCAGCATGACGATAACGCCGGCCGGGATGGTTAGGTCCCCTAGTTTCGTCTCTTCAACCGTGATTCTGCTGAGATCTGGCGCTGGCGGGAATAGCCTCAGAGCTTCGTGCAGAATTGCAGTCACCTACATGCAAAAAAAGGAAAAGAAAAGATTCTTAGTTTGCTTTTGAAAATGTTTTGGTTGAAACACCATGCAGTCACCAAACGTGTTTGTCTCGTCTAGTCCAAAACTTGGACTGGAGAGGATCCTAACCCGAAAGACAAATACATAAGTATATACTCACGATTTTGAGGCGGCTAATGTCATTATAAGTAGGTGCCCTCTCTTTCCCCAAAACTTGGAAAACCTCTTCTCTGGCTCTCTCCTGCCACTTAGGATGCCGGCTCAGCATCACCGTCGTCCACACGAGCAGAAGCCCGACACTCTCATGCCCGGCAAAGTAAAACAGCTTGCACTCGTTGATGATATCTTGCATCGACAGGCCAGCGCTCTCGTTCCCTTGTTTTATTGCCTGTAAATTCGATTCCAATAGCAGACCAAGTAAATCTGATTTTGTGGCTGCTCCTCCCTTCATTTCATTCATTCTTTTATTGATCATGTCCCTTAGGTAATCTTCTAGTTCCTTGTTTACTTTCCTTATTCTTATGTTCGTCCAAGTAGGCAAACAACTACAAAAAATAAAATCATCAGAAAAAAAAGAAAAGAGGAGAAGAAGCAGGGGTGATTCAAATCAGTTACAACACGGAGACAATCTACGCGTGAAAATCAGAGAATTGCGATCTCTTTCAATGGAACTCTGTTATTTTCACGAGGGTTGATCTCGTACTGAGAGTAGGGGATGTTTGTTCTAAGCTGGAGCGCGACGGTAAGATCCCTTATCTCTTTGAGCAGCGCAAAGATGTTCTTGCCTTCGGTATAGGAGCTACCGTACGCGGTGCGCGAGATCACATCGCTAGTTACGGTCTCAAAGAGAGGGAACACGTCCAGCTCAACCGACCTGGTCGACTCGGTCATCTTCTTCAGCTTGACGATCAGGTCGCTGTATACGGCATCAAACACACTTACCATATCCTACAGCAAAACAAGAAAATTTACAAGTAAAAATGTAGAGTACATAGCCGAGGAAAACGATCAACGGTCAGTACGGAATTAAGTCCCCTAAGATTGTCACCGGCCGAGGGCGCCCAAAAGTAAATCCAAAGGTCTTGTGTTCTTGCTGTAAGCTCTAAACATGACCACAACTTAGAGTTATATCATTCAATACAATGACCACTACAAAAAAAAAGACAAAAAAAGATTTTTGGCGACAGAACCTACTGATGAAATTCTATTTCCTTGCTGAGAAAATCGAATTTCATCACCAAAAGAAAATCGAATTTCATCACCAAATGAGACTTTTTTGGTGAGGAAAGAGGATTTTGTCACACAATGAGTGCCTTTTGGTGAGGAAACCCTTTTTTTGTTGCCAAAAAGTGCCTTTTTGGTGAGGAAATAATGTACATATTTTGTTGAGGAAACACATATTTAGTCGTTGAAAGAGTACCTTTTGGAAACCGGAGATCGTGAGTTTGAACTTTGAATAGGAGCACTGCAAAGTTGAAACTCATTTCCTAGCTTTGTCACTTTTAGCTACGAATCCGTTGCCAAAATGTTACATTTAGCGATGCAATTTTTTCGTCGCCAAATCTGACATACACTCCTGCGACGACGTATAGGCGACGAAACATCTCATCGCTAATACTACTGACGAAATCTGATACTTTAGCGGAAAACATCGTTCCGTCACAAAATGTCATTTTGATTGCACCGAACATTTAACATATGGTACCATTGGGCGGAATGAAGTTTTACACATCCTGAGGAGTGGGAATTAGTACCTTCAACTTTTCCAAATGCAAGGCAGGGGAAATAATCTTCTTGTGTTTATGAAATCTGTCACCCTCTAGGGCTCCAAGTCCAGTTAGTAAGAGCTTGCAAAGAGAATTCTGAGCTGCAAAATGCTTTTGAAATGTGTTGTAGTGAGTCAAGACCTCTTTTACATGTTCAGGATCAAGTATTGTTACCCTTGGTATTCTTCCTAACCATACAAAGTTCTTACCTGTACATATATAATCATGAAACCAAGATTTACCAAGTCAATAACTTAATAGCATCTTGTCATCACTTGTGTTTTATCTCTTAATTTGTTGCAGCATAATTCAACGAATTAAAACACTTTATGATGTACTTGGTCAAGCGTTGGGGTACATTGGCCTCATTTATCAATAGTTAAGATGAAAGTTGATATATATAGTGATAGAACCCAATGATCTTATCGATATATTTATCACCCGTATTATGTCCTGTTGAACACTGTAAGTATTTCGTAATTAGCTTGTCAGCTATCCTTTTTCTGACAACAATTCTTATATACGGAGTAGCTAAGTATAATTCTAAATATTCGAATTTTACCATATTTTTGGATGGATTTATGGACGATAGGATAGACGCGTGGCAAGGTATTGTCATCGACGCCGATGGGCTTGGAGTGGGCTTCTTTGAGGAGTTGGGAATTTTCTTTGAGGTCTCCTACCAAGAATTTGTAGGGGTTTCCGTCGAAGCCCTGCTCCCTTAGGAGCTTTTCTATCCTTTTTGGGGTAATCCATGTCCAGTAGTAGAATCTCCATGCTAATATTGTAAGATCAGCTAGACAGGCCAACCTCCCATGTATTATGAGAAGAACCGCACGCCCAGACCAGGCAACCATTGTATCCATCTCCATGGCTACGAGAGAGAGAGAGAGAGAGAGAGAGAGAGAGAGAGAGAGAGAGAGAGAGAGAGAGAGAGAGAGTACAACAATGGGTGGTGTTTTTGAAGTGTGTGAGAAATAATGGTTTAGTGAGACTATCTTTATAGATTGGATTCATTGGAAGCAGAGATCATGAGCCAATAAATTGAGGGAATACAGAAGATAGAGCAAGTTATGGGCAATACTGGTGCATGGCCATGACATACCAAAATCCAACTTTGAATAAGTGGATCAGCTTTTCTAAAAATTAAAAAAAAAAAAAAAAGTAGAGCAAAAGATACTGATTATGGTGGACGTTCGAGATTAGGCTCCATTTGTTTGGACGTAAAATATCTTATGATAAAATGTTTTACCTATTTTCCGGTGTTTGATTGTGTAAAAAATGTGGACAACATTTTACATGTAAAATATTTTCTATTAATTGGATGAAATGACTTACTCTTAAATCTTTCGTAAGTTATTTTTCGAAATTAACCCGCTGCCTTATACTACGTTCTATTGCAATTTTCATTGCTCATTTTCCTCGATTGTAAGTCCTAACTCACGTTCAATTCTAATAATCTCAGATCTCTCCACCGTTTAAGCCTCCCCCCCCTCTACACTATTTTGTTGAATTCTGAAAATAAAAATTTAAAATTTATTTTCTGAAAAAATATTTTACATTATATTGAAACAAACGGAGCCTAATTTGTTGATACAGATTATAGTGGACGAGGTTTTCTTGGAAAAATCGAAGCACAAGTGGTAGATTCAGAGAACAATTTCATTTACAATATAACTTTAAATTATACGTCGACAAATTGAAACAAACAAATAAGCGAACCGAGCCCTGTTACACAATCTCTTTAAAACTGATTCGTCGCTTCGACATGTATAAAGACTCTAGACCCACTCATTCCATATTGGATCGAGCTGCTTAGGCGAAGAATTCAATTATTATATTAAGGAATCGCTCATTTCATATGTAATATGCAATAGATATATGCGATAGGTATGATAGTGTTTCCTAGTGTACTAAAAAAGAAAGATAAATAATTGGCTAGAGCATTATTGGATTCAGAGGATAACAATTAATGAAAATGATTTTGTCACTCTTTTTTTTTGGTTAATGTCACTATCTTGCAAGTGTACACTTGCAGGGGAGCGACGTTAACAAAAAAGGGAGTGACAAAATCAGCAGCTAACAATTAATATTAGAACAAAAGCTACCCGACATTCCGTACACATAAAACGGGAAAAGAAAAAATTACTCCACCATTTGGTAGGTGGTTGGTAACTGCTCAACTTCTCTCTCTCTCTTTTATTCGTTAATTTTAATCTACTCTATCCTAAGAAATTTGAAAAGAGGGATGGGTACTTACAGGAATCGAACCCTACCCATATGCATGAGAATATAAAGAAGGTGCCATCTGCACTCCACTCCTCTTGCGTAGCTGCTCAACTTTATTAGGAAATTCATAGATTGCGTTTTGTGTTTAGCGGATTAGTGCTTCGTGCTCTGCTCGTTAGGCCTTTGTACTGTGGTCTTAATTCGTTGTTGGCGCACTTTATCTTACAACGATAGCACAATGTACTTTTCTTACCATCAATGAAATTCATTGATCCTCCCAAAAAAAAACCTCTTATCAGGAAAGGTTAGATCCTCCTGAGCCCATTTACAGTCCTGTGAGAAATTTTGTGGGCCTTGAGCTTATTTTGAAGATCGAAATCGTTTTTTTTTAAAAATTTGTTGACAATACCAACTGTCAAAAGAAAAAAAAAAAAAAGCTCACGTTGATAGAAAATAAATCTATATGCTTTCGGAACACAAATATTTTGAAGACGAAAAAACAAACTGATAGCTAGACTAAATTGGAATTTATTTGTCTCAAGATAAATGCGTTGATCTATATTCCCTACGTAAAATGTTACCTGAAATTGAATTGTTGCATGTCGGAGTCTGGATTTGTTAAATTAAAAATCGACCGAAGCAATATAAATAAGTGTACAAAGAGTGAAAGAAAAATTAACGCCAAAGGAGTTGGCACAGAGGACAAGACTTGAGACTTTGGGATGTGTTTCTTCCTAAGGTTTCGAGAACTCAAAACCTCTAGTGTATTATCAACTCCTTTGGCATCACTTTAGATTTGTCGAGGTGCATCCAAGCCAGCTTGGAGACCTAGTAATAAAAAAAATAAAGAAACTAGAGAACGCGAGGCACGCAAAAAAATAAAGAAAATAGTGAATGTGAGTGTGGATATGTGTTTGGATGTGAGTTTGGATGTGTCACTAGAATTATTGTTTGATTTGTTCGCACCTAACTGAATCATTGATCACTCTTCTTCATTGTTTATCTTCCCAGTACCAGAACAGATCTGCTCATTGTTTATCTTCCCAATATTTATCTTCCCAATATTAGAACAGAGCAGCTATAGGTGTATGTACATACAGGGGGTACTTATGGACTATAGACCCGTCTTGGATTCAAAAAAATGATTTGGCCGTTTATTTAGCTCAAAATGACTTGTTTGGAATCCTTGTTAATAATCAACTCAATCGGATGTCAGTTGTGAGATTCACATTGTCGCCTCGACTTCATGTTACCGGTGGCTGATAATGCTGCGAGTCATTTCGTTAGTTCCCCGACTATGTAACCAGACTTACACTTATGCCCTTGACTTTTCTGATGGCTCTTTCTTTTGTTTTTTTTTCTTTTGGTCACTTTTATTTGCGCAGTTTCTTCACTATAAATCTAGAAATTATACTTACTGATATCCGTTAAAGCTGATTTTTTACAGGACCCCATAAACACAATATTTTAAAATTTATCAATATTTTTTTGGATTTTTCTGAGATCCGAAATAGGCTCCACATAAGATGTAGTATAACTACGTAGTGTAAAAAGGTAGTGTACCTATCTTTAGTGTTTCTTTTAAGCAATTTGCTTTACTATTGTTGAAAAAAACTAAAGAAGAGCCATAGATCCGAGTAAACTCTGTATTTGGTGTAGACCGAAACTTTCACCTCGCCCGTTTGATGGACCCAACCGCTCCAGATTGACGCCCCTTTAATTCATTTCTCTATGATGATGACAATGATAGTTGTTGTTTGATCTTAGAACAAGTACACCCATATCCATCACTCAATTTTACATAAACCTAATTTAATTAACTCATGGGGAGGGGGCCGTTCAATTGGGAGGGAAGCAAAAATGAAAAAAAATGGGTGTAGGTTTTCATTTTATTGTAAGAGCTGAAAATAGTTATTACTCTCTGTCAATGGTCTACATTTATGCGCAGATCCTGTGTTTAGAGATTGATTTCTTAATGGGTTATGAAGGATCATCAATGAACTACATAATTCGTGGCACTAAAAAATAGATTCGTGGCATTAGTGTTGCCCCATGTTACCGCCATTTCACATTATCGCCTTGCCTTCATGTTTCCGCTATCTAGTACTTCTAGTTACCGTCGTCCACCAGAGATAATATTCGCCGGCGAAACTTTAAAGACCCGTATTTTCATAAATTATTAAAAGATTTATTCGATATTATAAATAAGTAAAATATGGGTATTATTGAGTTTAAAGAATTGGGTGAATACGAGGGAATTATTTGTAGGAGGGTACATGTGCAATACATAAAAGAAAACTACTAATACACAGCAAACTACTAGTGCTTCACCTGGATTCTTTCTTCACTGTTGTAATTTAGGGGTCCCTCTCAATTGTTGTTGCGAGGTTCACTTGAGGGGCTTTAATACCCTGTTTGGTTCGGTCACAATATCACATTCTTTAAATCTCATTGAGACTATCAATCGTGACAAAAGTTATGTTAACCGGATAGCAATCAGTATATGATTGTAATGTATTTAAATTTTTTTTAAAAAAAGGTTGTCAACAGCATGGTCTAGTCCCGATTATGAATTTCAAATTTGGCTTCATAAATGTGCAGCTAAATGTAAGTGATTTATGCTTTTGAAATTATACTCAACCCTTAACGCTAACCATGGGCTGGTAAGCCCAATCTATCAAAGTATTGTCTTCGCAGCGGACGCGGGGGCTCTGCTGCCCGGGGGCGCAGGAGCCCCTGCCCACTCTCTTTCAACGGCACCGTTTTTATTAAATAAAAAATTTCAACCGCCAATTTGCAATCCTATGGAACAGACACGTGATTATGAGAGCTTTAAGGACAAAATTTGATTATGTCTCTTTAGAATAATATGATCAGAATAGTAAGATCTTCACACCCGTTCAAACAAATTAAAAATTGGACTACTTAATTTTTTAACAATATTTTTTAATATATAAACGGTCTAAAAAAATTATTGCTCAAATTTTCACTCCGATTGAATCGGTACAAATATCTTGTTATTCTTATCATATTATTCTAAAGGGTCGTAATTCATTTTTATCTTTAGGGCTCTCATAATCACACTTATGCTCCATAGGGTCCTAATAAAGAATATATACTTAATATGAGAGCCCTAAAGATAAAAATGAATTACGACCCTTTAGAATAATATGATAAGAATAACAAGATCTTTGTACCGATTCAATCGGAGTGAAAATTTGAGCAATAATTTTTTTAGACCGTTTATATATTAAAAAATATGGTTAAAAAATTAAGTGGTCCAATTTTTAATTTGTTTGAACGGGTGTGAAGTTCTTACTATTCTGATCATATTATTCTAAAGAGATAATCAAATTTTGTTTCTAAAGCTCTTATAATCACGTTTCTGCTCCATAGGATTGCAAATTGGTGGTTGAGATTTTTTATTTAATAAAAACGGTGCCGTTTAAAGAGAGTGGGTAGGGGCTCCTGTGCCCCCCGGGCAGCAGAGCCCCTGCGTCCACATTATTTGGAGCAAATCTGTAGCTATCTTTACTTTTGTCTCACTACGGAGACTCTGATGATCTAGGATGGTATGGTACATGAAAAACTTTGCATGAAAGTGTCCAAGAAAAGGAAATGAATGGTTTAGATTCACATAAACGGTTCATGAATTGTTTTGACCCGTTCATTTTCTTTTCCTGGACACTTTCATCTATCCTAACATTTTGGTTGATGAACAACAATCTCTCCAATTAATTAGTTCAAAACATATATGAATCTCGAGCTTCGGGCATCGTGTAATGGTCCAATAACCTCATGACCCCTCATATCTTTTATCTGTGTATTCTTTTCGCAGTTATAGGATATAATATGCAAGTACCATGAGAGTAAGGCGAATACAGTGGCGGCTCCAAAAAATTTAGTCACAAACTCATCCGGTTTACCGGGAGAACACATGCAAAAGAAAGAATTCACAACGAATCTATTTGGACCCAAATATTTTCTCTCTAACCCCATATTCTAAGTTCCTAATAACTACACCCATCCAAGGAAAATCTATATGCAT
Source organism: Rhododendron ovatum (assembly GCA_019656835.1). Taxonomy (NCBI): domain Eukaryota; kingdom Viridiplantae; phylum Streptophyta; class Magnoliopsida; order Ericales; family Ericaceae; genus Rhododendron; species Rhododendron ovatum. Next base: position 8,933,522 of record CM033794.1, on the reverse strand, counting down.
CAAAGCTTGTGTCCACCGCGAGGAAAAGAGGCGGCCGCCGCCGTCAGGGAAGGGTTTGGTACTTTGGTTCTAAACTTCTAATTAAGGTGGTTCGTGCTGGCAGCGAAGGAGGTTTTGGTTCCAAGTTCCAACAGATAGAAGAGTTTTATAGCCGGCCGGTTGTTTCGGTTGTTTTGCCTGTAGGGGTAACTTCTTTTTTTTTTTTTTTTTTCCCGCCAAAATGGTTGGAGTTGTATTAGTATCAGAAAACAGTCAAATACATCGAAGTTGGATATCGTCCCAAGGGAAGTAAATATAACTAGAGGCCTAACTACCTGAGATTACCACTAAAGCCTTGCAACCAGGCTTTGTCAGCTAATCGATCATGACCTACCTCCAAACAAAGAGAGCAATACAAACCCTCAACTGCGGCAAAGACAGCAAAAAGAACACCAGAAACCCCACACATGGGGAGGGAAACAAAACCTAAAACAAACAAAACCAAAAAGAAACAGGACAAAAAAAAAAAAAAAACCCGGCCGAGAAAATTGTCATAAAACTAGTTCAGTTCTATGGGGTTAGGAAGAAAATTTTTGGTTTCAAATAAAATCACTCTTCACTGCCGATCACAATCTTGCATAATATTGCGGAGTAATAGACAATAGATTACAAGTGCTAGGAATTGGAAGCACGAATATATGTTGTGGGGCAAGAGCAAACATGAGTTCGGGAGCATGCTTGTAAGATGGTGAGAGCTCAAAGGAGAATTTTCGGAGGATCATTGCTATGCCCAGTTTTACTTGGGTCAAGGTGAACACCTGTGCCGGGCAAGGCCAGCTGCCCCACCCAAAGGCGAGGAACGCCAGGTGACCCTTGGTTGTGGCCACCGACCCTTTGAAAAACCTCTCCGGGTTGAACTCCATTGCATCGGGGCCGTAGATGGCCTTGTCGCGATGAATGGTAGTTGTTTGCAGCATGATGCTAACGCCGGCCAGGATGGTTAAGTCCCCTAGTTTTGTATCTTCGACTGTGATTTTGGTGATATCTGGCGCTGGTGGGGAATAGCCTTAGAACTTCGTGCACAATTGCAGTCACCTCCAAACAGGTAAACAAAAAAATAAAAAACTCAGATCTAGCTAATTCTTGAGAATCCTTGAATTACAGAATCATGATTCTAAGATGGAAGTTAAAATCTAAGGGAAGGAGCTAATAAAAACAACTGGCTAGATACAACTCACTACATCTCATGGCATATTTTTTGAGATAACGAAACTTTCTTTGCCGATAAAATTCTCTCTTACGAAAACTTTGTACGAAGGACGAATGCATACTTCCAATTTTAAGTCGGCTAAGGTCATCATAAGAGGGTGCCCTCTCTTTCCCCCAAACTTGGAAAACCTCTTCTCTGGCTCTCTCCTGCCACTTAGGATGCCGACTCAGCATCACCGTCGTCCACACAAGCAGAAGACCAAAACTCTCATGCCCAGCAAAGTGAAACAGCTTGCACTCGTTGATGATATCTTCCATCAACAGCCCAGCGCTCTCGTTCCCTTGTTTTATTGCCTGGAAATTCGATTCCAATAGCAGACCAAGTAAATCTGATTTTGTGGCAGCTCCTCCCTGCATTTCATTCATCCTTCTCTTGATCATGTCCCTTGGGTAATCTTCTAGTTCCTTGTTTACTTTCCTTATTCTCAGATGGGTCCTAGTAGGCAAATAACTACCGAAAAAACCACAGAAAACAGATAATGCAGTATGGTTAATCGGTAATAGTAGCAGGCAATGCGGAAAAAACCTACGGTTAATGTGGTCTTCTCGAATTGAAATTGTAGTTCTGCGGCTTCTGCCCCTGTTTATGTAGAAAATATATATATACTAGCTGACAACAGGAAAAAAGTTTAGTGATCCTTACTCTGAGTAGGGGATGATTGGTCTGGGCTGAAGTATGACAGTAAGATCCATTCATCTCTTGGATCAACCGAAATACTTTCTTTCCTTCACTATAGGAGCTGCCATATACGACGCGTAGGATCACATCACCCGCGTGTTACAGTCTCAATGAGAGGGTGCACGTCCAACTCAACCGTCCCAGTTGATTCGGTCATCTTCTTCAATTCGACAATCAAATCAGTGAATACAGCATCAAATGCAGTTACCATGCCCTACACCAAGATAAGGAAAGATTGGCAAGTGAATTCACTACAGTTAAAAGATCATACATCCAGAACCAATATTACATTAACCAGCTGTCTAAAGTTGTCATCGACCATCAATCAACTGTAATCGAGAAGCATGGTGTACTCAACTTCCGCTACAATCAAAGCTCGAAACGTAATGAACTTCGAGGGAAGTTTTACGATGAGAATGGGAATCAAGTACCTTCAACTCTTCCAAATGTAAAGCAGGGGAAATAATCTTATTGTGTTTATGGTATTTGTCACCCTCTAGAGCCCCAAGTCCAGTTAGTAAGAGCTTGCAAAGAGGATTCTGTGCTGCAAACTTCTTCTGAAATGTGTTGTGGTAAGTCAAGACCTCCTTTACATGTTCAGGGTCAAGTATTGTCACCCTTGGTATCCTTCCTAACCATACAAAGTGCTTCCTTCCTGTAAAACACGTACAGCCCTGCACCAAGAATCCTTTTCCTCCATTGAGTTCTGTCAAGGGACACTTGTTTACACAAACCTATGTGAACAACTCTTTGAAGGAAAAAAAATCCCGAGGCTGTTGGTCCAGCGTTCATGTCACACCATTTTTGTAGTGTGATGTGATCTTTGATCGAGCTGATAGAGCAGCATATCGCTACTACTACTAGTGATCTTACAAAACTAACCTGCTAAAACCTACATGTGCCAAGAAAAGAACTTTAAAAAAAAACATCTTGTCAATTGGTGTTTTCTGTTCATATATCTTGGCGGACAAAAGGGCTTGCCCCCCTCCTAAATTTTAAAATTCACTTAGATCCTTCAATATTTTTGGAGTTGTTGCAGCATAGATATATTCTGTGCTCCGAAAAAATTCTACCCTAGCCTTTTTTCTTGACATTTTTCATGAGTCTGTCACTGAATGCAAAGAAAACACTTTGTGATGTGCCTTTTAGCATCGGGGGTGCCTCTTTTGGGTGTTGGAGTACGCTGTCCTTGTGGATCAATATTCAAGATGGAAGTTGATATCACTGCTTAATTGTATGTCGCCGCTTGGTTTTTTCAGCTGTCAAAGTAGAAACATGTGTATAGCTAAATACAAACAAAAATGGGGCCAAAATTACCATATTTTGAATGGATTTGTGGACGATAGGATAGATGCGTGAAATGGTATCGTCGTCGATGCCAATGGACTTGGAGTGGGCTTCTTTGAGGTCCCTTGCTCCCTTAGGACTTTTTCAATCCTCTTAGGGATCACCCATGCCCAATTATAGAATCTCCACGCCCATAGTGTAGTTGCCACATAGTTTAAAAGGGACGGGAGTCGAGGGAGCCGGGGCTCCGGTGAAGGTGAGAGCAAGAGAGGTGAGTTGAGTATAGTGAGCCAAGTGTCTCATCTCCTCTGCCATTTTACAAATCATCTTCCCCACCGTACAAATATAGTGAAATTCCTCCTCCCCGTGGAAGTACTTGAGTTTGGGTAACCACCTAAAACTCCAACAGAAACATGCATAAACACAACTTCAACATTACATACAGAAAACGAGCGCACTCTAGATCCATCATACTAGCTTCTTCTGCAAACACATTACACACTAGTAGTAGAACGGCAAGCCAGTCGCGAAATGAAGTACTTATTTTTTCAGCCTGTGATAGATGATAGGGGCGCCGTATTGAGGGGTAAGAGCAAAGGTAAGTTCGGGGCCATGTTTATAAGATGGTGAGAGCTCAAAAGAGAAGTGTTGGAGGATCAGTGCTAGGCCTAGTTTGAGTTGGGTCAAGGCAAAGACCTGACCGGGGCAAGCCCGACTGCCCCCGCCGAAGGCGAGGAACGCTAATTGACCCTTGGTTGCAGCCACTGATCCTTCGAAAAACCTCTCGGGGTTGAACTCCATTGCGTCGGGACCATAGATGGTTTTGTCCCGCTGAAGCGCAGTTGTTTGTAGCATGACCATAACGCCGGCCGGGATGGTTAGGTCCCCTAGTTTCGTCTCTTCAACCGTGATTCTGCTGAGATCTGGTGCTGTCGGGAATAGCCTCAGAGCTTCGTACAGGATCGCATTCACCTACGTGCGAAAAAAGGAAAAGAAAAGATTCTTAGTTTGCTTTTGAAAATGTTTTGGTTGAAACACCATGTAGTCACCAAACGTGTTTGTCTCGTCCAATCCAAAACTTGGACCGAAGTGAATCCTAACCCAAAAGGCAAATACATAAGTATATACTCACGATTTTGAGGCGGCTAATGTCATTATAAGTAGGTGCCCTCTCTTTCCCCAAAACTTGGAAAACCTCTTCTCTGGCTCTCTCCTGCCACTTAGGATGCCGGCTCAGCATCACTGTCGTCCACACGAGCAGAAGCCCGACACTCTCATGCCCGGCAAAGGTAAACAGCTTGCACTCGTTGATGATATCTTGCAACGACATCCCAGCGCTCTCGTTCCCTTGTTTTATTGCCTGTAAATTCGATTCCACTAGCAGACCAAGTAAATCTGATTTTGTGGCTGCTCCTCCCTTCATTTCATTCATTCTTTTATTGATCATGTCCCTTAGGTAATTGTCCATTGCCTTGTTTACTTGCCTTATTCTTATGTTCGTCCAAGTAGGCAAATAACTACAAAAAAAAAAGAGACAAGAAGAAGCAGGGGTGATGCAATTCGGTTACAACACAGAAAAATCTACGCATGAAAATCGAAGAATTGCGATCTCTTTCGGTGAAACTCTGTTATTTTCACGAGGGTTGATCTCGTATCAAAATTCTGGTTCCATACGTACTCCCTGTTTGCTTACGACAACAGCTAACGCAAAAAGAAAGTTACGTGCTATACGTACTGAGAGTAGGGGATGTTTGGTCTAAGCTGGAGCTCGGTGGTAAGATCCCTCATTTCTCTGAGCAGCGCAAAGATGTTCTTGCCTTCGGTATAGGAGCTACCGTACGCGGTGTGCGTGAAAGCATCGCTAGTTACGGTCTCAAAGAGAGGGAACACGTCCAGCTCAACCGACCCGGTCGACTCGGTCATCTTCTTCAGCTTGACGATCAGATCGCTGTATACGGCATCAAACACACTTACCGTATCCTACAGCAAAACAAGAAAATTTACAAGTAAAAACGTAGAGTACATAGCTGAGGAAAACGATCAACTGTCAGTATGGAATTTAAGTCCCCTAAGATTGTCACCGGCCGAGGGCGCCCAAAAGTAATCCAAAGGTCTTGTGTTCTTGTTATAAGCTTTAGAGCATCCGCACTAATCTCTCTAAATTTTAGATCAATTTTCACTTTAAAAAGTCACTTTATTACTTTACCTACATATTTTTAAAATATTTACTGCATTAGACTCTTTACTCTCGCTCTTTTCTCAATTAAAATATTCAAACTCATCCAAACAAACACACAGAATTCCCAGGACGGATCGTGTTCGCCGGCTGCGACGGAATTCCTCGGTTACGGAGGAATTATTGTTTATATAAAAAAGAAGGATAAAAAATTAAGTGTTTTAATTTTCAATCTGTTTGAACCAGTATGAAGATCTTATTTTTTTGATTATTTTATCCTAAAAAGTTATAATTAATTTTTGTCTCCAGAGCTCTCATAAACAAGTTTTTGCTATATAGGATTCCAAAAACAGAATAATGAAAGAAAGAAACGTGAGGAGAACACAAATAAAATAATAAAATATTAAGTAGCTTGTCAATAGTTCCTCTCTTCTTATAACAAGGAACTGTAGCAAAACTAAAATTCTGTAAAGTTTTGAGTAATTTACTCGCTACTGTAGCTGTAGAAGAAGAATAGCGAAGGAGATGTGGATGCCCTAAACATGACCACAACTTAGAGTTATATCATTCAATACAATGACCACTACAAAAAAAAAAAAAAAAAGATTTTTGGCAACAAAACCTACTGATGAAATTCGATTTCCTTGCTTCATCGCCAAATGAGACTTTTTTGGTGAGGAAAGAGGATTTTGTCACACAATGAGTGCCTTTTGGCGAGGAAACCCTTTTTTCGTCGCCAAAAAATGCCTTTTTGGTGAGGAAATAATGTACATATTTTGTTGAGGAAACACATATTTAATCGTTGAAAGAGTATCTTTGGAAACCAGAGATCGTGAGTTTGAACTTTGAATAGGAGCACTGCAAAGTTGAAACTCATTTTCCAGTTTTGTCACTTTTAGCAACGAAAATAATTCCGTTGCCAAAATGTTACGTTTAGCGATGCAATTTTTTCGTTGCCAAATCTAACACACACTCCAGCAACGGTGTATAGGTGACGAAACATCTCATCGCTAATACTTTTGCCGACGAAATCTGATACTTTAGTGGAAAACATCGCTCCGTCACAAAATGTCATTTTGGTTGCACCGAACATTTAACATATGGTGCCATTGGGCGGAATGAAGTTTTACACATCCTGAGGAGTGGGAATTAGTACCTTCAACTTTTCCAAATGAAAGGCAGGGGTAATAATCTTCTTGTGTTTCTGATGTTTGTCACCCTCTAGGGATCCAATTCCAGTTAGTAAGAGCTTGCAAAGAGGATTCAGTGCTGCAAAATGCTTTTGAAATGTCTTGTAGCGAGTCAAGACCTCTTTTACATGTTCAGGATCAAGTATTGTCACCCTTGGTATTCTTCCTATCCATACAAAGTTCTTCTTACCTGTACATCATATACATATATAATCATGAAACCAAGATTTACCAAGTCAGTAACTTAATAGCATCTTGTCATCACTTGTGTTGGGGTTCATTGGCCTCGTTTATAAATAGTTTCGATGAAAGTTGATATATATAGTGATAGAACTCAATGATCTTATCGATATATTTATCACCCGTGTTATGTCCTGTTGAACTGTAAGTATCTCGTAATTAGCTTGTCAGCTATCCTTTTTATGACAACAATACTTATATACTAGCTAAGTACAATTCTAAATATTCGAATTTTACCATATTTTTGGATGGATTTATGGACGATAGGATAGACGCGTGGCAAGGTATTGTCATCGACGCCGATGGGCTTGGATTGGGCTTCTTTGAGGAGTTGGGAATCTTCTTTGAGGTCTCCTACTAGGAATTTGTAGGGGTTTCCGTCGAAGCCCTGCTCCCTTAGGAGCTTTTCTAACCTTTTTGGGGTTACCCATGCCGAGTAGTAGAATCTCCAGACCAATATTGTAAGAACAGCTAGACAGGCCAACCTCCAGTCTATTACGAGAAGAACAGTAAGCCCAAACCAGGCAAACATTGTATCCATCTCCATGGCAGAGAGAGAGAGAGAGAGAGAGAGAGAGAGAGAGTACAACAATGGGTGGTGTTTTTGAGTATGTGAGAAATAATGGTTTAGTGAGACTCTATTTATAGATTGGAAGTAGAGATCATGAGCCAATAAATTGAGGGAAATACAGAAGATAGAGCAAGTTATGGGCAATAATGGTCCATGGCCATGACATACAAAAATCCAACTTTGAATAAGTGGATCAGCTTTTCAAAAAATTAAAAAAAAAAATAGAGCAAAGGATACTGATTATAGTGGACGTACGAGGTTTAAGGCTCCGTTTGTTTGGACGTAAAATATTTTACGTAAAATGTTGTACCTATTTTCTGGTGTTTGATTGTGTAAAAAATGAGGACAACATTTTACATGTAAAATATTTTCCATCAATTGGATGAAAATGAATCTTCCATAAGTTATTTTCCAAAATGAACCCGCTGTCTTATGCCTTCTACTGCAATTCTTATTGCTCAATTTCCTCGATCGTTAGTCATGACTCACGTTCAATTCCAATAATCTCAGATCTTTCTACAGTTTAAACCCCACCTCTCTCTCTCTCTCTCTCTCTCTCTCTCTCTCTCTTTACATTATTTTGTTGAATTCTAAAAATATTTTGTTGAATTTTGAAAATAAAAATTTGAATTTTATTTTCTGAAAAAATATTTTACATTGAAACAAATGTAGCCTAATTTGTTGATACAGATTATAGTGGATGCACCATACGAGATTTAATTTGAGATTATAGTGGACGAGGTTTTCTGGGAAAAATCAAAGCACAAGCGGTAGATTCTGAGAACAATTTCATTTACAATATAACTTGAAATTACACATCGACGAATTGAAACAAACAAATAAGCGAACCGAGCCTTGTTACACAATCTCTTTGAAACAGATTCGTCCCTTCACCGAGGGTGTTGGAGGTTGACCGGCGTCTATCTTTCAGGGCATATAAAACGGCTAGAACTACAATCTACGAAACACCATTTGAGACTTCCTTGACGAATGGAACTAGCATCTGCTTCTCGCTCACACAAAGGAAAAAACACAGAAATGTTTCTATCCGGAATTGGGGAACTGGTATAGACCAAGGAAACGGGAATGATCTCTTGTGACCATGGTGAGACCCTTGAGCTATAGGGGAAAAACTACACAATTGAATTGTGCCATAAAACTCACACCGTGGGGGGGTTTTAACTAGCCAAAACTCATTGACCTTTGAGCTGCAGTGTCTAAAGTATAATGAGTGAAGGAGGGGCCCTTCAGTTGCCTCGAAAGACCCTCTGCCCCAAATTCATTCACCTCCGAAAACACTCATTTCGTACCTAACTAATCTAAGATTTCATACCCAACACTTAACCCATTTCACACCCATTTCGTTGAAACATTTTTGTTGAGTCTGTCTTCACTGTGCAGATTTTCTTTTACACATGAAATGGATCGGGGCGCTCAGATATGTATAAAGACTCTAGACCCACTCATTCCATATTGGATCGAGATGCTTAGGCGAAGAATTCAATTATTATATTAAGGAATCACTCATTCCATATGCAATTCCATATGCAATATGCAGTAGACATATGCCATGGGTATAGTGTTTCCTAGTCCTAGTGTACTAAAAAAGAAAGATACCAATAATTGGCTAGAGCATTATTGGATTCAGAGGATAACAATTAATATTAGAACAAAAGCTACCCGACATTCCGTACACATAAAACGGGAAAAAAAAAAAAATTACTCCACAATTTGGTGGGTGGTTGGTAACTGCTCAACTTTGCTTTTTTTTTTTTTCATTTGTTTATTTTAATTTACTCGATCGAATTTGGAAAGAATGATGGGTGCTTACGGGAATCGAACTATACCTATGTGCATGGGAGTATAAGGGAGGCGCTATCCCTCTGCCCTCCCTTACCCTAGGTCCATTGGAGGGAACATTTGCCGCTAAAAATGGTCCCCCTTATATGTAAAAATGGTTTTCTGTTTATAAAGATGGTCTCCACTTCAAATTAAAAGTCATTTTGTTCTTTTTTTTTTGCTTTTATTCATTTTTTTCGCATATGTTAATTTTGTGTGAAACTTTTGTGATTTATTGATTCGTCTCGATTATAGGAATCGGAAAAATAAAAAACCCCAAAAAAAAAAAAAACAGTTTCAACAAAAAAGGTCTACACATTGGCAAAAAAAAAAAACAGTTTCGCGTTTTTGCCGAAACAAAAAACAGTCTACGCATTAACCTACTTGCATATACCTGCTTCAATACAATTTCAACAAAAAAAAAAAAAAAAAACAATTTCAACCCACAATATTCAATACATATACCTGCTTCCCAATGTTTCACAAATCACAAGGGGACCATTTTTATATAAGAATAAATTCTCACTGCCAGAGTTGGAAAACCACTATTTTCTCCAAACCAATAATATCTTGCCACATCATCAACGTGTACCAGGATGAAAGAATCACGTGCTTTCGGGTGTTCCGCTTTTGAAAAAAAGTACTTTTTGAAAAAAGAAGATAATTTTAAATTCAAATATAATAAAAATAAAAAATATTTTTTAATTTTTTTCACCGTTTAAAAGATCCTAATGAGATCTATCAAATAAGATTCATATTAGTAGAAAAATTATTTGCGTAAACACATGATTTTGTGCTTAAAATTGTCTTTTTTTTTCCAAAAGAGGAACACCCCCAGTCCTCTGGGTTAAACCTACTGTACTCCTCCTCCTCCTAGTACTACTCCTGCAAACCAAAAACCAATCGAAAAGTTTTTTTTTTTAACACGTGAAACTGATAACCCTTTTTTCACGACGATAAAAAAATATTCAGGTCAGTTTACACGTATCTCGACTATTTCTCTCCCTAGTTCAATCAAAGATAGACCATCCATACCGAAACTAGGAGATTTAAAAAAAAAAACTTTGTTCATGATATGACTACATTGATTTGAACCGGTGCGAAGATATTATTTTATTTTAAATGATAATAATTAATTTTTTTTCCTTTAGGGTGCTCATAATTAAATATCTGTTCTTTATTTGAGATTCTATAGAACAGATACTTGATTATGAGAGCTCTATAGACAAAAATTAATTATGATCATTTAAGATAAAATGATTAAAAAATTAATATCTTCGCACAGGTTCAAACAGATTAAAAATTATACTAACACGTAATTTTTTAACTATATTTTTTAATATATAAACAGTCTAAAAAATATAAATGCTCCAATGTTCAATCCATTTGAACTGGTGCGAAATCTTATTTTTTTATCATTTTAACCTGAGAGTCATAAATAATAGTTGTCTCTAGGACTTTCATAATCAGGTATTTGCTCTATAGTCATATAACATGAACAAAGTTTTTTTTTTTGATCCCGTAATTTCGCCGTAAATGATCTGTCTTTGATCAGATTGAAAAGAGAAATAGTCGAGGCATACGTAAACTGACCCGAACACCTTTGGGCCGTTGGAAAAAAAAAGTTATCATACTCAAACTTTTTTGATCGGTTATTATAAAAATAAAAATAAACTTTTTGATTGGTTAAGTTTTTGGCTGGCAGGAGTAGTACTAGTATGAGGAGTAGTGCTGTTGTGTAACCCAAGTTAGAGGACCGAACCAAACAGCACGTGGTTCTTCCATTTCTCGGTTGATGACATGGCAAAATATTATTGGTTTGGAGGAAAATTGGGGTTTTCCAACCCTGGCAGAAAGAATTTATTCTCTTTTTAGATATAGGGCAAGGTTCTAAATACTGTTTCGGACAAAGTACTGATTTTTTTACTTACGGTACATACCGGTACCGGTCAGGTACCGTTTCAGATTTACCGCAATTACAATATATATAATAATTATAACTCAAAAAAATTCTGAACCATCCGATTAAAAGGAGTTAAGGTACACAATACACATGGCAGAATCTAAGGCTATGAGCGTATTGCTTGACCGATTTCCTAGTCCTAAATTAATGGGTTGCCCCAAGCGTAGGGCGGAAACCGATGTAGCACAATATCCGGTAAATCCGGAGTCGAATCCACTAAGGACGGTGATGTGTGCTAATTAAAAACTCGGATTGTTACTAATTTAACGGGCTCTTAGGTAGCCACCCCTTGACGATTGATTAAGATTAACTAAAACTAAGATATAACTATTCTTTTTAAATAATTAAAAAGTAAGGTACGGTCGTAGGGTTCATAGCACATGTAACTAGTCCGGATTAACCTGCTCTGTTTGGAGTTCTTAAAAATATTTAATTTTAGATTGAAATAGATACCCCGCAAGATGCGAGACCCTATGGTCGCCGTATACCCATGCGCAGCGAAGAATGAGTTTTGGACCCCCATTCTCCCGTTCACATGGGCTCCGACGATGCCTAGCTTCGTCTGCGGGAAGTATTTTCCAATCTAAAATCATTTTTCATTGTTTGATAAAAGAAGCAGTGCCCGAACTAGCCACGGTGTGCTAATCACCCCGCGACCCTACCTGCACGACTACTCACTAATCATTGCATATAAAATTAAAGAAACCCTAACTTGAAACATGCTTGTATTATGTGAGATTAAAAAATAAATAAACAAAAGATAACAACTAATTGAATATCAATGAATAATTTTAATAAAGAACATAAATTAATATGAGTTACCAGAATGCAGAGATCTGAACAAAACTTTAAAGACTTGAAAAGAAAAAGAAACAAAGCTCTGAATAAATCCTCGGAACAGCAACGCTGTTCTCCGTTCCAATTTTTGCGTCTAGAAAAGATCTCGGCAGCCCTGTTCGTTCCAGTGCTGCGCGGCAGTAGCTTTTTTTTCTTCTTTTTCCTTCGTACAAAAGCTGCTCACGCCTTTTTCCTTTTTTTCCACGGGCTGCTCCCACCACAGTAGGGTAAAAGTTGTTTTTATAGGAATTGAAAGGAAAAATCACATAGAGGCCCTTGGGTTTCATCTACTTCGCGCTTTGATCCAAAACTTTTGCTAACTTTCGTCTTTACCCAAAATCTTGAAAATCGAGCTCGAGCAACCTTTATACATAACAACAAATAATAACAATCAGTTAACAAAAATAAAAGACTAATAAATATAGATTGAAGGGCCAAAATATACATATTTTGGCACTTATCACACCCCCCAACTTACATTTTGCTAGTCCTCGAGCAAAGAGAATAAAATAAATAAATTCTAACTATGTCATTTTCGTAGGACTCACGATTGCACTTAGCATGTGCAACAAGCCTTTTAAACCCCTAGGCGATCCCCAGAGGACGAGTGGAGTCTCGTGAGGGTTTACAGCAATGAACACCCACAAACATTGTGAATACTTTTCACACAAAATCCGAAAACCTATAAGACAGCTCAATAATATCTTAAACAAAGAATATGAAGCTATCGTAAAGAGATAACGGGCATAAGCAGTTCTATACACTATCAAGTCAGAAAAATAAGTCATGGCACCGATATTCAGCGTGTGTGAACAAGGGCTTCGGTCACAAGTGAAAAATAACTAAAAGTTCTCTCCGGACCGAGTTTCGACTTCAAATCTCACCGTGTCATGCACTCAACAAATGAAATCACTCGAAACAAAGTGCATATTACTCTCAATATGTGCAGTCGGAAATTATGTAACTGAAAGCAAAATACTCTGCACAAGTTGACACAAAAAGAAAGCTCTACAAAGTGGACACACGATCTCATGAATGGAATGCCAAGTATTGGAAACTCTCTTTATCCACCAATTCACAGCCCATTGCCCCTAGGATCAAATAGGACTTTTATTTCGGGTTATAACATCAGGTAAGGGAAAATATTTCAAGGTTAGGTGAGAATTCAAGTGTCCGAGAATAGGTCTACAACAATTCACATAGGGCAAATTAAACAATGCGTGCCCCTTTTCTTTAAGTTTTTTCTTCTTTTCAACTCCACCACATCTCTCTCTCCTACCTTTAATACAATCTCATATTAAGAACAAATGTTTCTCCTTTTCACAATAAGTTGGTGTCTTCCTTTTTGCCATTTTTTTTTTGACTGAAAAAGATCACCAACAATTAAAGCTCAATTCTTACAACGTTTGCCCTCTCTTTTCTAAATAATTCACCTCCACATAATTACTAAGCCTTCTCAAGACACAATATAGATGGTGGAGCTCAACAAGAAAAAGGCTGTATGCATGAGGCACAAATGGGCTCATAATGGATAAATGTATGAAAAGAAAGAAACGAACTGGCTCAAGATATCAAAGAAGGCCTATAATCCTCTCCAATGGGCAACACAACCATGCAACTTTCCAAATCCAAGAGATAAGTAGGCAATTCAAAACATTTTCAACACTTGACGACAAAAATAATGAGATAAACAACGAATTTACATTTTTTTTTTTGACAAACAAGAGTTTATTTGACACCACTCCAAGAAAAGGTAAGGCTCTAAACTCACATGGGGCATAAGTCTCTACTAAACTAGCCATCAAGAATAATCAAGTCACAGCTCACAAGCAACCAAAGCCCAAACAGACGTGAAGTGCAAATATGCTAAAAATAAATGCCATGACCAATTTTTCGCGACAAGCTAGTAAAAAGAACTATAATGCCACCACAATATAATCAAACAATGACTATCACATCTTCAACTCAATCAATGAATAACCAATCTCAACAGGTTTCAGGTCTCATGCAAAAGATTTTCACTATTTTTTAATTTTTTAATTTTTTTTTTAACAAAATAAAGAACTAACAAAATAAAGAACAAAGTGATCACTCCCCCCCAACTTGAATTATTCAATGTCCGCATTGAAAAACAGGAAAAATAATGATAGGACATCAACATAAAAGAGAGAATAGATATCACCTCGAAAAAGAAGGGCTAAGCAGGGTAAATTATAGATAGAGGGAGACCTCCCAACTTGGATCAAACAACCTGCAAAATGTTAGCCTCCAAGACAGCAAGAAAAATAACTAAAAGAAATAAAATAAGGCAAGAAATAAAATGAAAGACACAAAATTAAACCATCCACTTTCTTCACGCGAAAGACACGAGTACTACTTTTCTCCCCATTTCTCAAGCAAGAAACGGGTGGCTATACCAGACCAAAAAAAATAAAAAATTATGTACAAGCAGCCAAACGTGGGTACCGAATATTTATCATGCCAATGAAAGCTAAGACAATGAACATAACGCTCCATTCTACACCTTTTATCAAGAATTGAATCCGACCATGCCATAAGATAAGATATTTCGAGTAGCACATTTGCCGAATTCGTTTTAGACATTTAAATTCCAACAAATGTATAGCCCAAACTAGATCAATTTTCAAAGCGTTGACAAAGTCCACAAGATATGGATGATAAACTAAATTAAATTCATCAACACCAAGAAAATCAATCAGCTCCACATTTAAAAACTCTTACGAAAGTGTAGATTCAGTAGCAGGAGTGGCACAATCTAGAGCTGAGAGTACTTGATTATTCAGTGCAACTATTGACAATGACTCCTCAAAAGGCATATAACCTGGTGCAACTATAGGCAATGACTCCTCAAAAGGCATATAGTATTCATTAATGACAAGTAGCCCTATTTCCTCTTTTTCTCTCGCATCAAAATTCTTAGGAAGTGGCTTTTTTTCCCTCGCATCAGAATTAATATCCTCAGAAAGTGACTCTATTTCCTCTCTTTCTCTGGCATCAAAATTGGTATCCTCAGAACTTTTGGTCAACTCACTAAATTGGAGCTTTTGGGTTAATTCATCTAAGAAATCCCAAGCGTCTTCAGGGGTTTTATCCAGAAATTCGTCAGTGGACCTAAAATCCACCTCGCATGACTTAAAGTTTAAACCACGACAAAAGATAACCAGAAGACTGCCAAGCTCACAATTAAATGTCCAAGAGAATACAACAAATTTAAATCGCTCCCAACACTGTGACAAAGACTCATCATCATGTTGAGAGAAATCTGATAGTTCTTGTAAAAGCATGTGAGTCTCATATGAGGGATTGAAATGATTGAAAAATTGTATTACAATCTCACCCCATGTCAATCTTGGACTCAAACAATTAAACCAATCTAGAGCACTATCATGCAAAGATGCTGGAAATACGTGTAAAAGAGCCACTTCATCACTAGCAAAAGCTTCCTCAAGTTTATGAACATGCGAAAAATGATTTTCTGATGCAAAACCATAAAATATAGGAAGCGACACTGAACAATCAAATTGTTTTGCATAACCTCCATACCTCCCCGCAAAATGGGCCATTTTTTATTTTTTATTTTGCTTTTCAAAGATTAAAAAAAAATAAAATAAAAATAAAATAAAAAATAACTACCCGAATTTTTAACACACTTTACCGTCCCCGGCAACGGCGCCAAAAATGCTTGACCGATTTCCTAATCCTAAATTAATGGGTTGCCCCAAGCGTAGGGCGGAAACCGATGTAGCACAATATCCGGTAAATCCGGAGTCGAATCCACTAAGGACGATGATGTGTGCTAATTAAAAACTCGGATTGTTACTAATTTAACGGGCTCTTAGGTAGCCACCCCTTGACGATTGATTGAGATTAACTAAAACTAAGATATAACTATTCTTTTTAAATAATTAAAAAGTAAAGTACGGTCGTAGGGTTCATAGTACTTGTAACTAGTCCGGATTAACCTGCTCTGTTTGGAGTTCTTAAAAACATTTAATTTTAGATTGAAATAGATACCCCGCAAGATGCGAGACCCTATGGTCGCCGTATACCCATGCGCAGCGAAGAATGAGTTTTGGACCCCCATTCTCCCGTTCACATGGGCTCCGACGATGCCCAGGTTCGTCCGCGGGAAGTATTTTCCAATCTAAAATCATTTTTCATTGTTTGATAAAAGAAGCAGTGCCCGAACTAGCCACGGTGTGCTAATCACCCCGCGACCCTACCTGCACGACTACTCACTAATCATTGCATATAAAATTAAGGAAACCCTAACTTGAAACATGCTTGTATTATGTGAGATTAAAAAATAAATAAATAAAAGATAACAACTAATTGAATATCAATAAATAATTTTAATAAAGAACATAAATTAATATGAGTTACCAGAATGCAGAGATCTGAACAAAATTTTAAAGACTTGAAAAGAAAAAGAAACAAAGCTCTGAATAAATCCTCGGAACAGCAACGCTGTTCTCCGTTCCAGTTTTTGCGTCTAGAAAAGATCTCGGCAGCCCTGTTCGTTCCAGTGCTGCGCGGCAGTAGCTTTTTTTTCTTCTTTTTCCTTCGTACAAAAGCTGCTCACGCCTTTTTCCTTTTTTTCCACGGGCTGCTCCCACCACAGTAGGGTAAAAGTTGTTTTTATAGGAATTGAAAGGAAAAATCACATAGAGGCCCTTGGGTTTCATCTACTTCGCGCTTTGATCCAAAATTTTTGCTAACTTTCGTCTTTACCCAAAATCTTGAAAATCGAGCTCGAGCAACCTTTATACATAACAACAAATAATAACAATCAATTAACAAAAATAAAAGACTAATAAATATAGATTGAAGGGCCAAAATATACATATTTTGGCACTTATCACGTATGATACACCATTACACCTTATCTCTATCACATGTGACTTTTCATAGTCTTTCCACTTTTCAACGTAAATAGTGGATCTCTTACTCTATTTCTCTCTCTACTAATTACCAAAATTAAAATAGCCGAAACTCTTAAACCAACAAGGCCTTAGAGCCCGTTCTGGAAACACAATAAGAACTTATTTTTTATGTAATAAGAAGCCTTGTTCCGAAAAATAAGAAGACTGTTACTTATTTTGGAAGAATTTATATAGGAACCGATCGGTCGGGGAGGAAAATCGTACCATCAATCGCGCCGGGCTGTCTCCGGTTACTGAACGGCCGATCCGACCCGTCCAAAAATTCAAAAAAAAAAAATGAAGGGGCCCATGCGGGAATCAATGGCATCCGAGATGTGTAGGGTACTTGATCCAAGCACCCTACACCGTTGATTCCCGCATAGGGCTCCCTCCTTGTTTTTTTTAAAGAATTTTTGGACGCCTCGGATCGGCCGTCCGGTTGCCGGAAACGGCCCGGCGGGGCCGCCGGTATGATTTCCCTCCGCCAGCGCCTATTATCATAGCAACAGTTTTATTTTTTGTATAAGGCAACTTCAAGCTCAAAAATCATGTGTTTACGCAAATAATTTTCCTACCACTATGGATCTTGTTTGATAGATCTCATTGAGATCTTTAATACGGTGTAAAGAAAAAATTTCATTTACATTATTTTTGAGTTTAAAAATGTGAAAAGAACTTTTTATTTGGATTTAGTGGAATGACCCTTCTTATTTTTGAATGAGAAGTGGCGAAATAAGTACTTATTTCTTAAGAAGGTTTCCAGAATGGAGCCTTAATGGGTTACGAAGGATCGTCAATGAACTACATAATTCGTGGCACTAAAAAATAGATTTGTGGCATTAGCGCCACCCCATGTTACCGCCATTTCACATTATCGCCTTGACTTCATGTTAACTGCTATCAAGTACTTCTAGTTACCGTCATCCACCAAAGATAATATTCGTTGGTGAAACTGGATGGGAGCAAAGATGGATGGTTGTGGGTTTTCATAGGCAGTGATGGGTTTCAGAAGAAAATCATCATTTGTGTTAGAGTGGGGGTGTAAAAATCAGCACATCGGTTGTGTCTCCTGAAAAGAAATGGGTTTCATTGCATCGCAGCTGGTGAAAATCTAAATTGACGTATGGAATTTGCAGTTCCAAATTTGGCCACCTTAAGAAAAGTTTTTTTCCAATTTAAAAGTTGAATCGGCAACAAAACCCAAGGACATATACGGAAGTTTCCCGAAACTAAAACTGACTAAAACTGCCATTTAGTTTTCCCCACTTAAAAACTCAAAACTGATGGCAATGGTAATAAGAACCGTAGATCAAACAAAATGGTACTTCCTTCATCTCACTTTACATGTCATCAATGAGTAATTTAATTTGGTATAAAAAAATAAAAAATAAAAAATATATATGTATATATTTTGGGGATTTTTTTTGAAAATGCACGAATTTTCGCAGAGGAAATTTAAGATGGGATGGTGGGAGTAATAATAAGAACCAAATTACTTGGCCCAACACGACTTCAATGAAGCTCCTAAATAGCCGGAATCCATTAAATATTCTAACATCTGTCCAAATGGTGCAGGATAATAGGTAAAAGATACATCGATATCCGAAAAATATATATTGATATTTGTGTATTAATATCGGTGAGATATGCATTAATATCCGAATTTGTTTGAAATTATTGCACTATTATCCTCCACCTGATTGGCGGAGGTTAGCAAAACCAAATATAAAATGCAAATTCCATAATGAAGCTCCCAAATAGGCCCCAACTCTAGTCCTTTTTTAAGAAGGTATTATTGTAGTTCTATTTTTGACAAGATTGATAAGAAAATGACTTTGAATATGTTTTTTAATTCCAAAAAGAGAGAGAGGAAAAAACTAACCACTTGAAAATTAGTATTAGGCTCCGTTCCAGAACACCTTCTTAAAAAATAAGTATTTATTTCACATTTTCAAACTCAAAAATAATATAAATAAAAAATAATTTTTCAATTTTTTTTGCACCGTATTAAAGATCTCAATGAGATCTATCAAACAAAATATATAGTGATAGGAAAATTATTTGCATATACACATGATTTTTGAGCTTGAAATTGCCTTTTTAAAAAATAAGTACTTATTTATCATTCAGAAACGGGGCCTTACTCCGTCCGGGATTTTGCTGCTGTGTAGGCAGTAGTCGGAGATCCTGCTCTCTAGAGAACGTGTTCTTTTACTACTAGGTGGTCCACGTATTCTAACTAATTAGGCCCCGTTCTAGTACATGAAATAAGTACTTATTTTTTAAGAAGGTAATTTCAAGCTAAAAAATGATGAGCTTATTGAAATCTAAAAATATACAATATGAATCTTATTTGAAAGATCTTATTGAGATCTTCAATACAGTGCCAAAAAAATCAAAAAAATATTTTTTATTTACATTATTTTTTAATTTAAAAATATGAAAAAATATTTATTTTTTAAAAAGGTGTTTTGAAACGGGCTCTAAACGTCTCACGTATTTTAAAGCCTTTCCAAGAGCAAAGAATGGTCATGCTTTGCACATGGAAATAACATACAGACAAGGTGGGGACCAAAATAAAGCCCTTCCTTTCCAAGAGTAAAGAATTCGTACATGCAATAAAAATGCCGATCAAAACAAGGCATATAAATCCAAAAGAAGAAAGTAAAGAAGGCATATAAATCCAAAAGAAGAAAGTAAAGAATTCAGAACCACGAAAATTCGAGCCTTTTCCGAGCAAATATTAAATGCACACCAAACTTATAAATGGTTGTACGAAACTTATTAAAAATAGAGAGATGATACACCCACCGCACCCTCACCCACCGCGCCGCCCACCGCACACTCGCCGGCCCACTCCGGCCACCGGACGGTCGATCCGAAGCGTCCAAAAATTCTAAAAAAAAAAACCGAGTGGCTCTGCGCAAGAATTAATAGCATCCGACATGTGTAAGTGCTCGATCTGAACTTCAAAAAATCAGATGATCCGAGCCATTAAAAAATGGAAGTTCAGATCAAGCACTTACACATGTCGGATGCCATTAATTCTCGCGTAGACCCACTCGGTTTTTTTTTTTAGAATTTTTGGACGGTTCGGATCGACCGTCCGGTCGCCGGAGTGAGCCCGGCGAGTGTGCGGTGGGCGGCGCGGTGGGTGTGGTTCGGTGGGTGTATCATTTCTGTTAAAAATACCTAAACTTACCAACCATATGGTGGTCCATCCTTTCCCACCTTTACAATGCCCATTGATTTGATTTGAGAAGTCTTTGTCTGAAAAGGAATCTACCTGCCCTCGACAACTTTTACAGAGAGCTTTGTGGTCCTTTTTTTCCAATCCTTACAATCCCTTGTCTTTTTCACTGACCTGTACCCTAGCCCCGTTGATTGAAAGATAATGGATTTGGACACAAGTTTCTAGGGTTTTATTATACCTTGATCTGATCTTGGGCGGGGAATTGGGCGAAATGCCCATTTTGTCCAAGGAAGAGAGAGGGAAATGTCCACGCAACCCTTAATCTGCCAATTTCCGTCATCTTTATTGATAGAAGTTTACGATTGGACCAAATTGGAGGAAAAACCAAATTTGAAGGTCAAAATAATAGCAATTGATATTTGGATGACGAAAATGAGACTCGATTGAAACTTGGAAGATGATTTCTATTTATTTCCCATTAAAAAAAAAAACAGATGCATAAGACTTAGGAAATGAAAATGTCGCAAAGACGCTTCATTTGCACAAGAAAGATGATAATGTAGACGAGTTGACAAAGCAGCTGAACTTAGGTAACCACTCTTCTCACATGCACTCCCTGTATTGAACCCAGTTGCGGTAGTAATCATGTAAACCTGATGCCGTGAGAGAGAGAGAGAGAGAGGGGCTTTGTTCGCGCATTGGTGGGGCTACACTACTACACAAGCTTATGGGCAATTGATTCCTTCCGGGATCGATCAGTTGCGGGTCTAATCCACCTAGACTAAACCCCCACTAGTATTGGTGTACCGGGAAGTCACGGAGATAAAATGATGCAATATGTATCAGAAAAACAATATTGTTACAACCATGGATGCACCAGAAACGAACTAATTAAGCATCGTAGACCATTTACTCCACATAGGCCAGTTGAAGTTGACAGCCAAGGAGAAATTTTCATGGTGAGCTCTAAAAGAACTGGGTCGGGGACTCGGGTAGTTTTTTTTAGCACTAACCAAGTAGACAAGTTGTTTCCACCGGACTAAATGGAAAATATGGTATTGTTTGGCCTTCGTCAGCGGAAAGATTAGGGGGAAGACAAAAAGTTAGGAACAAAAAGTTTATGAAGAAGTGTACACTACAATAAACGTTAAAGATCATGGGCTTTACCCGTGATTGTTATAGTTCAATCACGGTTTTAAAACCGTGGTTGATCAGGCCGTTATTAAAAGTCACGAGGATTCAATCACGCGTTTTACCCGTTGTTAGAAGTATGTTCAAACTGATATTGAAATCCAAAAGGCATAATAATAAATGACGTAAAATCACGGGTCGTACAAAATCGCGTGATTAAAAATACTATACGATTACAGTTTGCTTGATCAACCGTGGTTGAATTAACAATATCATCACGGTTTGAACGTAAAGCTGTGATTAAATATGTTATAAGATCACGGGTTGAAAAAAATAACGTGGTTAAAAATATTATACCATTACGGTTTGCATGCAAAACCGTAATTAAATTAACTATACCATTACAGTTTGAACTTAAAACCGTATCCAACTATCTGTCGGATATCTTTCTTTTTCAGAGTATCCAAGCTTTTGTGCTAGGATGCCCTTTCTCAATGTACCCTTTTGAGCAATATAAAATGTTTCGTTTGCTGACCAAAAAAAAAAAAAAAAGATCACAGTTATGACATAAAAACGTGGTTAATAGTCAAGTGAAGAGAACGGGTATCATGAAAAACCATTGTTCTTACGTAAAAGATTATGTTTTTAAGTGAAAACCGTGGTTTAATGGTTTATTATGCATATTGCCATAATCTTCCACATTCGACATTAATAATTTTATGCCAAAAGAAAGGAAAAAAATATTTGTCAGCTCCCCAATTAAAAACAATGACAAGTAGATAAAAAAGACATTAATTAAACCCAAATTTCTAAATCAATCTTTGACAATAAAAACTATTAAAATAGATTCCAGTAGCTCATGAGTTATAATAAGCCCAAACATCGTACTAGGGGACTACAAAAACATGAAATTAAAAAATAAAAATCTCTTCAAAACTGCTCAACCAACATGATCTTCGTCGATCGGTTCGGAAAACATTGCACCGTCCGGCATATGAACTGAAACAAATACATAAAATACTAGTGTTAGAATTTCTAAAACCAAAGAAACCCAAAAATATAGCACATACATATGCAGTAACATTGCAGCACCAACATACCTGTTGCCTCATACACACAAAAAAACAGCACCATACTGCAGCAACACCAACAAAATCTATCCTGCATATTAATGCATGATTAATTTGACACAGCATAACTAGTATTATATCTTCTGTGCATTATAATTATAGAAACTGTACGCAAAAGAAAGCAGAATACAAATTACGGAAGCCCTGAGAAACCACAACACGCTCAGTAAAAAGTATCTTGAAGTCTATACAGTTGATATTGTTCTGTAGCCCCATTAATCTACACAATCTACATGGTTGGCCTCCCCTCATACTTTAAAAAGTTTCGCTCATCAGAGGGTCACCGCCAATAATCCCAAATAAGGACCTCAAAACACCCCAGAGTAATCTTCTATCAGCAACATTATTAGCACCATATACTACTAAAATATAAAAATAAACTAAAGATTGAAGCTGCTCAACCCCTAGCGGTGATACACCGGCTATCCACCAACACAGGAGTCACATTAAAACAGGAGGCATTCCAAGCAACAACAACTCTAGCAACAATACCAGAACCAACACTATGAATAAAACTCCACTGAGAAGGGAGACAATGACTCATGGTTGCATCCAAATTATTTAGCCTAACTTTTGTCTCAACTAAACCAACAACGATAATTGATTGTCATATATCCATTTCCTCACCTGGTTTTGTTTTAGGGGATCATTCAAACCCCTTATATTATTCCAAGAGGCAGATCTAATCATTTCTTCTTAGGCTTCCTGCCCCTTTTCCCCTAGGAGGCTTAGAGCCAAAACATTAAAAAAGTGAGTGCCACCCCTAGAAAATTATTAATATTCAGCTTTGATAAGGCACGAACTCTCTAGTAGCAAAAGATTAAATTGAAGTACATCAAGATATTCCCTAAAGGAACATTGCTAGTGGCAGAGAGAAAATTTCCTTGTAGATGATCCTGAAGTCCTTTTTGGAACGCTTTATCACATTACAATGATTTACCATGATACCATTCATGCATTGATCATCCAGTGCATTTAGCTACAACTAAAACAAATATCGCACACATTTCTTTTTTTGAATTCAGAGCCATCTACCATCATCCTATTCAGCAGAAATTTCTCTTCCCACTTCCACTTTCCATTACATTAGAACTCCCAATTAGAGTCTAGGTCTAGTGGGGGGCAAGTCCTATATGAAAAAGACCAATTAACTTATGTGAACGAGCTGATTGTGACCCGCTGAAGACGCAATTTATCCATTCAACATGTGTTTCATCAATTTCGGTCTTCATGTAAATCATTATCCCGTCAAACTACAAGAAAATGATATGACAAAGTAAGAGAAAATTATCTTACTACAGATAGAGTAAAAGCATGTAGTAAAGGGGAAAAAAAAAAAAAAAAAACCTCACATCCCGATTGCTTAAGATGTTTGGGTGTTTTATCACATCTTTCATGAACCTCATCACGTAAAATCCACATTCCACCTTAGTTGGTTGTTTCGGGCACTACGAGAAAGCATAAAGAGAAATTAATAAGGACACAACTCACACTTACCAAGAAAATAGTAGCAAAAGATTCAAAATTGCTACCTTAACTACTTTCCAATCTAGATATCTCCGTCTGATTCCTTTGCTGGAATCACAAATTTTGAGTGCACTTCATGAAGAAATTTTTTCTTATTATAATCAGTTGAAGAAACAAAAATCTTAGTAGATTATAAGAAGTCAAATAACTTACGTTTCTATGATGAGTTGAAGGTTAACATTGATATTACTATAAATTGAGTCAAAGTAATATATTATAGCAGAAGACAAATCAATGACAGCGAACATCCAATGGTACCTAAAATTAATCAAGGCAAAGTTTGAGCACAAGTACGGCACTCATATAATCAAACTATTCATGGAATAACAAATAGAACCAATACTACTCCAAATTGTAAGGAACAAAAACTAGTTGGCCAGCCTTAGCTTCCTGTAGTCTATTTGACAGCATTGTTGCTTTTGAGACTTCACCAGCCTTGAATTTTCCACTGATGATGGAGGGGTTATCGAATAGAAATCTAGTATCCAAATTGGTTTCCTTTATAGTCACATGAAGATAACTGACAGAGAAAGAAACAATTGATATAAACATCTGAAGTGTAAAATCTTGGAGTTCGGCCATCAAAGTACTTATGTACGTATACCTGATGTACAACATTATGCATGAGATAGATAATTCTTCAAACTGACAAATGAACTCCATGTCTTCTCTTGTAAGTGAAAACTCAAGCTCGATACCAAATATGCCCTTCTCTAGTATAATGAACATGGTATCTTGATATTTCATAATCGCAGCATATGAAGCAAAAAGCTGAATAGACTCCAAATACTTGTCTGAATCAACATTTTTTGAAGTTGCCTAAGTTGCAAATTTTTCAAAGTACATAAGTAGAAGTTAACCAGAAGTACATAAACAAAATGTTTACCCCATTCAAGTGCAGGACATAATATGTTTACCTCATTGGGACTCACTTGAACATGCTCTGAAGCCCTCTGAATTCCCATAACCAAACAAATGTTATGCATCCTTCACATCAAGGAAATCATGATAAAGCTTTCAAGATTGGAGATTATACTTTGTTGGCTTGTTTTGGCTGATGTTTCGAAGCTCCCTTAAAAAAAAGAAGAAGAAGAAGGATTTCTCACAAACCATAGGTAAGCATATGTTAAAAAAAAGATAATAATAAAAAGAATTACCTCATCGTTAACCAACACAAGATTTTTGGGCCAGGCCAATTCATACCCTACTGCCTCGCCTACACTAGTCACATCTCCTGGAATAGGTATGGGAAGAAGGGCATGTGGTATTATCACATAATCAATGTACACCCGCAAATCAACTATACTGAAAGCATTCATTCTCGGTTATTACCTCTTCGATGAGATGCCACAACAAGGGAGAACCGATATATGTAACTCCTGCATCAACGGGCGTGAGATGAGAGAGTGATTCAACGACACCCCATCTCTGAAGCACATTTAATTCCAATTTACTTGTAATCTTCTCTGGGTGAATGAGAGTACCATACGTTAGATTATATTCTGAGCACACCACACACAAAAAACGAAACCTTTGTCGGCTCACAAGTAACCCATACGGCCTTCCAAGCAAAAACGATGCTCGACACCCGATCAAAGGCCGATAGTAGAAAAAGTCTCCATTTCAAAAATAAAATAAAAAATCATCTCCTGAGCTACATTGTGAGATTTGAATGTAACACCATTCTTCAGCAATTTACTTTGAGGATTGATACGGTATATGAAAACTATCCATGAAAGGAAAATGAAGGGTCTGAACCCTTCATTTTCTCTGAACCCTTCAGTTTCCTTTCATGGATAGTTTTCATATATCGCACCATATTTGATTTACCTTTTAAACTGAGTGACTATATGCAAATAGTAAATGGATCTTTATTTACCCCGAAACTTCAAACCACCAAACAACATAGGGTACTAAAAAACCACCAATTTTGCAGACAGACTTCAACAAACTCTGAGTCGTCCTTCGGTTGAAATCAAATCGAATGACGTATTAGCTGAGTCACCTTCTATTCAAAAATAACTGATGGGTTAAAGTTTTGAAACCTTGAAAAGACTAATTCGAATGTGCATCAGCCATGACTTAATTACCTTGTGAAGCATGACTTGTGGAACTTCATATCCTCATGTATGGACATGACAATGATATGGGGCAGCCAAAGAGCTCGTACCTTCTCGAATGCGGCATATCTACCTACAACACCTCAATCATCGTATAAACCAAGCAGTCGCTGCACATAGATACATTCTACACAAGCTAGGAAGGAAGCATACATGAAAGTACGAAACTAACAGACTCTGTCTCACTGTGATCACACTAATCCAACTCAATCCCGATCGAGTACTCTTCGAAATTACCACACCAGTTAACTATCTAGCATAGCCTTGCCCAATTCTTTCGTCCCAACAATAGGAAGAGATCGGACCACAACAGTATCTAAAAACATTTCAATTTTTTTTGGTGCTTCGGGAATTCATGATTTCCCTTCAGTACCTGCCATCACCATTTTTGAGAAAATAGAACATTCCATTTTGCAAGCCTCCCTGCGCAAATATCTTGCTTTTCTTCAAAGAAAGCACTTATATCAAGTCTTGTTTTGCAAACATTATTAATTACCGTCTTCAGAAACCTCTTTAGCTTCATTACAAGTTTCCCATAAGGTAAAATCTTTTTAACTTGCATTAAGGTTCCACATAGGATATATCCCCTCCTTTTTCATAAATCTGCCCCCTCCATTCTATATTCTCATTCTATATTCCTTTTTTAGTCTTAAATGTTTTAATTCCCTGATATAGAATTAGAGAAATCGGTAAAAAACAGAATTATTAAAGGAATAAAAGGAATGAAAATTTGAACCCATCTATCCCATGCAAACGATGTTGGTAAAAAACGGAATTAGAGGAATCTATATATAGAAGGAAATGCAAATTGCACAAGAGATTTTAAAATCCCTAAAAATCTGCAAGGTACAAAACGGAATTAGAGGAATCTATATAATATGATAGGGAGGTTTTCAAATCCCCTAAATTTTCTCCTATATTTTGGGCCCTAGGATCGATACACATTTTTTCTTCGGCTGAGATCTACAGGTAGTATAGCCAGCGACATATTTGGAAAGAATCTTTATATTGAAGAAGGATGAAAGGAAATGAAAACCTAAAATTATTGTTTCCTAATCTTATTCTGATTCCTTATTTCTGAATTTTAAAAGAGAAATCAAAGGTAAATAGAAAGGAAACAATATATGGCTCCTAATATGGTAGATTTACATATTTTCTTTCTATTTATAAATTTTAGAAGGCAAACAATATATGGTTCCTATACACAAGAAAATACCAAATGCACGAGAATTACATTTTCCTATTATGTGTAATATGCCCCATACCATTCATTATGGCTCCAATTTTCCTTCAGAAGTTATGGATTGAGTTTACTACTATTTTGGAATTATCGAAACCCAATAATTTCTTACATTAACTTTCCCTATCTCTAAAATCCATTAACACTGCCCATTTTAACTACACATTTCACGTTCGGGATAAAGAGAGCTAGAGAAAGATAGAGGCAAGTGGCTTGAACGGTTCTTTAATCTCGACCATTCTACCACCGACACCGACGCTACTGCTTCCAACACAATATTTTGAAAAACACTAATTAATTCATTGCCTTAGAAACACTTATTAAAATTATATTTTAAAAATTATGCAGCACAATCCATGAGTTACATTTGCAACAATACCATAGATACGTAGTTCGAATTTTTTTATTGCCCATAGGCCATAGTTAAGGTAAACACTTTTTTTTTTTGAAAAAAAGAGAGGAAACAATAGCACTTCGCCCGTTAGTATATTAGGGATGTGTACTTTGAAGTTTGAAATATTGGAAAGGAACACAATCAAACCTTAACTTGATTCCAAACGGCAATCAAAGCTTATTTTAACCGCAAAATAGTTAGCAATTCAAATTTCGGGTTTTAGCTTGAGTAAAGATCTCTTGCTCCATGTTTCTATAGATGGTATAGAAAAACGGCAACCAAAGCTTAGAGCATCAGCAGTGGAATAGCAAATGTGAATAATTAAAATATGTCATATAAGATTTTGATTATCCATTTAGAGGTTGCTAAAGTTAGCAATATCAAATCCCACATTGGTTATTTTTTGCCAATAATTAAAATCAATGGGCCCTCCAAACTTGTTCCTTTCATTTCATGCATATTTTTTGAAAAAGAGGTTTTTGAAGGGAAAAAAAAACAATTTATATTAGAAACAGTTAAAAAAAAAAGTTCTTCAAAACAAAAAACAGTTTTTCAAAAAACACACTTTGTTCACTTAAAAACTGTAAATACAATTTTGAGAAATTTTGAAAGAATTATATTTACACAAATAGTTTTGAAATTTTAAAAACTACAAATACAGTTTTTTAAAAACAGATTTTGTGTAAAAAACAGTTTTCTATAAAAGAGTTTTGAAATTTCAAAAACAGATTTTTGAAAAACACTATTTATTTACTTATAATTATTTAAAAATTTTGGAAAATTCTTTTTTTTGTAAAAAAGTTTCTGAAAAAAACAGGAAAAAAAACCGAAAGTTAAAGTTTTTTAAAATTATTTTCTGAAAACATTGTTGAGAGAGAGAGAGAGAGAGAGAGAGAGAGAGAGAGAGAGAGAGAAGGTTTTTGTGTAATGTTGTTGTACTTGATTGAGAGATAAAATTTGGTTATTGACAAAATATTGCTAGCTTTGATTATTGAAGAACCAAAATTTAATGAGTTGTTAAGAGGTTGTTAGGTTTGGTTATTTCAATATGAACACTTTTTTTATCTAACATTGCTAACTTTAACAATTTTTTATTTTGCTTATTCCACTATGGATGCTCTTATTATTTGATTCCTAATTACTAGCAATTCAAACTTGGTGTTTTTAAATATTCATCCTTATGCATCACTCCTCGTAAGTTTCCATCCTTTGACTTTTTTGCACTTATGTTTTCATCCTTTCTCTTTTTTAATACCAATTGTACCCTTACATATAAATATGCATAACAGATGTTGCCTAAATAGGTGGCATATAATTAGGTTTTATGTGATTATGGTTTCCTAATTAAATGGGATTTGATTGATGATTTGAAAATGAAGGGGGATAATTCAAATCTTTGTTATCTTTTCCAAAACTTTTTAAAACTAACTAAAATCCATTCCATATACACACCAAATCCCCACTGAATAAACACATTATGAATGGAAAGAAAAAGATATATATCACTACCTTCACATTGCAATTGGAATTAAATATGGCAATTGCTTTATTTATTGGGTTTGACAAACCACATCAGTGGATATGGTTCTAATCCATTGTCGTCTTCTCCTCCGCTGTCGCTGGTGATTCCTCCGCTGCAAGCCCGCCATCGGTGATTCTAACCCAAGACAAACTCATCATTGCCGCCTACTACCTCCCACCTCTCGAAGCTCCTCTCCACTGTTCGCCATCTCCGCGACCTTGACTTTTCTGTCCGATCCACATGCATCCACGATGCCTCCTCCATCTCCTCGTGTTCTTGTTGGTTAGCTCCGTTAGTTTTGTACCTTTTTCGTTTCATGGTGTTTTTTGTTTCAAACGTGATGTATTTTTTATATTGTTGAGTTTTTATTAATAAAACATTGTACATTCATATTTTTTCGTGGTGTATATTCATGAATAAAACATTTTATATTCATGTTTTTTCATGCCATTTTTCCGGAATGTTATGGGTTTTCAAGTTTCACCGAGAAATCATGATTTTGGTTTATTGTTTTTAATGATAAATTAACCATGAAAAACATGGTCAGTTTGAATATTGTGTATGTTCCGAAATATTTCTTAAGATTATTTTCCAAATAATAAAAACATGGTCAATCCACCATGTTTCAAAAAAGGGGCTATTTTCCTGGAATGTTATGGGTTTTCAAGTTCCACCGAGAAATCATGATTTTGGTTTATTGTTTTCATGACATATTAACCATGAAAAACAAGGTCAGTATGAATATTATATATGTTCTGAAATATTATTTATGATAATTTTGCAAAAAATAAAAATATGGTCAATCCACCATGTTCCAAAAGGTTTCATGATAATACGTGCTATAAATGAAAAAATAAATATCGTTTTTGAATGTCGGTGAAATTTGGTTATTACGAATCTTTTAAGCTTTGAAATCATATGTCATAATTATCTCCCGTAATTATTGAGATTGAATCCCACTAAATTAGGAAATGGTTGAATCCTACTAAATTAAAAAATGGTTGAATCCCACTAATTTAGGATGTCAATTTAATAAAATATATATGAATATATTTTTAAAAGGGTAAGATAGGTAATTCACCATCTGAAAGGATGGAAACATAACTGTTCAAAATGACCGGGATGAATTCTTACGTGGGATGAGGTTTGAGGATGAATATTTAAGCCTCCCTTCAAACTTTAGCTACATAATTTAGTGCACCAAATAATCAAAGCTTAATTGATTCCTAAAACAAATCTAAATTGCTGAATTCCGGTTAGGTAAGTAGGCTGTATCAATTAGGTAGGTTCTATAAAAGCTAATTCCTATGATATTATACCTCTACATAGAAATCAATTTTTTGGGTAAAACTATAGAACCAAAGTGTTTTCAACCCCCGACCTTTCTACCTACCGCCGACGCCGCTACTTCAAACCACTTCAGGTTGGTGGGCTTCTGAGTCTATTCTTTTTCGTTTGTTTTTTTTAAGTATTTTCGTTTTCTCTCTGAATTTTTTATTCCCTCTGTCTCTTATTTAGAGTCTAGTATTTCATTTTAGTTTGTCCCTTATTAAGTGTCCATTTTGTAAAGTTAGTGGGTAAAAGTTGGTGCATTGTCTATTTTATCCCTAAAAGTAGATTCCATTTTTAAAAGTTAATGAGTAAAAATATAATGATAATGAGTAAGTAGGGAAAGTGGAGGAAAAAGTTGATGTGAAAGGTATAATGATGATGTCTTTTTAATAAGTTGAAATTACGAAACAAGACACTTAAAAAGGGACGAATGGAGTGGTATCTTCGTTTTTTTTTTTCGTCTCTCTTACAAAATAAATAATGAGAATGTTAATCCTAATGTTGTTTGACACAATCGAAAGCGTCCATTATCTGTATGCCACACCGATACTGAGATGTCCAAACAAGCACGCCGTGTTAGATCAGGGGTCCCACTCAACAAAAAGCTTATTCGTAAAGGTACTAATATCCATCACCCAATGGCCAATACTTCTTTTTAATCAATTCTTGCTTACCGGTTACCATGAAGTATTTTTTTAATAATGATAATGCTAAACGATAGGGGTGCATACTCAAGTTCAACCGATGAGGCGTACGCTGGAGTATTGAGGGAGATAAATTTGAATGACACGGCACCACATGGTAAGATTTCTAACCGCATGGTTGGGTCAACTGATCATAAATCAAAGTCGTGATAATTTTTAAAACGCACGTGCATAGAAGTGATTCTGTTCTTCATCAAACAATATACTTCTACTTTGACAAAGACCACCTCTACTGCTAATTAACAAGGATTGCAGCCAAAAACATTGTTTTGAGTTTTTTTAAATTGATTAAAGATCCGTTTGGAATAAGCAAAATCGCTTGGCTTAAAATTTCCTTATCAATTTGGAATAAGCAAAATCGATTGGCAATTGAAATTCCGGGTTTTAGCTTGAGTAGAGATCTCTTGCTCCATGTTTCTATAAATGGTATAGAAAAACGACAACCAAAGCTTATTATTTGATTCCTAAGTACTAGCAATTCAAACTTTCTATAAATCGCTTGGCTTACAATTTCCTTATCGGTTTGAGTTTTTTTAAATTGATTCAAGGTTCCTGTTGCAACTATTGATTTTCTGAAGCATCTTTATAATGGTATCGAGTAAAAGTCCTTATCAGACATATGGCTAGAGAGATGCTTTTAGTTTATCCAAATTATGGTTTTGTTAGTTTACTTTGACTTTTATAGTTTCTTTTTATTTTCAGCTATAGTTCCTAATTATTTTTGATAAACTCTTTTTTACTTTATATGGTAGCAGAAAGGAGGTGATGATTGTGTTTTTTTGAGGGAGCCCTCAAAGTTGGTGTTTTATTGTGTTTCTGAACAGATTTTCTCTAAACAAAAGTCAAATGACTCACATTCTATCTTCTTCTTCTTCTTTTTATATTGTTAGATACCATTCTATTTTTTTTCTATTGTTGGCCGTTGTTAAGTGCTACATCAACTATGGTGGCTTCGAATTTTGGTAGGTTGGCCCCCTCTGTGTACTGAATTCATTAGTCTTCAATGACATTGAAAACATTTTGATTGACTTAGTTAATGTTTGTGATTTGAATAGCAGCTTCGAAACGGTTTTGATTCATAAGTAATATTTTTGATTAAAAGTAGGTAATTTTATTGTTGATAGTGCTAGAAACTTTTATATTAGGTTAATGCCTTTTAATAAGCGCTTTCAAGCATGCACATACTCATTTGTTGAGAACCTGTTGCATCATGTCTTCAGGCACGAGTGCTTCAGCCCAACCTAACCGTTGAAATAGGTTGATTTACCCCGAGCGTAGGGCTAGGTCATTGTCAGCATAATATCCGGAAGTCCGGAATCGTTCCCACAGAGATGGTCTCTATAGCTTGCTAGGATTTTTAGATGTAAGGGTTTGCGGCGTTTAGACGGCCAACTTTTGGTTTTGCTTTAAATGGTGATAAACACTTATGAAATTGACTAGGGAATGAGTTAAACTTAATTTAACGAGCGGCAAGGCATAGAAGTTCATAACGCCCGTAACTTAGGCTAACTAAGCATTCTCAACGAAAACACGGTTGAATCGCACGGCATAGGCTATCAACCGGAAGTTTTTGCTATGAAACCATTAAAGACTAGAAGTTAAGTATGGAGAACGAGCGAGCTCTTTCATTCTCTTGGCAAACACGAGGCGAGACATAGCTCACGGAACCATATGTGCGAGCATATGGTCACCGGAGGTTAACATCGCCAAGTTTTGTTACTTAAAAGTGAATCACACTTATTTTCCATACCGAACCTCAAGTATTTAGTCGAGAAAGGTTAGATTAACATAAGTCACGTGCCGTTAATCGCTCCATGGCCAAGCCTTATCGACTACTGATGCATCTTAAGAAGACTAGATATCATACAAGATTTGATGAACATTCTTAACCAATAGAACCAAAAATAAACTTGATTTTATAAAGGATCCGAAGCATACGAACAACTTTAATACACGGGAAATTAACGTAACATAAATACCTTAATCGTTCTTGAGAAATTTCAACTTGGAAAGTTAAGAAGACATTAATGGAGAAAAACTAAAAGTAGTAATGTCCCTAGCTATTTTGGAGGGAGAGAGAGTTGGATATTTATATAAGAATCCCCTTTCTCTCTCCTAAAAATATCAGAAAATATCCAAAAAGTGGAAACATGCCACAAATGGAAAGTTAAAATCTATCAAAAAGCATGTCGGTGAGACAGCCGTATCGATACCCTAATACCGTATCGATACCGTGCAGCCTTGCTTCACTTCCAAAATTTCCCGTAAAGGAACCGTATCGATACGCAGATAACCGTATCGATACCGTGAGAGCTGGATTTCCTTCTGTTCTAATGAAGTATCGATACGCATAGAACCGTATCGATACCGAGCTATTTGCTGGCAGAATCAAGCCCCTCGTACCCCGACTCAACACCCGATGGCCCTTAACTCTTCCCGACCCTCCGGTTGTTCAGTCCCATAGGCCGACGGCTACGCTCCGTTTGGCATCGCCACTTGGTACCTCTCAAAGATTGTGCAACACAACAAAACATGGCCCTTAAATGCAAATTGCCTGAAACGCTCAACAGAAAACCTTATGCGCAAAAATCACTTAAAACAATAAATAAACATAAGTTAAATGACGTAAGACGGGACTAGGTGCACCAAATATCTACACATCTGGGTGCTTATCAACAAGCACAATCTCTAGGGATTAGAAAATTGTTTGTTCTTTATTTGCTCATTCAAGTTAAATATGTCAATGAATATGCTTGGGTTATTATTTTCCGCATAGTTGGATTTGTTGGGCAGTGATTGATATATTGCAAGTGAGTTCAAAATTTATTTGCGTGTATTGATCGTTCGTGCAGTGCCTTCAGGCACAAGCACGCACTATCTATATAATATGACAGGGAATTGTTCAAATCCCCTAAATTCCCTCCTATATTTTGGACCCTAGGATCAGTACACATTTTTTCTACGGCTGAGATTACATGGTAGAAAACCTAGCAATAAATTGGGAAATAAAGCTTACTACTGTAATGCCACATTTTCGGCTGAGATTTGTTCCCTGTGATTTTAATGTTACCATATTTACCATTTTCATTACCACTGATTACCACGGCTGAGATTACATTTTCGGAACTAAAGGAAACCTACCATTTTGATTTAAATTTCTATTGACATTTTATAGGAGGATTGAGTTTACTGGTATATTTGGAAATGGACAAAGCTATGGTACACAGGGTATGTCTAAATTATGACAATTTGTGATTTTCATTATGACGATTTTTGGTTTTCTAATGGATATTTTTGATGCTAGTTACGACTTCTACTTTAAAAA
Organism: Rhododendron ovatum; assembly: GCA_019656835.1. NCBI lineage: Eukaryota > Viridiplantae > Streptophyta > Magnoliopsida > Ericales > Ericaceae > Rhododendron > Rhododendron ovatum. The sequence continues at coordinate 8,898,931 of CM033794.1, read as the reverse complement.
ATACCTATTGAACAGGTCATTAGCAGGTTATCCATAGTTAAAAAATATTAGTATTATGAAACCATAATTATTCGTACCAGAAACCATAATTCTTGTACCCCAACCAAATATATGTGTACAATATCACAAATTAAATAATACTACCCACAAATGTTATGACAACACCATAAATTGGCATTATCTTACCACAATGAGTCGTACCAAAAATTCTTTGACACGTGTGATATTCCGTAACAAAATCAAAATATGTCATACCAAAATCAACAATTGTTATACCCAAACAAAATACATGTGTAAAATACTACAAATTCAGTAAAATAATCAAATTTGTTATGACAACACCTAAAATTGTCATTTTCTTACCACAATGTATCGTATCAAAAGAAAACATATTTAAATACTACAAATTATATAACAAACCATAATTGTTATGAAAATATCATAATTTGGCATTTTCATGCCCACAACTGTCATAGCAAAGGAAATTGATTAAAATATTCTGTAACAAGACCAAAATACCACAAATTCAGTAATATAACCAAATTTGTTATGACAACACTATAAATTGACGTTTTTTAATTTATACCCACAACGTGTCATTTAAAAAAAAATTCAATCGGAATGTTCATTTAACGATAGTTATAATTAGCAAAATACCAAACGACAAATTTAGTAATATAACCAAATTTGTTATGACAATACCATAAATTAACGTTTTCATACTCATAACGTGTCGTATAAAAAAATTCAATCAGAATATTCGGTTAACGATAGTTATAATAGGCAAAATACCATACCATAACTAAACGTCGTTAGCGAGTATATTTTTAGAATGATCGATCATAACTGTTAGAATATCAAGCCATACGATATTCAGCATTGTCACCAAAATTAGATATCGACAACTGTGTAATCGAAAAAATTTAATGTATCCAGATACAAGAATGAAGTTGATCGCTTATCATTAGACCCTTAATCAGATACAAGTATATTGAATGCACAATTCTAAATGTTCTTTTGGTACGACACATTGTGGTAAGAAAATGTCAATTTTTTGTGTTGTCATAACAATTATAGTTATGTTATATAATTTGCAGTATTTTACAAATGAGGAGGAGGAAGAGAGAGTCAAGGAAGAGAGAATAACCTATCACCTGCTAAGCCATTTTTTCATTTTATTAATTGATTTAATAAATGGGTGGTCTGGATTATTCACTTTTAAATCCAAGGGTTTAAAATCATGGTGCGTATGGTACACCCCCAAATAAGGAGTGTGTACCATAGGACTACCCTTTGGAAATATACCCGAAATCAGCTATCCCAAATCACGGGAGGATCGAAATGGTAAATGTGGAAAGTATGTTGACATTTACAATTAGTGCAATCAGCTAGCCGAAATTAAAGGAAATAAGATTAATTCAAAGATTTAAATTTTGATTATACCTTCTATTTACAAGGTCCACGTTGTTTACGGTTTGTTTGTCACAGGCATACGTTTTCTAACTTCTGAACGACCATTACCGATAGTAGGGTACCTGGATGGTTGGGACATTTAATCAAACACTTGGGATTGAGGTTGAGATATTGCATATGCGAGCCCGTAATGATTTGCATTTGCTTTTGATTGCTCAAGTCGTGCCTTTAAGAATGGGCATGCACTAGTATATATCTAATACGGGGTGATTCCGGGGACCCCTAAAAAAACCCCCCCAAGTTCCTGGTCGAATTTAATGATCCAAGCTGTTCAATATAATCAGAACGTGATTTTAAAGGTACTTGCGAGAAATTAACAAAAAAAATGACCAGAAAGGGCTTCATCCGAACAGTTTTTTATTGAACTTTATTGAACGATTCAATAAAAAACTGCTCAAATCAAGCCATTCTCGGTTCAATAAATAAAAAATTACTCAAATCAAGCCATTCTCGATTCAATAAAAAACTGCTCAAAAAGAGGCTATTGGTCTAGCGGTCATGTAGCACCATTTTTGTAGTGTGATATGATCTTTGATCGAGTTGATAGAGCAGCATATCGCTACTACTACTAGTGATCTTACAAAACTAACCCACTAAATTCTACATGTGCCAAGAAAAGAACTTTAAGAAAAAACATCTTGTTAATTAATTAGTGTTTTCTGTTCATACATCTTGGCGGACCCCCTCCTAAATTTTAAAATTCACTTAGATCCTTCAATATTTTTGGAGTTGTTGCAGCATAGATATGTTCTGTGCTCCGAATAAATTCTACCCTAGCCTTTTTCCTCGACATTTTTCACGAGTCTGTCACTATATATAAAGAAAACACTTTGTGATGTGCCTTTTAGCACGAGAATGAGGAGGGACCAAAGTCCATGTACCTTGTTTGACTAAAGCCTCATATTCCTCAGCCGTGGCCTTTTGCTAAACAGTGTGTTTGACAGCCTCTGTAAAGTTTTTGGGTTCAATAGCAGGAGTAACAGAGGTAAACAAAGACAAGGGGTGATTAGGTTTGAAAATACCTACTTTAGATCTAGTGGTCATAGGATGAACAGGAGGAAGAGAAGGAACTGCAGAAGAAGTAGCATGTTGTACACCTTGATGCTCTCCATGACTAACCATATTTGCTACTGGTGGTGGATAAGAGGTTCTGGGATACCGTGAAGAAGTAGAACCAATGTACTGTCCAATACTTTGTAACCTCAGAAAAACAGATTCAGTGAGAAATGAAATTACGTTTTGTTTGTTCTCTCTCTAGAATTTCATAAGGTATCAGAGCGTTGTGAGAAGAGTTTGTCATCTCGATCCTAACGAATTTCTCAAAGATACAATTCAAATTCAAAGTTGTGTGTTCAGCGGTGTTGACGATTTCATTTGATTCTGCTTACAAGAAATGACGGAATCATCTTCTTCTTTTTCGTCGGCCACTATTCCACCAGCACTCATTCCTGGTGTCCAACTTTCATTCTTTGGTAAATATCAAACTTGACTCTGGAAATTATTGTTATGGAAAACGCAAGTGATGAATGCATTTCGTGCGAATGGTTACATAGGGTTTTTAGATGGAACTACTCAATGTCCTTCATCTACCACTCGAGATTCTTAAAACAATCCGATTGTGAATCCTGATTATACTAAGTGGATGTTGATTAATAATCAACTTATTTCGTGTTTGACTGCAAGTCTATCCTCAACTACCTTAACACATGTTTTAGGGCTTGAATTTGTTTCACAAGTGTCGTTCTCACTGGCTTAACACAAATCGACCCAAAATTATAACCCTCATCAAGATTTGAATTTAAAGTACTTGTCCGGTTAATGGGGAGAAAATGCAAATTCTACAATCTTGCATAATACATTAATAGCAAAGATATAGGAAAAGGAGCTTGAATACCATGAAAAGATATACTACAAACAGAAGGAAAAAGGGGAACTATGCTCTACCCATGGACATTACATCAATTATAAGACAACATTTCAGTCCAATTTTTATTTTTTTCACAAGACAAATACCACTCCCACGCTACTTATTCGGTTATTCCAACAGAAACATGCATCAACACGACTTCAACATTACATACAGAAAACGAGCGTACTCTAGATCCATCATACTAGCTTCTTCTGCAAACACATTACACACTAGTAGTAGAATGGCAAGCCAGTCGCGAAATGAAGTAGTTATTTTTTCAGCCTGTGATAGATGATAGGGGCGCCGTATTGAGGGGTAAGAGCAAAGATGACTTTGGGACCATGTTTATAAGATGGTGAGAGCTCAAAAGAGAAGTGTTGGAGGATCATTGCTAGGCCCAGTTTGAGTTGGGTCAAGGCAAAGACCTGACCGGGGCAAGCCCGACTGCCCCAGCTGAAGGCGATGAACGCTAATTGACCCTTGGTTGCAGCCACTGATCCTTCGAAAAACCTCTCGGGGTTGAACTCCATCGCGTCGGGACCATAGATGGTTTTGTCGCGGTGAAGTGCAGTTGTTTGCAGCATGACGATAACGCCGGCCGGGATGGTTAGGTCCCCTAGTTTTGTCTCTTCAACCGTGATTTTGCTGAGATCTGGCACTGGCGGGAATAGCCTCAGAGCTTCGTGCAGAATCGCAGTCACCTACATGTGAGAAAAGGAAAAGAAAAGATTCTTAGTTTGCTTTTGAAAATGTTTTGGTTGAAACACCATGCAGTCACCAAACGTGTTTGTCTCGTCCAGTCCAAAACTTGGACCAGAGAGGATCCTAACCCGAAAGGCAAATACATATATACTCACGATTTTGAGGCGGCTAATGTCATCATAAGTAGGTGCCCTCTCTTTCCCCAAAACTTGGCTAACCTCTTCTCTGGCTCTCTCCTGCCACTTTGGATGCCGGCTCAGCATCACCGTCGTCCACACGAGCAGAAGCCCGACACTCTCATGCCCGGCAAAGTAAAACAGCTTGCACTCGTTGATGATATCTTGCATCGACAGCCCAGCGCTCTCGTTCCCTTGTTTTATTGCCTGGAAATTCGATTCCAGTAGCAGACCAAGTAAATCTGATTTTGTGGCAGCTCCTCCCTTCATTTCATTCATTCTTTTATTGATCATGTCCCTTAGGTAATAGTCTATTTCCTTGTTTACTTGCCTTATTCTTATGTTCGTCCAAGTAGGCAAATAACTACAAAAAAATAAAATAAAAAATAAAATCATCAGAAAAAAAAAAAGAAAAGAAGAAGAAGAAGAAGAAGAAGAAGAGAAGAAGAAGCAGGGGTGATGCAAATTGGTTACAACACGGAAAAAATCTACGCGTGAAAATTGGAGAATTGCGATCTCTTTTGGTGAAACTCTGTTATTTCCACGAGGGTTGATCTCGTATCAAAATTCTGGTTTCGTACGTACTCCCTGTTTGCTTACGACAACAGCTAACGCGAAAAGAAAGTTATGTGCTATACGTACTGAGAGTAGGGGATGTTTGGTCTAAGCTGGAGCACGACGGTAAGATCCCTTATCTCTTTGAGCAGCGCAAAGATGTTCTTGCCTTCGGTATAGGAGCTACCGTACGCAGTGCGCGAGATCACATCGCTAGTTACGATCTCAAAGAGAGGGAACACGTCCAGCTCAACTGACCCAGTCGACTCGGTCATCTTCTTCAGCTTGACAATCAGATCGCTGTATACGGCATCAAACGCACTTACCATACCCTACAACAAAACAAGAAAATTAACAAGTAAAAGCACAGTAGTACGTAAAGAAAAACGGCCAAAAGTAATCCAAAGATTCCAAAGGTCTTGTGTTCTTTCTTTAAGCTCTAAACATGACCACCACTTATATCATTCAATACAATGACCACTAAAACAAAAAAAAATGATTTTTGGCGACAAAACCTACTGATGAAATTCGATTTCCTTGCCAAATGGTACCTTTTGCTGAGAAAATAGAATTTCATCGCCAAATGAGACATTTTTGGCGAGGAAAGAGAATTTTGTCACACAATAGTGCCTTTTGGCGAGAAAATCCTTATTTCATTGCCAAAAGGTGCCTTTTTGGAGAGGAAATATATATATTTTGTTGAGGAAACACATATTTAGTCAACGAAAGAGTGCCTTTTGGAAACCGGAGATCGTGAGTTTGAACTTTGAACTTTGAAAAGGAGCCCTGCAAAGTTGAAACTCATTTTCCAGTTTGGTTGCTTTTAGCAAAGAAAATAATTCCATTGCCAAAATGTTACATTTGGTGATTCAATTTTTTTCGTCGCCAAACATGACCTACACTTCTGTGACGACGTACAGGCGACGAAACATCTCCTTGCTAATACTTTTGCCAACGAAATCTGATACTTTAGCGAAAAAATCGTTCCGTCACAAAATTGTCATTTTGGTTGTACTGAACATTTAACATATGGTACCGTTTTGGGTGGAATGAAGTTTTACACATTCTGAGGAGTGGAAAGTACCTTCAACTTTTCCAAATGCAAGGCAGGGGAAATAATCTTCTTGTGTTTATGATATCTGTCACCCTCTAGGGCTCCAAGTCCAGTTATTAACAGCTTGCAAAGAGGATTCTGTGCTGCAAAATGCTTTTGAAATGTGTTGTAGTAAGTCAAGACCTCTTTTACATGTTCAGGATCAAGTATTGTCACCCTTGGTATTCTTCCTAACCATACAAAGTTCTTCTTACCTGTACATCATATACATATATAATCACGAAGCCAAGATTTACCAAGTCAATAACTTAATAGCATCTTGTCATCACTTGAGTTTCTGAGATCCTTTGTTTTATCTCTTAATTTGTTGCAGCATAATTCAACGAATTAAAACACTTTATGATGTACTTGGTCAAGCGTTGGGGTACATATATTGGCCTCGTTTATCAATAGTTTAGATGAAAGTTGATATATATATATATATAGTGATAGAACCCAATGATCTTATCGATATATTTATCATCCTTAATATGTCTTGTTGAACACTGTAAGTATCTCGTAATTAGCTTGTCAGCTGTCCTTTTTATGACAACAATTATTAGCAAAGTACAATTCTAAATATTCAAAATTTACCATATTTTTGGATGGATTTATGGACGATAGGATAGACACGCGGCAAGGTATTGTCATCGATGCCGATGGGCTTGGAGTGGGCTTCTTTGAGGAGTTGGGAATTTTCTTTTAGGTCTCCTACCAAGAATTTGTAGGGGTTTCCGTCGAAACCCTGCTCCCTTAGGAGTTTTTCTAACCTTTTTGGGGTAACCCATGCCCAGTAGTAGAATCTCCAGGCCAATATTATAAGAACAGCTACACAGGCCAACCTCCAGTCTATTACGAGAAGAACCGCAAGCCCAGACCAGGCAACCATTGTATCCATCTCCATGGCTGAGAGAGAGAGAGAGAGAGAGAGAGGGTAGTGTATTTGAGTACGTGAAAAATAATGGTTTAGTGAGACTATATGGATTGGAAGTAAAGCTAGATCATGAGCCAATAAATTGAGTGGAATACAGAAGATAGAGCAAGTTATGGACAATTTATAATGGTGCAAGACCATGACATACAAAAATCCAACTTTGAATAAGTGGACCAGCTTTTCAAAGAATAAAAAAATAAAATAAAAAGTAGAGCAAAAGATACATGCAGATTATAGTAGACGTAGGAGGATTAGGTTTCGTTTGTTTGGACATAAAATATTTTACTTATTTTTTGGTATTTGATTGTTTAAAAATTGAGGACAACATTAATTTTTACGTTTAAAATTTTTTTCCATCAATTGAATGAAAATGATTTACCCTTAAATCTTTCATAAGTTATTTTCTGAAATGAACCCGCTGCCTTTTATTGGAATTCTCACTGCTGAGTTTCCTTAATCGTTAGTCCTGACCCACGTTCAATTCCAATAATCTCATATCTCTCCACAATTTAAGCCCCCCTCTCTATACTATTTTGTTGAATTCTGAAAATAAAAATTTGAAGTTTGTTTTTTGAAAAAATATTTTACATGGAAATCGAAACAAACGGAGCCTAATTTGTTGATACAGATTATAGTGGACGTACCATACAAGGTTTAATATGAGATTATAGTGGACGAGGTTTTCTTGGAAAAATCGAAGCACAAGTGGTAGGTTCAGAGAACAATTTCATTTACCATATAACTTGAAATTACACATCGATGAATTGAAACAAACAAATAAGCGAACCGAGCCCTGTTACACAATCTCTTTAAAACAGATTCGTCACTTCACTGAGTGCGTTGGAGGTTGACCGGCGTCTATCTTTCAGGACATATAAAACGGCTAGAACTACAATCTACGAAACACTATTGGAGACTTCTTTGGCGAACGGAACTTGCATCTGCCTCTCTCTCACACAAAGGAAAAAACACAAAAATATTTCTATCCGGAATTGGGGAACTGGTATAGACCAAGGAAACGGGAATGATCTCTTGTGACTATGGTGAGACCCTTGAGCTATAAGGGAAAAGCTGCACAATTGAATTGTGCCATAAACCTCACACCTGTGGGGGGGTTTTAACTAGCCAAAACTGATTGACCTTTGAGCTGTAGCGTCCAAGTACAATGAACGAAGGAGAGGCCCTTCAGTTGCCTTGAAAGCCCTCTGCCCCAAATTCATTCACCTTTGAAAACACTCATTTCATATATACCCAACTAATCTGAGATTTCATACCCAACACTTAACCCATTTCACACCATTTCGTTGAAATATTTTTGTTGAGTCTGCCTTCACTGTGACGGATTTTTTTTTACACGTGAAATGGATCGGGGCACTCAGATATGTAAAAAGACTCTAGACCCACTCATTCCATATTGGATCGAGCTGCTTAGGCAAAGAATTTGTGAAGAGAAGAGAGACAGTTAAAGTCAGTTAGTATTTGCATTCAGTTGTATTTGGTTTTCATGCAGCCTGAGATAGTGTCCAGCTGGATCATAGGAGGCTGAGATGAGGTAATATAAATAGGTGTGCTTTCTCTGTGTCTTGTAACAGATTCACAATAGAAATAAGAAATGGTTTTCATCTTTTTCTCTCTCTACGGTACTTAGATTTAGAATCCCTTCATGGTATTAGAGCCGCTGACGTGAGTCCAGATCTACTCTGTTCTGTATTTTTTTCGTTCATACTTCTATCAAGATCTCGCGAACAGTCATGACTACGTCTCAATCTCAGCCTCCTATTGGTTTATTATAACCCCATATGGATCGATGAGTTGGACACTATCTCAGGCTACATGAAAACTAAGTACAACTGAAATGTAAAAATCAAATACAACTGAAATGCAAATACCAACTAACTGACTCTGACTGTCACTCTTCTCTTCACAGAATTCAATTATTATATTAAGGAACAACTCAATTTCGGGTGTTCGGACAAATAAGTCAAAGTGGCTTATTTTTTGTCCTTATTCAAATTTTTTTTGTATCACTTGGCTTATTGTCATTTTTTTGGGGATTATTGCATCCTCACGACAAGAGGAATCTAAAAAGTAAAAAATTTTGACCGAAATTCAATTTTTTTTGAATAAAGACGAAAATAATCAATAAGCCAATTTTTTCGTCTTTATTTAAAAAAAATTGAATTTCAGTTAAATTTTTTTACTTTTTAGATTCCTCTTGTCATGAGGATGCAATAATTTTCAAAAAATGACAATAAGCCAAGAGATACGAAAAAAATTTAAATAAAGATAAAAAATAAGCCATTTTGACTTATTTGTCCGAACAGAATAGCAATATGCAATAGATATATGTGATAGGTTAGGTGGTGTTTCCTAGCGTACAAAAAAAGAAAGACAAATAATTGGCTAGAGCATTATTGGATTAGAGGATAACAATTAATATTAGAATAAAAGCTACCCGACAATCCATACACATAAAACGAATATATATTCGTCTTTATTCAAAAAAAAATTAGATTTCGGTCAAATTTTTTTACTTTTTAGATTCCTCTTGTCGTGAGGATGCAATAATCCAAAAAAAATGACAATAAGCCAAGTGATACGAAAAAAATTTGAATAAGGACAAAAAAATAAGCTACTTTGACTTATTTGTCCGAACAGAATGGCAATATGCAATAGATATATGCGATAGGTATGGTGGTGTTTCCTAGCGTACAAAAAAAGAACTAGAGCATTATTGGATTAGAGGACAACAATTAATATTAGAATAAAAGCTACCCGACAATCCGTACACATAAAACAAATATATATATATATATATAGTCAGTCTCAAATGAGAGAATTCGCATTTTAGTTAACATGCAGACCTCCTCATTTCTTTCATTTTCTGATCGAATTTCAATGATCTGAGCCGTTCAATGTGTTTAGAACGTGATTTTAAGGGTACTCATGAGAAATAGGCAAAAAAATAATCGGGAAGGGCTTCATCTGAGCAGTTTTTATTTGAACCGTTTGATAAAAAATAAACAAAAATTGCTCGGATGAACCCTATTTGGTGCGTGGTTGGTAACTGCTCAACTTCTCTTCTTTTTTTCTTTTTGCATTCGTTAATTTTAATCTACTTTATTCTAAGAAATTTAAGAAGATAGATGGGTGCTTACGGGAATTGAACCATATCCATGTGCATGGAAGTATAAGAGAGGCGCCATCTGCACTTCACTCCTCTTGAGTAACTGCTCAACTTTATCAGGAAATTCATAGATTGTGTTTTGTATTTAGCGGATCAGTGCTCAGCTAGTTAGGCCTTTGTCTTGTGGTCTTCATTCGTCGCTAGTGCACTTTATCTTACAGCAATAGCACAATGTACTTTTTCTTACTATCAATGAAATTCATTGATCCTCCAAAAATAAAAAACTCTATCAGGAAAGGTTAGATCTTCTTGAGCCCATTTACAGGGCTTCGGATCCCCTGTCCCAATTCCTCTATCCGACCTCCCTATCTCAGTCTTCATCAAACGACATGTGTCACTCTTACCAAAACCCAAAAGGTCACACCACACCCAATCCCTCCCCTTCACCTTGTCTTCTCCCCTGCAACCTCTTTCCAAAAACCTAATTCACACAGCCTCTCTCACTTTGTCACTCATTGATGCCCACATCTCATTCAGCCCCCACGTGCCCAAGTAGAAGCAACAAAAACCTAATTCATAAAATTTAAAACCTAACGAAATTAAAATCAGAATTGGAAAATAGAAATACATATTTGCACATGTACTGTTGGATGTGTGTTTATATTTTTATACATGTAGAGACCCGTATTTTTGAGGTCATAATTTTTTTCTTTTGTAAACGTACGGCCCGTCGAGATAGACTGTGCGGATATTCGGTGTGACATATTCGTGGAAGGGTATAAGAGTAATTGAGCGAGTGGTGCACATGTGAGTGTGTGGTGTGAAAAATAGGGGATTACACCCCCACCTCTTTTATTTCTCGAGGAGGAGACTAATCCCCATTCTCTCTCTTTCTCACTCTCGGCTCTCTCTCTTCTCCTCCCTTCCGAAAAACTCCCTCCTCTCTTCTCTCTTCGATCTCTTTACCTTAGAGCATGATTCCAAATGAAGTTCAAGAATTAAAGTTGCTATACGGAGCACGGGCTTTCTGAATATCTAAGAAAATTCGTGATCAGACCTCGTTGGAGCGCGGTTGACTCGGTCAAAGGGTGGGGTTTTGCTCAAAACCACGAGGTAGGGATTTCTTACTATTGTTATCAGTTTATGTGATGATTGTGTGTCTAAATCGTGCCTTAGTTCGTTGGATTTCGACTTTATGCTCAATTTCGATTTTCGGCAAAATCGCCTACTGTAATGCTTTGGTACCGATACCTAATTTTTGAGTTACCAATACCTTGACTCTGATTACTCACTGGATTGGTTTGGTACCGTTATCTACTTTTTGTGGTATTGGTACCAATGACTCAGAAAGCCATTTTTAGACTTTGTTGATCATCCGTCGATTGTGTTGATCCCCGATCACTTCTAACACTCTCCAATCACATTCTAATCATTTCTAAACTTGATTACTTGGGTTCCAATGATTCGTTAATTATTCCAATCCCTTCGATATTTGTTAAGGGTAATCTTAGCATCGTTATAAATGGAGAATATACCATAAGGATGTTTAGGTGTACCATAGGTTACACAAGGCGTTGTGGTGATATACATAAGGAAAATGTATATACTTATCTCCTTGTTGATGTTATGATATGGTTGATTATTTCGGAGTGCCTTGCAACGTTATTGATTAATTGGTATGTGGATATAACGAGATCATGTGGCATGTTGTATGGATGATATAGATTGGTTATAAGTAGAGAATGAGGTCATTCAGGAATATGAAATGGGAAAGAAGAAATAGAACAATACCACGAATATGAAAAAAGCCACGGATCCACCGAATGGTGCGATGCCGGAATGAACATGGACGCAGGGGGTCCTAAACGCCCGGACAAGAATGAAAGGTTTCTAGTAGACGCACGGGGTCCTAAACGCCCGGACAAGAATGAAAGGTTTCTAGTGGACGCACGGGTTCCCAAACGCCCGGACAAGAATGAAAGGTTTCTAGTGAACGCACGGGATCCTAAACGCCCGGACAAGAATGAAAGGTTTCTAGTGGACGCACGGGGTCCCAAACGCCCGGACAAGAATGAAAGGTTTTTTTGTGGAGGCTTGGGGTCCCAAGTGCCTAGAATTGTATTGAAACGAAAGATGGTTAATACTTGAGAAATACAAGACGAACTGACTATGTTCAAAAGGGAATTTAGTGAATGTTCGTACTATTCTACCGAGAGGTATACTCGTTGTCATCAGCATCTTCGGATTTGTTGTACATATATATTGTTGTTCACATATTACTATTGGTGCGTGATCATTACATATACATATAGATAGAGGCAGAATGGAGTATTTGTGTTGCAATGGACAAGTGACGAGTGTAGACAAATTGTGGTCTAATTAGGATAATTCGAGTCAGTTCTTGCTTCTAGTTTGCCGAATGAGGTGTTAGGAATACCCATATGAAATCATGATCCATTGGTTGTAGTATACTCGTTTGTGGTGGAAGTCTCATATTTCTTTGTGGTATCTCGTCGTATTCATTCACTCTAGGTGCATTACTCATTATATTTTCTTACAACTTGTGTATAGATTTCTTTACTGGGCTAGTGTAACTCAACCTATCATTTCAGGTACATCATAGGGGTGCAGTCATGGAGAGTATGGAGTGCATGCAGACAACACAGACTAAAATTATTTTCGGAAGTACTTGTCTATCTTCGTAAAACAAACTGCATTGTATAGTCTTCTCTATTTTTTTGGAATACTGTATTGGTTGGACTGACTTGTGAATTCAAAAACTGTAATGTATTTTGGGGGTATTGTATGTACTATTGTGAAGATTTATATTTAAAATGATATTGTTATTTATGTTGAAAATCGAGGGCGTGACAATACATATTTTGTGTGTGTGTGGAAAGAGAGAGGGAGAGGGAAAGGGAGAGGGAAAGAGAGAGAGAGACGTATCAAAGGGGGGAAAAGGTTTAGATCTCAAAAGAAACGATAGGCCGCTTGGAGGTGTGTTTACTGTTCGGAGTGGCGTGGTTGGGTTTTGTAGGGTCGGAGGAGTCTTTGCCGCCGCCGCCGTAGGTGGGTGAGAGTAGGAGGCGACAATTCTGAAAACGTCATCGTCAAGTGTGTGAAGCCATATGGTAGCAGATGGAGAATACAATAGTGAAGGGAGAGAGATTGGGTGTGATGTGATCTTTTGTGCTTTGGTAGGAGAGATACGTGTCGCTTGATGAGGATTGGAACAGAGAGGTCGGACAGAGGGATTGAGACAGGGGATCTGAGGCTCATTTACAGTCTTGTTTGAAATTTTGTTGGCCTTGAGCTTATTTTGAAGATCGAAATCGTTTTTCTTTTAAAATTTGTTGACAATACCAACTGTCACAAAGAAAAAAAAAAGCACACGTTGATAGACAATAAATGGAAAAAAAAATCGAAATGGTCCTTGTAGTTTAGTGTTTGTGTCAACTTGGTTTCTGCAGTTTGAATTGACTCGATTTACACTCTGCAGTTTTCTTTTTGTTTCAACTTGGTCCAATTATTAACTGCCGTTAGACTCTGTTAACCCCAAACATGAATGGACACCTTTTCTAGGGTTAAAATCATAATCTGTCGTTCTCCTCTTACCTGAATATACATCTGAACCAAAACACAGAGCCTCATTGTTCCCTTCTTCATTTTTTTTCATGGCTTCCATTCTCCATTTGTCATGCCCAGGTTTTACCTTCGACCGAAATGTGTCTCGTTCACCTTCGGGGGGAAAAAGTGAGAGGGATTAGGGCCTGAATAAGTTATCCGATTCTTATGCATTGCGACGTGGTTCTTGAAAAGAAAAGAAAATTGAGGAGTGTTGTGTTTTATAAAAGGGGTTCGGATATTTTTGAAAAATGTTTGAATTTTAGAAAATGAAGTGGATTTTATTTTAAAAAGAGACTGAGCTTTCATCAAACTGCCCACATATCACCGGGTAAAGGAGAATCAGGTCCGGTCATAGTTCGGGTCACAAAAGAGGTTTAGAAAAAAACTTAGAGTCTCCACCGAGCATAGAGTTTAGGTGTGTCTGGTCATCTCTTGAATATCGGAAGAATAATTCAAGTATTTTAGAAAAAAGAACACGGGCCAGAGAACCTGATTTTTAGAAAAAAGTGACTTCGTTTTGTTTTTTAGGAAAAAGGCTTTAGGTCTACGAGATTAGAAAAGAAAGAGTTTGGTAATTCTCTAGAAAAGTGACCCATTTGTATCTAAGGTTAACGCAGGCTAACGGCAGTTAGTAATTGGACCAAGTTGGAACAAAATGAAAACTACATAGTGCAAATTGAGTAAATTTAAACTGCAGGGACCAAATTGACACAAATACTAAACTACAGGAACAATTTTGATTTTTTTCCAAAATAAATCTATATGCTTTCGGAACACAAATATTTTGAAGACGAAAAAACAAACTGATAGCTAGACTAAATAAGAACTCATTTGTCTTAAGATAAATGCGATGATCTGCATTCCCTACATAAGATGTTACCTGAAATTGAATTGTTGCATGTTAGAGCAATGTTCTGAATACCGTACCGGCCAGGGTACCGATTTTCTTACTGGTACGGTACGTACCGGTACCGGTCAGATACCGGGTACCGTTTCGAATTTACCGCAACTATAATATATATAATAATTATGTATAATCATAATTCAAAAAAATCTCTCATACCATGTAATTCATCATAAAATACCCATGTGCTTGCATCTTGTCCCACATTGCCTAGTTGCAAAACTCTTTTCCATCTTAAATGACTTTGCACACTAGTGGACTTGTAAATGAGGACCTAAGGAGCGGCCTTGCGCGCTCGGGAAAATGGACCGTGGCAGAAGACAATTTGAAAAAACTAATTCGGAAATCAATTAACCGGGTGCGCATCACGGGTTATTCACACATAGGGGGGGTCAAATCCGGGATTTGAGCCTCGCGTATGTAATATGATTAAGCCCACGTTTTGCTAAAATTCTGAAAAACATTATTTTTATTTTTTTTGGGGTTCAAATAACCCAAAGAAAAAAATCTGAAATGTACGCTGTAAAATCTCGATCGGAATTTTCGGTACGCCGGTACCGGCCGATATTTCCCGAGATGACCAGTGCCGGCCGGTATTGACCGGTATTTGGTCCGAAACGGTATTGGGGGGTTAGGGTACCGATTTCTCTCAAATCCGGTACGTACCGGCCGGTACGGTACGGGATTAATAACATTGTGTTGGAGTCTAGATTTGTTAAATTAAAAATTGACCGAAACAAAATAAATAAGGCCTCATTTCAGAACGGGTTTAAGAACTTATATTTTTTGTCTAATAATAAAGTATGTTCTAAAGAAAGGTGTATAAATACTTATTTTTTAAAAATGCAATTTCAAGTTCAAAAATTATGTGCTTACGCAAATAATTTTCTATCAATATAGATCTTATTTGATAGATCTCATTGAGATCTTTAATACGGTGCAAAAAAAATTAAAAATTATTTTTCATTTACATTATTTTTAAATTTAAAAATGTGAAATAAGCTGCTTATTTGGATTTTGTAAAACAATCCTTCTTATTTTTCTTTGAAAGAAAAATTAACGTTAAAGGAGTTGGCACATAGGACAAGACTTGAGACTTTGGAATGTTTTTCTTCCTAAAGTCTCGAGAACTCAAAACCTCTGGAGTATTATCAACTCCTTTGGCGTCACTTGAAATTTATCGAGATGCATCCAAGCCGGCTTGAAAACTTGGTAATAAAAAAAGATAAAGAAATTAGAGAACGTGAGGCACGCAAAAAGATAAAGAAACTAGAGAACGTGGGGCACGCAAAAACATAAAGAAGATAGTGAACGTGAGGCACGCCATTTTTATTTATTCGCACCACTAAGTTAATCATTGATCACTCTTCTTCATTGTTTATCTTCCCAGTACCAGAACAGATCTGCTCATTGTTTATCTTCCCAATATCAGAACAGAGCTGCTACAGGTGTATGTACAAATGCACATACAGCGGGTACATATGAATTATAGACTCGTCTCGGATCCCAAAAAATAATTTGGACTGCTCATATGGTTTAAAATGGTTTGTTTAGGATTCTTGTAAATAATCGATTCAACTTGATGTCGGTTGTAGGATTCACATTGTTGCCTCGACTTCATGTTACCGTAGGCTGATAATGTCACGAGTCATTTTATTAGTTCCACGACCATGTAACCTAGATTTACACATGGCTCCGTTGGGCTAAATAATTTAACTTGCTTATTTTTTTGTCCTTATTCAATTTTTTTTTTTGTATTTGTTAGTTTTTCGTTAATTTTTTAGAAATTATTGCATCGTTATTATAAGAGGAATCTAAAAAGTAAAAAATTATGATCAAAACCTATTTTTTTTGAATAAAAGACAAAAATAAGTCAATAAGCTAACTTTTTCGTCTTTATTCAAAAAAAATTGAATTTCGATTATAATTTTTTTACTTTTTAGATTCCTCTTATTATGATGATACAATAATTCTAAAAATTAACGAAAAATTAATAAATACGAAAAAAATTAAATAAAAAAAATCAATTGACTTATTTAGCCAACGGGACCTTATTATGCCCGTGACTTTTCAGATGGCTCTTTCTTTGTTTTTTTCTTTTGGTCACTTTCTTTGCCTTACCTTTCTGACTTGGCAAAACCCACTTCTCCACCTTTCTGCTCCCTCGTCCCAGCAGTTCTTCCTGTTCTTTTAAGCAATTTGCTTTACTATATATGAAAAAAACTAAAGAAGAGCCATAGATATGAGTAAACTCTGCATTTGATATAGGCCGAAACTTTCACCCCGCCCGTTTGATGGATCCAACCGCTCCAGATTGACGCCTCTTTAATTCATTTCTCTATGATGATGACAGTGATAGCTGTTGTTTGATCTTAGAACAAGTACATCCATGTCCATCACTCAATTTTACATAATTAAACCAAATTTAATTAACACATGGGGAGGGGGCCGTCCAATTGGGAGGGAAGCATAAATTGAAAAAAAAATGCGTGTAGGTTTTCCTTTTGTTGTAATAGCTGAAAATAGTTATTGCCCTCTGTCAATGGTCTACATTTATGCGCAGATTCTGTGTTTAGAGATTGATTTCTTAATGGGTTATGACGGATCGTCAATGGACTACATAATTCGTGGCACTAAAAAATAGATTCGTGCCATTAGCACCACCTCATGTTACCGCCATTTCACATTATCGCCTCAACTTCATGTTACCGCTATCTAATACTTCTAGTTACCGTCGTCCACCAGAGATAATATTTGCCGGCGAAACTGGTTCGGAGCAAAGATGGATGGTTGTGGGTTTTCATAGGCTGTGATGGGTTTCAGAAGAAAATCATCGTTTGTTTGCGGTGGGAATGTAAAAATTAGCACATCGGCTGTGTCTCCTGAAAAGAAATGGGTTTCATCACATCGCAGCTGGTGAAAATCTGAATTGGCATATGTAATTTGCAATTCCAAATTTGGCCACTTAAGAAAAGTTTTTTTCCAATTTAAAAATTGAATCGGCAATTCCCTAAGGGCATATACGGGAGATTTCCCAAAACTAAAATTGCCGTTCAGTTTTCCCCACTTGAGTAATTTAATTTGGTGTAAAAAAATAAAAAATAATATATATTTATATATATAAGTATATTTTTTGGGGATTTTTTTGAGAATGCATGAATTTCCACAAAAGAAATTTAAAATGGGACAGAGGGAGTAATAATAAGAACCAAATTACCTAGCCCAACACAACTGCAATGAAGCTGCCAAACAGCCAGAATCCATTAAATATTTTAACATCCGTCGAAATGGTGCAGGATAATAAGTAAAAGGTGCATCGATATCCGAGAAATATATATTGATATCTGTGAACGTATATTAATATCCATAAGATATGTATTAATATTTGAACTTATTTAAAATTATTTCACTATCATCCTTCACCTAATGGATGGAGGTTAACAAAACCGAATACAAAATGCAAATTCCATAATGAACCTCCCAAATATGCCCCAACTCTAGTCTTTTTTTAAGAAGTTATTATTGTAGTTCTATGTTTTTTAATTCCAAAAAGAGAGAGAGGAAAAAACTAACCACTTGAATCTGTCCGGGATTTTGCTGCTGTGTGGGCAGTTGTAGGAAATCCTGCTCCCTAGAGCGCGTGTTCTTTGATTAGGCGGTCCACGTATTCTAACTAAACGTCTCACGTGATAGACCTATATCTATCATTCATGCCGTTTCTTCTGTTACTGGTAATTATAGTTTTTTTTTTGGTCTTTATTCACGTTTCTGAGATATCTCTCAGGAGAATGAAGGTTGCCGGGATATCGGAAACCCAAATACTGCCAAAAGAGTTCCAAAAACATTCGTATAGAATAGGACTAGCGGTGTGCGTTCGATGCATGAGACAAAAGAAATTTACATTATTTTTGTTCTATTTTTGTGTATCGAACAGACACACTGCTAGTTGATAGATATTAATAGAAGATGCATATAATTTAAGGACAAACATCGGTATATGCCTTGAGAAACTAAAAAGTACAGTCCTATCATTTTAATTTATCATTTCTTACCTAATAATACCGTACTTAAAATTCAGCTCCTTCCCTAAAATCTCTCCCCCCATTCAGACCTCTCCTTGTATTCACTCCCGCATGTTTTTTTTCTATTCTCTCTCTCCCTTCCTCCCTCTGAATTTTTTTAATTAAAAAACTAAAAAATTCTAGGTATATAGGATCAGGGTTTAGAGGCTTTTGGCCTTCAACTACATTTGTTTTTATAGTATAGTATAAATAGATATGAAACATTTACGTGTCATTTGTGGAAAATTATCCCATGTGAACACACGAGATTTGTGTTACACGTGGCTACTCATGGTGCTTGACACGTCAACAGGCAGCAGGTTCTAAGCGGATAGGATGAAATCTTTCTCCGCTTCCCTATTTATCTGAGTCACCTCCCAACTTTACAAATAAACAAGTTTATTTCAGACAAAAAGACAAATAAATTAGTAAATAAAATTGGTACCGTAAAAGAATCCCATCCCATGAGTGCGATATGAGAGTTGAGTTTTGTTTACCCCATTTAAGAGGGTGAGCATTACGCTTCTTCCTATGGTTGAAATGATGTAGATCCTACCACAAAATGATATTATGCTTACCAAAAGTGTATTACATGGTAAGTATGGCATCATGTTGTAGTGGAATCCAGCTCATTCCAACCAATCGGAGGGATAATAATGTTCACCATCTTTTAAGGAGGGTGAATAAAATTGGTTTGCAAGATTTTCACATCAACAAGATGATATTTGATGAGAGATTAATCATTATGTTTTTTTTTTTTTGAACATAGATTAATCATTATGTTGATAATCCAAAAAGAGGTCATTATGTCGGAAGTATTTGCTCAATTATTCTCACGATGAATATTTAAATAAGGCAAAAGCCGTGCAATCACCCAACCAAAGTTTCATACAGCTCAAGATCACTAAAACCACTCTTTCTCCAAAGGAAAAAAAAAAAAAAACAGATGCATAAGACTTAGGAAATGAAAATGTCTCAAAGATCCCTTCATTTGCACAAGAAAGGTGGTAACGTGGACGAACCCAATTGCGGTGGTAGTCATGTAACTTGATGCCGTGTGTCTGAGAGAGAGAGAGGGGGGGGGGGGGGGGGGGTGTGGCGGCGCGGGGCGGGGGTGGTTTGTTTGCACATTGGTGCATGGGGCTTCACTACTACACAAGCTTATGGGCAATTGATTCCTTCCGGGATCAGTTGCGGGTCTAATCCACCTAGACTAAACCCCCACTAGGATTGATGTACCGGGAAGTCACGGAGATAAAATGATGCAATATGTATCAGAAAAACAATATTGTTACAACCATGGATGCACCAGAAACAAACTAAGCATCGCAGACCATTTACTCCACATAGGCCAGTTGAAGTTGACAGCCAAGGAGAAATTTTCATGGTGAGCTGTAAAATAACTGGGTCGGGGACTCAGGTAGTTTTTTTTAGCACTAATCAAGTAGACAAGTTGTTTCCACCGGACTAAATGGAAAATATGGTATTGTTTGGCGTTGGTCAACGGAAAGATTAGGGGGAAGACAAAAAGTTAGGAACAAAAAGTTTAGAAGAAACAAAACTGCTATAGGCTTGAAGTTGTAAGTAAAAAAAAAAATAGCGGAAACAAGGATCTTCACAATAGTTCAGTTTTGCTGTTTCCAATAGCCCACAAACCTAGCCTTTGTGCTGGCAATTGTGCCATCAGCATGCCTTATGATCATGAAGATCCACACCCAACTAGGGATCACAACAGGTTGGTTTGGCCCGAGTTTTTGCAAAACCCGAATTGAACCCGAAACGCTACAATCAAAACCAAATCTGAAACGAAACCCGATGGGTATCCTATCACCTAGACCGCGATCGTACCCGGCAGGTATCGGGTCAGTTTTTCCTCAAACCCGATTTTTATGTATGTGTATATACATGAGGGCAATTATACAAGTAATATATATATGACAGCATATGTCATGTGTATATTATATGAGGTCATTTAGTTAATATATAATGTGGTTAGGGGTTCGGTGCACATATTGTACAAAACCGAACCCGGTCGATGTGGATTGGTTTGGGTATCCATTGGTTCGGATGGAATAGCCATCCCTACTTCCAACCTATGGCATGCATGGTTGCCAGGTGAAAGAGATATAAGAGTCCATGCGCATGTGCCATTAACCAGGAGGAGATAAAGGCAAAGGTTGAGCATAAGCAAATTGAGGGGCTCCAGAAGTTATTAAGAGTTAATTTGTTGAAATGAAAAGAATGTACTCCAATAAAGAAGAGAATGAAGAAACCGAGGAAAGTGACAACAAACCGAAATCGATTTCAGTAAACAGAAAATGTGTTAAAAAGAAAAGGAAGCCATTTGGTTAAGTACATAAAAATTCACCCCAGAGAAAAAGAAAAAAAAGAGGGGGGAAACCATCGTTGCCGCAAACTACTTCTCTAGAAATAAAAATGGGGTAGTGTTTTGGAATGTTTATGTACTTAACCAAATGGCTTCCTTTTTTTTTTTTTGTCTTCATACTATTTTTTTTTTTGCATTTGTTAGTTTCGTGTAAAAAAAATTTAAGGTATTAGTTCGTCTCGACAAGGAAAACGGAAAAGTAAAAAATTAGGATAGAAATTTAATATTTTTTAATAACGAAAAAAATAAGCAGACGCTTCGGGCCTAAAAAAATAATGTTTATAGTTTTAAAATATAAGGAGTTTCAATTGCATATGAGTAATATCTTATGAGTCGTGTGACAGTTTTGGTTATTTGGATGTTTTAGGAGCTGAGTTCGAAATCTCGACCCCTTAAGTTTTCCTTTACATTGTGTAAAATTTAGATCAAAGATGTGTATGTAGATATAGATGGCCTCATGTTAGGATTTTTGCTTTAGGCCCCAAATATCTTTGAGCTGCACTGAGAATAGGCAAAAAAGTCATTTTTTTGGCTTTACTCAATAAAATTTGAATTTCAATCATACTTTTTTATTTTTTTATATTTCCGATTCTTCTCGTCTTCATGAACTAATAAATAATCTATGAAAATTTGATCCGAAACCATGAGGAAACAAAATTGAATGAAGCAGCAAATATAATACTCCTGCTAGAAGTAAAGGAGACTTGGGTTTGCGACTTTGCGTGCATTTCGTATACCCAACCACAGTTTGGTTAGGGATAAAGCTAGTTGGCCCACTAATGGTGAGCTGGCTTGTCTTTATTGGTTAAGGGGGAAATTGGTAATTCACGGACCCTCCGTGTACAACTTATTCTCTTTGTCAAAGGCAAATAATGAAATGGAAGGTATATATATAGGAAAACGGTCTTGTTATTAGCCCACTGAGCTGATGATAAATATACTAGAAAATAAGAAAAACACGTAATTCTATGTATTTTTTGCACCATTTAATACACATTTATACACTTATTATTGTCAGTCTATTGGGCTAATTTTAGAATTTTCTATAGAAAAATGATATTGACATTCCAAAAATTGATGCAGATACTCTAAAATCAATGTAATTCCAAAGCCAAGTCTTTTATTTTTTGGAGTGCCTACATCAATTTTTAGAATGTCAATATCATTTTCCTATATATATATATATGGAAAATAATAAGCAGCCTCATCCACCCACCGAGAACACCATAACAAATGGAAAAGTACATGCATAAAGTAAAAACCCAAATAACAACGTGAACGAGTGAATTCATAAAAAAGAAAATAAAGACAAAGTAAAAGATATATCCACACCTATCTTTCACATCCAAGTTTACATCATTTCTTAACATCCTCTCACTTGTGAGAGAATGTAAGATTGAATCTATCCTAAGCATTTCTCGATCATCTTACAAATGAAGAGTGTGGCCCCATCTGCTAAAATGAAGAATGTAATTTATGGAATTGAGACCCATAAATTACCCGGAATAATAACACTTTAGTCTAGAATAAAAACACCTTGGTCCTTCACCCATAAAAGGTTGTGGCCCCATCTACTAAAATGCTACGTACCGAACAATTCTACGAGCACATTTCTACCGAATGTGTGTGGGGCCCTCCGGATCCCACAAAAATATAAAAAATATTCATAAATTCTAAAATATTTTTTATGGGGCCCTATAAAAATTCAGCTTCAATAGAATCGGTAAGTATTTCTTTCGGATTTGTAGGGGCGAATTGCTCAACTACTCAATTTTACTCACCGATATCTATTGGACATAATTTTTTTACAGGACACCATAAAAAATTATTTTAGAATTTATGGATATTTTTCTGTACTTTTATGAAATCCGGAGTGAGCCGCACACGCGTGCGATAAAAATGTGCCGTAGAATTGCTCGATAGGGGTAGACTGACGGTCACCCACCTGTTGTCACCAAAGTGAGTCGCGAATCTCTTCTACACCATAATTACTTTAAAATTTATAAGTATTTTTTTTGTATTTTTGTGGGACCTGTAGTGAATCCCACACGCATGCAGTAAAATTGTTCGGTAAGACTAGACTTAGGCTACGTTCTCTTGGACTTAAGTTAAACTTAACTTAAATCTGAGAATTTTGTCCTTATTTGATTTTTTTTTGCATTGGTTAGTTTTGCACCAAACTTTTGTGGGTTATTGATTTGTCTCGACGAGATGAATCAGATATGTAATTTTTTTTTACTTTTACTAAGTATTCTGAGAAATAACCACTTTTTAGATCAAAAATTCATTTTTTTTTGCTAAAAAATGGTTATTTCTCAAAATAATTGGGAAAAAGTAAGTTTTTTTTTTTTTTTGCTTCCTCTCGTCAAGACGAATCAATAACCTACAAAAGTTTGGTATAAAACTAAAAAATACAAATAAAAATTCAAATAAAAATAAAATTCTCAAATTTAAGTTAAGTCCAAAAGAATGTAGCCTTAATGCCTTATTGGGGTGACGGCGGGTTTCAGCAGGTGGCTGGGTGACATCAAATGACTTTTGGCCCAAAGGCTGGGAAAAAAAGGAAAAACAAGTACTGTATTTAATGAGTTAGTAGGTGGGGCCACAACCTTTTATGGGTGAATGACCAATGTGTTATTATTTTGGACTAAAGTGTTATTATTCCGGATAATTTATGGATCTCAATTCTGGGTGCGTAAACAAAGCCAGTGAGTGTATTTGCCAAGGTAGTTATACACAAGCTTGTCGTACGTTAAACGAAGTTGGCAAGTCTACGTATGCTAATGGTGCATTAATTGTAGAACCGATGAATACAACATACAAATCACCCATGTTAATTTTACATTATAATTCCTTTCCACAAATATTGACCAACAGAGCAATGAAGATTACAAATGTTGTAATACTTCAATGGATCTTTGAAGAGAAAAGATAGGAATGGGAAAAGATATAAATATCGAATTCGGGGTCATGACTAGCGGTTTTCCTTTTCGATCACCTCTTTCTTTCAATCAATCTTCGTAGAGAAAAGATAGGAAGGCAAAAGACATAAATGTCGTATTCGTAGTGAAAGAATCAATATTTTTTTTTAGTTAAAAAACCAAGAAGAGAAGGAAATTATATTTGTCAGAAATTTATTTACTTAGTATGTCTGAAAAACGGAATATGTATGTTTAAATCTACTTTTCTTCCCCCTAGCAAGTCCAAGATCACACATAGCACAAGAAAAAAAATAAAAAAAAAAGGAGAGAGAGAAGAAAAATGATAAGTATAGAATCACTGAGGATTCAATCACCAGTGAATTTCCAAGTGACTGCAATTGATCGAATTTTTGACTCTATTTAGAGTTTCTTGCCAGTGTTGCATTACCAGAAGTGATCTATTGTCAATTTCTTTCACCGTCTCATCAATTTTATCTTCCCGGGGTAATTTTTTCCTTGAAAAGATTTTCCATTTTGATTCAAACGCAAATGACCGATGCAAAAGAAGGTATGGAAAATAATAAGCAGCCTCATCCACTGAACACCATAACAAATGGAAAATGCACATAAAGTAATAACCTCAAATAACAAATAACAAAGTGAACAAGTGAATTCCATAAGAACGAAAATATATAAGGAATATGACATACACAAACGAAAGATATCTCCACACCTATATCTTAGCAAAAATAAAATAAAATGTTAGGCATACATTCAAGTTTACATTCTTTCTTACATCTTCTCACAATCACTTGTGAGAGAGAATGTAAGATTTAGATCTGTCCCAAGCATTGCTCAATCATCTTACAAATAAAGAGTGTAATGAACTAAAACATGCATCTCGGACATAGAATGATATGTAAGGGACACTTAAAATGGGTTTGGACCAATTCAATACAGTATTATTTAACTTTTAGATATACTGTTTTTATTTTCCACAATAAAATTTGAATCAGTCTACCCACACAGACAAAATTGCACAGATTGTGCACATACTTTTTTGTGAGACCCACCACGGGTCCCACATAAATAATCCGAGTCGTTCATTAAATGTAAAACATTTTTTCAAGGGTACTTATGAAAAATCAGCTCAATCCGATACTTGTAAGTTCTCGACCCAATCATCTAACTTTTCATTGAGATTTCAAGAAAATGAAAAGTTAAATAATTGGATCGAGTACCTATAAATACCCTATAAAATGGTTTTTTCACGGAAATCCTTGAAAAAGTGTTTTACATTCACTGAACGGCTTGGATTGTTTGTGTGGAATCCATGGTGGCCCCCACAAAAAAGTATGACGCAATCTATGTATATAATGTCTGTGTGGACAAACTTTTTGATAAATTTTAGGAAAATTTTCACATACATCCCTGTACTTTTCGCAATGAGAACAATCAATTGATGAGCAAGTGATAATTTGATTCCCCTTCTAACTGGGATTGGACATTTGTGGTGGAAGAGAACCAGCCCCCATTATTATAATAAACCACAAAGATCACAGTTATTGGTCGTGATTGTAAGTTTTCCATCACGCTTCTTCTACCGTGATGGATTTGGGTGTGATTGTAAGTCACTCTCTTTTATCACGGTTATAAACCGTGATTGAAACAGAGAAACAATCAAGGCCAAAAGGCGTGATCGTTTCTCTTTTATTATGGTTATAAGCCGTGATTGTTTTTCTTGGGTATGATCGTTTCTCTTTTTTGAGTGTAATTGTATGTCACTATAGATCACGGTCTATAACCATGATTGAAAGTTCAAAATGATCACACCATAAACCGAGATGGAAAACCATTGCGCATGATTTTTTTTTTGAATCTACTATACCATCTTTTCTTGTCATTGCCAAGTTTCGAACCTACGCACCCTTAGTTGATTTTCCAAACCCTCACCACTAAGCTAGCCAAGAATTTCTGCTACATTAGGAAAACAAAAATATTTATACTTACTTTCTAAAGTGAGAAAAATTTTTTTTTCCTTAAAATTTGCTGAATTTTTTGAAATGCAATTAACATAATATTAAAATATATAAAAATACATATATAAACATAGTTTAAAATTTTTAAAAAATATAACAATAAATCTTTTGCCAATCGAAATTAGTTATTGGTCAGCAAAGAATTTTTTTGGGACAAAAAATTTAATTTTAGCTAGTAAATTTAGTAGACAATAGTGTTTTTTGTTATAGTGTGCGCTTTGTATTTTTATGAAAATTATCACAACTTGTAGATTATAGCATTATAGACAAACTTTAGATTTTTTTTTTTTATAAACTATAACCATTTCAAATGGATTTTGTGTTTATATTGAATTTCAATTTCAAAGGTAGCTTCCCAATTGGATTTTAATCCTTTTCAGACAAGGCTAAACCATAATAATATAATTGCTTTTTTTTACCTAATGTGTCAAACGTATACTTGGAAGACATCCGAAATAACTAAATTTTACTATTACAATAAACCATAAAGATCACAGCTCACCTACGTGAAAATAGGGCACTAGTGAAACAGTCCGCCAGTCGTCGAAGAAACAACTGAGCACTAGTGGAACTCAGTTGTGGTATTTGCCTTCTCTCTCTCTCTCTCTCTCTCTCTCGATCTTTTTGGGCGTAAAGATGGAGATGAAACGTAAAGATTTTTTGGGATGAGTGTAATTAGGACTTAATCTTCTTACCTTTTGTAAAAAAGAAGTTTTCAAAGTTCTTAAACGACATCGTTTTTTTCACATAACTTTTCAAAGTATGCCTAAATGAGTACCAGCCCGCTCACATGAAAATTCAGACTGCGCACCTAAATGAGTAGACTTTTTATCTCGCCGCAAGAGTGAGATCATTTATCTCACTTTTTTTCACGCTAAAGTTTTTTTATCATGCTACAAGGGTGGGATCTTTTCTCTTTTATCTCGTCACAAGAGCGAGATCTTTTATCTCATTCTTTTTCGCCCTAAAATCTTTTATCACGCCCCAAGGGTGATGTCTTTTCTCTTTTTTATCACACCACAAGGGTGAGGTCTTTTCTCTTTTATCTCGCCACAAGAGCGAGATCTTTTATCTCATTTTTTCTGCCCTAAAATCTTTTATCACGCTGTAAGGGTGAGGTTGTTTTTCTTTTATCTTGCCGCAAGAGCGAGGTCTTTTATTTCGCACTAAAACTCACTTTTTATCTCAGTTTTGGACTTAAACTGAGATAAAAAAATTTAAGCACCACTGTTATCACGCTTTCAATGAAAAGTGTGATCTTTGTGAATCTTCTTAGTGTGATGCATATCTATTATTGTAGTCAGTTTTTCCTTTTGCAACTTTTTCCTGGGTTACCTCCTAGCTATTTGTTGGAAAAGAAGAGAGAGGTTCATCATTTTTTTTTCCCTGTAAACAACAAAAAGTTTAACATAAAACTCATAAAAGCATATTTTTCTTTTTGAAATAAAAACAAAACTATAAAGTTGGTTTTTTTTGGTTGGCATCTTAGTTTAGTTTAAGTAATGGGTGAAGAGAGAAATAAGGAAATGATTAAAGATAGGGGTAATGATTTGAAAGAGAAATATGATAAAGTAATAATTTGAAAAATAAGATAATAATTGAAGAAAAAATAGAATAATAATTAAAAAATTAAATTAAAACTAAACTAAATTAAACTAAAACTATATATAATTTTTTGATTAGTGAAAACATGGCATGAAGTTAGGAAGGTGAGCTGACGAGGTAAAGCTGTAAAGACAAAAATGGGGTTAGAGGCAATAATTCATAGTGCTGAAGACTTAGCAACCCCACACAATTTGATTCCTCCATCTCCATTATTATCTAACTGATTGGGAATGAGGTTGTCTTTTTCACAAAGCGGCGCAGTCATAGCCGTTCATTCGCGCAATTAATAGTTGAGATTCGTTTTCAATTCTTACTGGTAAGAATTGATTTTCAATCCGGACTCTCCAAAAACACTTTGGACAATCGCGATTGGACTCCGTAACTTCTTCTTTACGGAAACAACCGTTAAAAGGTTTTTCTGACTTGAAATTACACAAAAATCTTTAAGGTCTTTAAAGATACTATCCATTTATCTCCGATAAATATGTGGTGCGATATTTAACTCAGAGGGCGTTATAGCAATAATTCATAGTGCTATAAGCAACCCCACACGGTTTGATTCCTCCATCTCCATTATTATCTAACTGATTGGGAATGAGGTTGTCTTTTTCACGAAGCGGCGCAGTCATAGCCGTTCATTCGCACGATTAATAGTTAAGATTTGTTTTCAATTCTTACTAGTAAGAATTGATTTTCAATCCGAACTCTCCAAAAACACTTTGGACAGTCGTGATTGAACTCCGTAACTTCTTCTTTACGGAAACAACCGTTAAAAAGTTTTTCTGATTGGAAATTACGCAAAAATATTTAAGGTCTTTAAAGATACTATCCATTCATCTCCGATAAATATGTGGTGCGATATTTAACTCAGAGGGCGTTACACTCCTATAGTAATGTCCTTTAGATGTACTTAAAGACATTAACGGATTTGAGTCTTCACTAAGTTAAAATTTGACAAAACTCACTTTTACAATCAAATTCGCTATAAAAATTTGCTACGTTGGTTAAGGAAATTAAAATGACTTTTCAAGGTATAAAATAACCCATCAAAGACTAAGAGGGTGTTTGGGAGCCTACTTTTTTGCTTTTCCTTTTTAATTTTTTTGCTTTTTGAATTATGGCTAGAATGTATTTTGAGTATGGTAGGAGTGTTTGGGACGTATGCGCAAAATGTATTTTAAAAATGAATTATGAGTTGATTTTTTACCAAGTTGCCCTTGGCCTTTATTATTGTGTTATTATTTCTCCCTTTTATTAAGATTTTCTGGTGGTTCATATTCTTATCAATTACTAGCATATAAGTATATATTGTTTATATCTCTCCTCTTTATTTTGTTATAGGGCTCTCTTAGGGTGGTCGTTGAAAGCCCTAGAGCCAAAAATTTATGATTACTATTTAGGATAAAATAATTAAAAAAATAAGATCTTCGCACTGGTTCAAAAGGATTGAAAATTGGAGCACTTAATTTTTTACATTGTTTATATATTAAAAAACATGATTAAAAAATTAAGTGTTCTAATTTTCAATCCGTTTGAACCAGTGCTAAGATCTTATTTTTCTGATCATTTTATTCTAAATTGTCATAATAAATTTTTGGCTCTATGACTTTCAACGAGCGCTCTAAAAGAGTCCTATAACCAAAAATTGGAGGGCAAAACTGGAAAAAGCTCCTCCGGACCGAAAATGGGAAAATGCAAAAATGGGAAAAGCTCTTTCGGGCTTCATTTTGCATTCTGTTTTCTTTAGTTAAAATCAATGAATCTATTTTTCCAAAATCCATTCCGGGAATGAGGTGCCAAACACCCATAATGCAGAAATGGGAATGAGAAAATGGAAAAATCCACCTGCCAAACACCCCTATTAGAGTAGGCCACGCAACGCAATTAATATCTATTGCATATTGCATATGAATGAGTGATTCCTTAATATAATACTCTATCCGTCCCTTATTTAGAATTCAATATTCTATTTTGGATTATCCCTTAATAAGTGTCTATTTTGTAAAGTTAGTGGGTAAAAGTTGGTGTATTGTCTATTTTGTCTCTAAAAGTATATTCCATTTTAAAAAGTTAATGAGTAAAAGTGTAATGATGATGGGTAAGTAGGGAAAGTGGAGGAAAAAGTTGATGTGAAAGGTATAATGATGATGTCTTTTTAATAAGTTGGAGTTACGAAGCAGGACACTTAAAAAAGAACGAAATGAGTAATTGAATTCTTCAAAAGGTCCCTAGTCTCTAGAGACATCTGAGCACTGTTCCCATCCGTGGATATTCCAGCCGCACGTGCGGCTCAACTATTGGCCAGCCGGTGATAAGGTCCGGTGCTCCAGCTTCGTCTTGTAGAGAGGTACGCGATCTTGTTCTCAGATTTTAATTTCAGGAAAGTTTAGGGTTTCGATTTCAAAAGGGAAGGCGGGAAGGTTCGAGACTTTGGGTTCGTTCTTATCGTCAAAAGCTGTCTAAATTCTGTCTGTGGTTCCGGCCGGTGAAGGGGTATGGAGATTAGGCTTCTTCTTTTGGGCACCCTTCGTTTGTAGAGTTTTTAGTCTTGTGTTTTGGGCAGTTTGCTTCTGTATTGGCAGGTGGAGGGTTTGTTTGGGCTGTCCTCTTGATTTTTAGTTTCTAGTATGGCCAAGAAATTTCGGTTGAGCAAAAGTTTTTTTGCGGGGTCTTCTTCGGGTTCCCGTTGTTTGTCTAAGGCGGCCAAGGATAAGGGTATTGCTAAATCTTTGGACGTGGATACGGAACGGGATTTGATTTTGGATGATATTGAGTCCAGAGGATTTTGGTCTGATTGGGTTTTGCCTCCCCGTTTAGCTAAAGCTAGAGTTGCTGCAGAAGCTAAGTTTCATGAGTTGTTTGATTCAACTTATGAGCCTTGGGAAGAAGTCCGTGGCAATTGGGACCATTCTGAATAAGAAGATATGGATTTTGAGGATCGGGAGTTTCCTTCTCAATCCTGTGGGGGTTTCTCTGCTTCTACTAATTTTCATATTGGGGAATCTTCACGGGCTACTGCTACTATGGAGGCATGTCAGGCGGTTGGGACCGGTTGTTTGGGAGTTGTGTCCAACGACCCTTGCGCCATAGTTTCTTCTGGTTGTGCTGCTACAAAGTCTAAGATTGACTGATGTGTTCCTATTAGTGGCTCGGGGTCATCTAGTAGGTTTGTATGGTTTGAAGGACATAGTAGGAAGTTGAAGTCCTATGGCGGTGGGTTGTTTCACCATCGACTGAAAAAGGTCATTATGGGGCGAGATTTTCTCGTAGTAAGTCACCGCTGTCTTCGAGATTCAGATAAGAGGTTCCGTTTTTTTCATATGGCCAGCCTCTCAGCTGTGGAAGTTAAAGTTCATGAACCATCTTTAATTGTCAGTCAGCTTTGTAGCCTGGATGGTCATGTGTCTCAGGAGGTTTGTGTTGATGTCTTGGAGGGTGATACTTCTTTGGTTGGTGGGGCTGATCTTCCTAGTCCTTCATATATGGAAGTGGAGGAAGAGATTCTGTCTTCTCAAAGCAGCTGTGTAACTGACCCTTCAACATCTAACCACCATAAGCTGAGCGTTGAGGACTCTCCGTCTGACGGAGTTGAAGATGGTTTTCAGGATTTTGCCTTGGGGCCTCGGAATTTGAGGGCTAAGAGGGTTGTAGCTTTATGGCGATACCGGATGGAGGATTGTGATAGTGCTTTTGTCAGGCACTTTGGCAATCAAAAGCAAATGAAGGTCAATAGTGTTGCAGGTAGTAATGGTTGTGATAAGAAATTCTAGCATCCCTTTCGTAGTAAGTGGAAGCAGGAAAGGGTTATAGAAGATGATCCGCATTTCTATCGCGCCCCCCAACGCCGGGCATTTCATTGATTTTCTCTTCTAGTACTAATCTTTGTTCTACAGGTTTATGATGTGTTTAATGTTGTTGGCGTCGGTGTTGTGATGGTTTCTGTTAGAATTTGCTGTTTGTCCTTTATCCTGGGTGTGTAAGCTTGTCGGGTCTATGTTCTGTTAGAGGTGTATGGTGTGGGTTTGCTTTGGTTTTTCTTTTTCCTTTCGTTGGTCTTGTATAAGTGGATGTGTGCTACTCTTTATTTATGATATGATATTATGTTTGTGTTTTGATAAAAAAAAATAATTGAATTCTTCGCCTAAGCAGCTTGATCCAATATGGAATGAGTGGGTCTAGAGTCTTTATACATATCTGAGTGGCCCGATCCCTTTCACGTGTAGGAGAAAATCCGTCACAGTGAAGATAGACTCAACAAAAATGTTTCAACGATATGGGTGTGAAATGGGTTAAGTGTTGGGTATGAAATCTCAGATTAGTTAGGTACGAAATGAGTGTTTTCGGAGGTGAATGAATTTGGGGTAGAGGGTCTTCTGAGGTGATAGATGCGTAAATGTTCACATTAGCGTCCCCTAATTTATCTTTGTTAAATCTCATTTATATTATTATTTGGAATTTAATACTTTATTTTCGTATTGTAGGAGCTTGGAAGATT
This sequence comes from Rhododendron ovatum, assembly GCA_019656835.1. Lineage (NCBI taxonomy): Eukaryota > Viridiplantae > Streptophyta > Magnoliopsida > Ericales > Ericaceae > Rhododendron > Rhododendron ovatum. The sequence goes on along the minus strand of CM033794.1, from coordinate 8,866,924 downwards.
AATACGTTAAAGTCGTAAATTATTTACGTTGGCAGATAATGGATTGGGTCATATTACTTTTGCTCTACTGTGTGCACATAGTCATGGAACTGGAAGTGGTTGCACAATTACTAGAGCTGTAAATATACTGAGCCATTCGTGAACTGTTCGAGGCTCGGTTCGGTAAGAGCTCGTTTGTGTTTGATTTGTCTGCTAAATGAATTGAACTTGAACCTCAATTCTAGGCTCGTTCTGTAAATGAGCTGAACCTGAGCCTAACGGCATTCGGCTCGATTAGATTTGCAAACCTATACTTAAATTTAATTAATAATTCAATAGGGGTCTATTTGTAAATGTAAAAAAATTTAAGGTTGTATATATAATTCAATATTTATTTTTTTCCCAAATTCTATACGATCAATGAGAGAGTTTGGGTTCGCTTGAGTTTAATGAGCTGAGCCGAATAAAACTTGAGTCTTGATGAGCTCAATTCGAGCTTAGATTCGGCTCGGTTCAATTCATTTGAATTTAACGAGCCAAACTCGAGCCAAGATGTTCAAGTTCGAATCGAACCTGAGCCGAACTCGAACTAGACTAGTATCTTAACGAACCCAACCGAGCCGAACCCGAGTCTTGAAAAATTTTAATGAGCCTAACTAGAGCCAAGTTGTTCAGGCTCGAATCGAACCCGAGCCGAACTCGAGCCGAACTCATACCTTAACGAACCCAAGCCGAACTTAACAGGATTCGGCTCGATTTGCTTCGTTTAGAGTCCTAACAATAACACATAAGTGATGCATGTTTGGTGGGCCCAAAAGAGGAGTAATACTTTTGATATTTTGACCAAGTCTTGGACCTAGGAAAAGAATGGGGCTTTAAGCCAATTTCTCGGCAAAAGGCCACGTTTGGAAAAAAAGGGATTTTGCAAGTGACTTTTTAATCCACGCAGGAACGAATTATTAGGTCGGCACTTCATCACGTATAAAAGGGGAGAACAGGAGGCGGAAAAGAGGATGGGAGACAACAGGATTCCAAAATTACTTTTGCAGCTTCAGATTTCTACTCTTTCATTCAGAGTTATTTTTTCGTTCAAGTTCTTAGAGTTTTGTTTAATTACCCGTACTGAGGTAACTCGTTTTAATTTTTGTTCTTAATAAAAGTTGTTCGTTTGTCTTTGTTTGGTTTGGATCTATTGTTTATTTTTCATATCGAGTAATAGAAGCATGTTTCAAATTAGGGTTTCTTCTGTTTCTTGTGAAATGATTAGTGAGCAGTCGTTTAGGTAAGGTCGCGGGGTGATTAGCACGCCGTGATCAGTTCGGGCACTGCTCCTATTTTCGCGATTTTAGATTGAAAAATACTTCACGTGGACGAACCCGGGCATTGTCGGAGCCAATGTGAATGGGGGAATGGAGGTCCAAAACCTATTCTTCGCTGCGCATGGGTAAACGGCGACCCTAAGGTTTCACATCTTGGGGGGTATCTTTTCAATCCAAAATTGAACGTTTTTAAGAACACCAAATGGAGCAGGTTGATCTGAACTGGTTACGAGTGCTACGAACCCTACGACCGTACCTCCTTTTAATTATCTGAAAAGTTCAATTATTTCGTAAGTTTAGTTAATCTCAACTAAAACGACAAGGGGTGGCTACCTAAGAGCTAATTTGATACTACAACCCGAGGTTTCATAGCACACACTTCACCGTCCTTAGTGGATTCGACTCCGGTCTTACCGGGTATTGTGCTATATCGGTCTCAACCCTACGCTTGGGACAACCCATTATTTTAGGTCTAGGAATCGGTCAAGCATGAGGCAACTGAAGGGCCCCTCCTTCGCTCATTGTACTTAGACGCTGCAGCTCAAAGGTCAATGAGTTTTGGCTAGTTAAAAACCCCCCACAGTGTGAGGTTTATGGTACAATTCACTTGTGTAGTTTTTCCCCTATAGCTCAAGGGTCTCACCATGGTCACAAGAGATCATTCTCGTTTCCTTGGTACCAGTTCCCCAATTTTGGATAGAAACATTTTTGTATTTTTCCTTTGTGTGAGTGAGAGGTAGACGCTAGTTCTGTTCGCCAAGGAAGTCACTGATGGTGTTTCATAGATTGAAGTTCTAGCCGTTTTATATGTCCTGAAAGATAGACGCTAGTCAACCTCCAACACACTCGGTGAAGGGACGAATCTTTTTCAAAGAGATTGTGTAACAGGGCTCGGTTCGCTTATTTGTTTGTTTGAATTCGTCAATGTGTAATTTCAAGTTATATTGGAAATGAAATTGTTCTTTGAATCTACTGTTTGTGCTTCGATTTTTCCAAGAAAACCTCGTCCACTATAATCTCAGATTAAACCTCGTATGGTACATCCACTATAATCTGTATCAACAAATTAGGCTCCATTTGTTTCGATATAAAAATAAAATAAACTTCAAATTGTTGTTTTCAAAATTCAACAAAATAGTGTAGAGAAAGGGGGGTTTAAATGGTGGAGAGATCTAAGATTATTGGAATTGAACGTGAGTCAGGACTAACGATCGAGAAAACTGAGCAGTAAGAATTGCAGTAGAAGGCATAAGGTTGAGGGTTCATTTTGGAAAATAGTTTACGGAAAATTTAATGGTAAGTCATTTTTATCCAATTGATGGAAAATGTTTTACATGTAAAATGTTGTCTCATTTTTTACACAATCAAACACCAAAAAATTAGTAAAATATTTTACCGCAAAATATTTTACGTCCAAACAAATGGAGCCTAAACCTCGTACGTCCAGTACTATAATCAGTATCTTTTGCTCTACTTTTTTTGTTTTTTGAAAAGCTAATCCACTTATTCAAAGTTGGATTTTTGTATGTCATGGCCAGGCACCATTATTGCCCCTAACTTGCTCTATCTTCTGTATTTCACTCAATTTATTGGCTCATGATCTCTACTTCTAATCTATAAATAGAGCCTCACTAAACCATTATTTCTCACACTCAAAAACCTCTCTCTCTCTCTCTATCTCTCTCTCTCTCTCTCTCTCTCTCTGTTGTAGCCATGGAGAAGGATACAATGGTTGTCTGGTCTGGGCTTGCGGTTCTTCTCATAATAGACTGGAGGTTGGCTTGTCTAGCTGTTCTTACAATAGTGGCCTGGAGATTCTACTATTGGGCATGGGTTACCCCAAAAAGGTTAGAAAAGCTCCTAAGGGAGCAGGGCTTCGACGGAAACCCCTACAAATTCTTGGTAGGAGACCTCAAAGAAAATTCCCAACTCCTCAAAGAAGCCCACTCCAAGCCCATCGGCATCGATGACAATACCTTGCCACGCATCTATCCTATTGTCCATAAATCCATCCAAAAATATGGTAAAATTCGAATATTTAGAACTGTACGTAGCTACTCCGTATATAAGAATTGTTGTCAGAAAAAGGATAGCTGACAAGCTAATTACGAGATACTTACAGTTCAATAGTATATAATAGGGTTCTATCACTATGTATATCAACTTTCATCTTAACTATTGATAAACGAGACTAATGTACCCCAACGCTTGACCAAGTACATCATAAAGTGTTTTAATTCGTTGAGTTATGCTGCAACAAATTAAGAGATAAAACAAAGGATCTCAGAAACACTAAAGTGATGACAAGATGCTATTAAACTTGGTAAATCTTGGTTTCATGATTATATATGTATATGATGTACAGGTAAGAAGAACTTTGTATGGTTTGGAAGAATACCAAAGGTGACAATACTTGATCCTGAACATGTAAAAGAGGTCCTGACTAACTACAAAACATTTCAAAAGCATTTTGCAGCACAGAATCCTCTTTGCATGCTCTTTCTAACTGGAATTGGATCCCTAGAGGGTGACAAATATCTTAAACACAGGAAGATTATTTCCCCTGCCTTGCATTTCGAAAAGTTGAAGGTACTAATTCCCACTCCTCAGGATGTGTAAAACTTCATTCCGCCCAATGGTACCATATGTTAAATATTCGGTGCAACCAAAATGACATTTTGCGACGGAACGATGTTTTCCGCTAAAGTATCAGATTTCGTCGGCAAAAGTATTAGCGATGAGATGTTTCGTCGCCTGAGTGTGTCAAATTTGGTGACGAAAAAATTGCATCGCTAAATGTAACATTTTGGCAACGGAATTATTTTCGTTGCTAAAAGTGACAAAACTGGAAAATGAGTTTCAACTTTGTAGTGCTCCAATTCAAAGTTCAAACTCACGATCTCCAGTTTCCAAAAGGTACTCTTTCAATAACTAAATATGTGTTTCCTCAACAAAATATGTACATTATTTCCTCACCAAAAAGGCACTTTTTGGCGACGAAAAAAGGGTTTCCTCTCCTAAAGGCACTCATTGTGCGACAAAATCCTCTTTCCTCACCAAAAAAGTTTCATTTGGCGATGAAATTCGATTTTCTCATCAAGGAATCGATGAAATTCGATTTTCTCATCAAGGAAATCGAATTTCATCAGTAGGTTTTGTCGCCAAAAATCATTTTTTTTGTTGTAGTGGTCATCGTATTGAATGATATAACTCTAAGTTGTGGTCATGTTTAGAGCTTACAGCAAGAACACAAGACCTTTGGATTACTTTTGGGTGCCGTCTGCCGGTGACAATCTTGGGGGACTTAATTCCATACTGACCGTTGATCGTTTTCCTCAGCTATGTACTCTACGTTTTTACTTGTAAATTTTTTGCTGTAGGGTATGGTAAGTGAGTTTGATGCCGTATACAGCGATCTGATCGTCAAGCTGAAGAAGATGACCGAGTCGACCGGGTCGGTTGAGCTGGACGTGTTACCTCTCTTTGAGAACGTAACTATCGACGTGATCTCGCGCACTGCGTTCGGTAGCTCCTATACCGAAGGCAGGAACATCTTTGCGCTGATAAAAAAGATGAGGGATCTTACCTTCGTGCTCCAGCGTAGACCAAACATCCCCTACTCTCAGTACGTATAGCACGTAACTTTCTTTTCGCGTTAGCTGTTGTCGTAAGCAAACACGGAGTACGTACGGAACCAAAATTTTGATACGAGATCAACCCTCCTGAAAATAACAGAGTTTCACCAAAAGAGATCGCAATTCTCCGATTTTCACGCGTAGATTTTTTCCGTGTTGTAACCGATTTGCATCACCCTGCTTCTTCTTCTCTTTTTTTTTTTTCTGATGATTTTATTTTTTTGTAGTTATTTGCCTACTCGGACGAACATAAGAATAAGGCAAGTAAACAAGGAACTAGAAGATTACCTAAGGGACATGATCAATAAAAGAATGAATGAAATGAAGGGAGGAGCTGCCACAAAATCAGATTTACTTGGTCTGCTACTGGAATCGAATTTCCAGGCAATAAAACAAGGGAATGAGAGCGCTGGGCTGTCGATGAAAGATATCATCGGCGAGTGCAAGCTGTTTTACTTTGCCGGGCATGAGACTATCGAGCTTCTGCTCGCGTGGACGACGGTGATGCTGAGCCGGCATCCAAAGTGGCAGGAGAGAGCCAGAGAAGAGGTTTTCCAAGTTTTGGGGAAAGAGAGGGCACGTACTTATGATGACATTAGCCGCCTCAAAATCGTGAGTATATATTTATGTATTTGCCTTTCAGTTTAGGATCCTCTCCGGTCTAAGTTTTGGACTGGACGAGACAAACACGTTTGGTGACTGCATGGTGTTTCAACCAAAACATTTTCAAAAACAAACTAAGAATCTGTTCTTTTCTTTTTTCGCATGTAGGTGACTGCGATTCTGTACGAAGCTCTGAGGCTATTCCCGCCAGTGTCAGATCTCAGCAAAATCACGGTTGAAGAGACGAAACTAGGGGACCTAACCATCCCGGCCGGCGTTGTCGTCATGTTGCAAACAACTGTGCTTCACCGCGACAAAACCATCTATGGTCCCGATGCGATGGAGTTCAACCCCGAGAGGTTTTTCGAAGGATCAGTGGCTGCAACCAAGGGTCAATTAGCGTTCATCGCCTTCAGCTCGAGCACTCGGGCTTGCCCCGGTCAGGCCTTTGCCTTGACCCAAGTCAAACTGGGCCTAGCAATGATCCTCCAACACTTCTCTTTTGAGCTCTCACCATCTTATAAACATGGCCCCAAAGTCATCTTGCTTCTTACCCCTCAATACGGCGCCCCTATCATCTATCACAGGCTGAAAAAATAACTACTTCATTTCGCGACTGGCTTGCCATTCTACTACTTGTGTGTAATGTGTTTGCAGAAGAAGCTAGTATGATGGATCTAGAGTGCGTGCGTTTTCTGTATGTAATGTTGTTGAAGTCGTTTTCATGAATGTTTCTGTCGGAATAACTGAATAAGCAGCGTGGGAGTGGTATTTGTCTTGTGAAAAAAATAAAATTTGGATTGAAATGTTGTCTTATAATTGATGATAGTGTCCATGGGTAGAGCATAGTTCCCCTTTTTCCTTCTATTTGTAGTAGTATATCTTTTCATGGTATTCAAGTTCCTTTTCCTATATCTTTGCTATTAATGTATTATGTAAGATTGTAGAATTGGCATTTTCACCCCATTAACCGGACAAGTTTTTCCTATCATGGGAAATACTCTAAATTCATATCTTGATGAGGGTTATAATTTTGGGTCGATTTGCAAAGTTCAAATCCAAATCTTTATAGTTGAACTTATAGATTCCAAAAAATTTGGGATGGTTCAGTGCTGGTGCCAAACCTCACACAGAACACAAGGAGTTTTAGGTGGTTACCCAAACTCAGGTACTTTCACGGGAAGGAGGAATTTCACTATATTCGTATGGTGGGGAAGATGATTTGTACAATGGTAGATGAGAGGAGACACTTGGCTCACTATACTCAACTCACCTCTCTTGCTCTCACCTTCACCGGAGCCCCAGCTCGCTCGACTCCTGTCGCTTTTAATCTATGTGGCAACTACACTATGGGCATGGAGATTCTATAACTGGGCATGGGTGACCCCTAAGAGGATTGAAAAAATCCTAAGGGAGCATGGATTCGATGGAAACCCCTACAAATTTTTGGTTGGGGACCTCAAAGAAGCCCACTCCAGGTCCATTGGCATCGACGACAATACCATTCCACGCATCTATCCTATCGTCCATAAATACATTCAAAAATATGGTAATTTTGGCCCCATTTTTGTTTGTATTTAGCTATACAAATGTTTCTACTTTCATAACTGAAAAAATCAAGCGGTGACATACAATTAAGCAGTGATATCAACTTCCATCTAGAATAATGATCCATGAGGACAGCGTACTCCAACACCCAAAAGAGGCACCCCCGATCCTATAAGGCGTATCACAAAGTGTTTTCTTTGCGTTCAGTGACAAACTCATGAAAAATGTCAAGGAAAAAGGCTAGGGTAGAATTTCTTCGGAGCACAGAACATATCTATGTTGCAACAACTCCAAAAATATTGAAGGATCTAAGTGAATTTTAAAATTTAGGAGGGGGGCCAGCTCTTCTGTTCGCCAAGATGTATGAACAGAAAACACTAATTGACAAGATGTTTTTTTTTAAAGTTCTTTTCTTGGCAAATGTAGAATTTAGCAGGCTAGTTTTGTAAGATCACTAGTAGTAGTAGCGATATGCTGCTCTATCAGCTCGATCAAAGATCACATCACACAACAAAAATGGTGCTACATGACCACTGGACCAACAACCCCGGGTTTTTTTTCCCTTCAAAGAGTTTTTCACATGGGTTTGTGTAAACAAGTGTCCCTTGACAGAACTGAATGGAGGAAAAGGATTCATGTAGCCGACCCCAAGTGATTGGGACATAAGGCTTGGTTTAGTTTGGTTTGGTTTAAAGAGTTGTTCACATGCTAACTCTTGGTGAATGGCTGTACGTGTTTTACAGGAAGGAAGCACTTTGTATGGTTAGGAAGGATACCAAGGGTGACAATACTTGACCCTGAACATGTAAAGGAGGTCTTGACTTACCACAACACATTTCAGAAGAAGTTTGCCGCACAGAATCCTCTTTGCAAGCTCTTGCTATATGGACTTGGGGCCCTAGAGGGTGACAAATACCATAAACACAATAAGATTATTTCCCCTGCTTTCCATTTGGAAAAGTTGAAGGTACTTGATTCCTATTCTCATCATAAAACTTCCCTCGAAATTCATTACGTTTCAAGCTTTGATTGTAGCGGAAGTTGAGTACACCAGGCTTCTTGATTACAGTTGATTGTTGGTCGATGACAACTTTAGACAGCTGGTTAATGTAATATTAGTTCTGGATGTATGATCTTTTAACTGTAGTGAATTCACTTGTTAATCTTTTCTTATTTTGGTGTAGGGCATGGTAACTGCATTTGATGCTGTATTCACTGATTTGATTGTCGAATTGAAGAAGATGACTGAATCAACTGGGGCGGTTGAGTTGGATGTGCACCCTCTCATTGAGACTGTAATGCGCGGGTGATGTGATCGCAGGCGTCGCATATGGTAGCTCCTATAGGGAAGGAAAGAAAGTATTTCGGTTGATCCAAGAGATGATCGATGGATCTTACTATCATACTTCAGCTCAGACCAATCATCCCCTACTCTCAGTAAGGATAACTAACCTTTTTGTCATCATCAAAAAGGGGAGATTGTTAGCCCCATGGTTTTAGATTTTGATGATAACAAACATACGTCAATTAGTCTATTGAGTTTCGTTGGAATAATATTTTTTTATTGGGCTAATTTGGTTATTAATTATTAATGTAGGGACTTATGAGCAAGTTCCCTCAAGCCCAAGGATAAATTTGATATTCTCTCGAAAGCCCTAAATGCTACGTCAGGAAGTGTTGGGTACATGATAGTATTTTTCCTAAACCAAGGCCAATGTCTGAATGTTTTACAGAGGAATAGAAATCAAGTTTTGAAGAGAAAAAGGAGAAAGAAGAATTGATGGGATTAGATTGAAGATACAAGTGGAAGATTTTTGCATCTACATCAAGAAAGAGAAACAAGTCTTTCTCCATGGAAAAGGACCTTCCGTGTGAGAAAAAGATGCAATTATTATCTCCAATAGTCAAAGAACTCTCAATGGAAATTCTGGAAATAAGGACCAGCTCTTGTATGCTTTGGAAAGTCTATTCTCTCAATTTTCAAGCGGCTAGTAAAGCCCCTTAAGGAAAGAAGAAGCTTGATTGAAGAAAAAATCAAGAGGAAGATGGAAAGGAGTAAATAAGACAAGATTGTGGAGCGAATTGATTCCAATGGCTGGTGGAAATTTCTAACGTTCATATTGGGTCTTGAAGATAAATACAGTAGAAGAAAGAAGACAATATATACATCTCTAGAGAAATAATTCAATGAGCTTTTTAAATTGCAAATCTCTATCAAACTCTACGCTTACATCTTGAATATCTACACTAGCTTGAGTGTTGTTTCTTGAACCTTATTGTAAAAGGGATTGTACACCCTTATTCATACTCTTGTAAGAGTTATCTTTTTGTGAGTGGTTTTGGAGAGAAAATCACTTGGTAGTTAGGTGTTACTAGCACCGGAGTCAAAAGAAGTTGGGTTAGGTGTGACTAACACCGGAGTCAAAATTAATCGAAGGGATTGGGGATAGATTGCTTATTGTAAAGGTTTTCTAGCACCCGCGAAGCTAGAAGATTGTACTTATTAGAGATAGTGCAGCAAATTCCGAGTTGGACACTTGGGGAGTGAACTAGGCCGTGAAGTTACGGACCGAACCACCATAAATCCTTGCATTTGATTCCCTCTCCCCTACTCTCTTTATTTTCAGTTTTGCATATCAATATTGCATGAGTAGAATAGTATATCATTGAAATTGGAACTGTGGTTGAATAGATTGCAATTAGTTTTTAAAATTCCGCGTTATATTTGAGATACCCAATTCACCCCCCTCTTGGATTGTTATTTGGACCAACAAGTTCAACCCGGGGAGGTTTTTCGAAGGGTCGGTGGCCGCAACCAAGGGTCACCTGGCGTTCCTCGCCTTTGGCTGGGGCAGCCGGGCTTGCCCGGCGCAGGTGTTCACCTTGACCCAAGTAAAACTGGGCATAGCAATGATCCTCCAAAAATTCTCCTTTGAGCTCTCACCATTTTACAAGCATGCTCCCAAACTCTTGTTTGCTCTTGCCCCACAACATATATTCGTGCTTCAAATTCCTAGCAATTGTAATCTATTGTCTATTGCTCCGCAGTATTATGCATGATTGTGATTGGCAGTGAAGAGTGATTTTATTTGAACCCAAAAATTTTCTCCCTAACTCCATAAAACTGAACTAGTTTTATGACAATTTTCTCGGCCGGGTTTTTTTATTATTTTCCTATTTCTTTTTGGCTTTGTTGGTTTGGTTCGCTCCCTTTAATGGGAGTTTTCCCTCCTCTTGTGTGGGGTTTTTGGTGTTCTTTTGGCTGTCTTTGCCCCAGTTGAGGGTTTGTATTGCCCTCTCTATTTGGAGGTCGGTCATGACCGATTAGCTGACAAAACCTGATTGCGAGACTCTAGTGGGTGATCTTAAGTAGTTAGGCCTCTTGTTTGGTTATATTTACTTCCCTTGGGATGATATCCGACTTCGATGTATTTGACTGTTTTCTGATACTAATACAACTCCTACCATTTTGGTGGGAAAAAAAAGTTACCCTTACAGGCAAAACAACCCAAACAACCGGCCGGCTTTAAAACTCTTCTATCTGTTGGAACTTGGAACCAAAACCTCCTTCGCTGCCAGCACGAATCACCTTCTTAATTAGAACCAACGTACCAAACCCTTCCCTGACGGCCGCGGCCGCCTCTTTTCCACGCGGTGGACACAAGCTTTGATGCATATAGAATTTCCTTAGACGGATGTAGTTATTAGGAACTTAGAATATGGGGTTGGAGAGAAAATACTTGGGTCCAAATATATTCGTTGTGAATTCTTTCTTTTGTATGTGTTCTCCCCATAAACCGGATAAGTTTGTAACTAAATTTTCTAGAGCCGCCACTGTATTCGGCCTTACTCTCATGGTACTTGCATATTATGTCCTATAACTGCGAAAAGAATATACAGATAAAAGATATGAGGGGTCATGATGTTATTGGACCATTACACAATGCCTGAAGCTCGAGATTCAAATATGTTTTGAACTAATTAATTGGAGAGATTGTTGATCATCAACCAAAATGTTAGGATAGATGAAAATGTCCAAGAAAAGAAAATGAACGGGTCAAAACAATTCATGAACCGTTTATGTGAATTTGAACCATTCATTTCCTTTTCTTGAACACTTTCATGCAAAGTTTTCACGTACCATACCATCCAGGATCACCAGAGTCTTCATAGTAGACAAAAGTAAGATAGCTACAGATTTTCTCATGGGAATGTCGTTATTATGTCTTGGACTTTATGTTAGCGAAATTACAACAATTTACACCAAAGAATAAAATTATAATGGACAAATTAACAGTCTGAGTCACGGAAATCTCGATCTCTTTAAGGAGATTCAAACCCTCTACGGTAACAAACCGGTGCAGTAGAAAATCTCTGACTTGTCCCTTCCAGGATATAACAGTCCGATAATTTATCGTATGGTTCGGACCTACTCTGCACAAGTAGGAGAACCCAAAGCTCCACAAAAGAACACCCTTACACTTTGCCCAATACTCTTACGTACAAATTAGAAACTCACCAACTAGTTTTTTAGAGAACAAAGATGGAGGGGAGAATTGAGTATGTGTTAGCCCAAAGGTTTCTATGGAATACCTTATTGATTTTGATGATAACAAAATATATTTTTATTGAAAAGAAATATAATTAATATTGTGATATTTGGAATCCCTTAATGTTTATTTTGTAGGATTTGGTTGAAATGCACATGGGAAGATTGCTACACCAAATCACTATCTTCAATGGTCAAGATAAATTGAAAGGAGGAAGATTAAGGACAAATCTTCTCCTATTTTTTAATTGGCTGCAAGGGATATTTTGTGGAAAGCAAAATGCTAATCAATGAGAAAGATTGAAGATTACTTGGTGCTTAATTATCTCTAACGGCTACTGCAGAAAAGAAATGGAAATAAGAAATTGATTGGCTACATTTTTGTTGACTGGACTAGAAGATTGTCCGAACGGCTAGTGGATTTTGGATGGAAGCAATTGATGTGCTGGTTGTATTCTTGGAGTATATAAAGGGAAGTAAGGATTACACAACAGTGCTTCGGAGAAATATTTCAAAGAATACATCAATCTCTTCATACTCTATTCTTCAACTTGATAATTTTACATTTGTATGAGAGAGCTCTTAATTTGATCTTTATTGTACAAGGGATTGTACACCCTTATTCATACTCTCGTGAGTGATTACTTTTTGTGAGTGGTTTTGGAGAAAAAATCACTTGGAGTTAGGTGTTATTAGCACCGGAGTCAAAACTAGTTGGGTTAGGTGTGACTAGCACCGGAGTCAAAATCAGTCGGAGCAATTGGGGATAAATTGCTCGTTGTAAAGGTTGTCTAGCACCCGCAAAGCTAGAAGATTGTAACTATTGAAGATAGTACAGCAAATCTCAAGTTGGACACTTGGGGAGTGGACTAGGCCGTGAAGTTGCGGACCGAACCACTATAAATTCTTGCGTTCGATTCTCTCTTCCCTACTCTCTTTACTTTCCATCTTACATATCAATATTGCATGAGTAGAATAGTATTTCATTGAAATTGGAATTGTAGTTGAATAGATTGCAATTAATTTTTTTTTTAAATTCCGCGTTATATTTGAGATAACCAATTCACACCCCCCCGCCCCCCCCCCCCCCCCCCCCCCCCCCCCCCCCCCCCCCCCCCCGGGTTGTTATTTGGACCAACAGTATGGTTAAGCCAAGTGTTTTTGGCTAGAATTGCTTCTTGAATACAAAGCCACTCAAGCAAGCCTTATACAGGCAAGAAAGAATCCATATTATATCTTTTCATTAATGACTAAATCTTATAGGATAGATATGAATCCAAACTATATCTTTTCCATTAATGACGAAATCTACTTGGATATGGATAGATTTGCTAGATATGCTTAGATTTGCTAGATATGGATAGCTATGAAAGATATGCTCCCGATTCTTTCTAGATTTGCTAGATTTTTCTAGATTTACTAAAGATTGTCCTTGATTCTTCTAGATTTACTAGATATCCAAACAAATGCTAAAATAAGAGCCTCCCACACACAGATATACACATGACTTGTGAAGTCAAGCACCAAAAAATGTACAGAAATTTAATATTAAAATAATAAATTTCCAACACTCTAGTATTGGGTAAGAGAGACTTATGCAATGATCATCGCTCATTAACTATGGTTATGAAATTAGGCAATATGGTTGATGACAACCTATTAGGCTGCAAACAAAACGAGATGCTCGCAAGCAACTCGAGGCTCTGCTCATTACGGCTTGGGTCAGCTCAATTTGTTTAATAAATGACCTTGAAGCAGTTTTAGGCTCATTTATGAGCTCAACACTATAAAGCTCAGCTCATTTATAGAGTCTCGTTGAGTAAATGAACTGGGCTCGGCTCGTTTCCAAATGAGCTGAGCTCGACCTCTCGGTTTTGGCTAGCTCGTTTAGCAAACGAGTGAAGCTCGAACACTCCAAAACTCGTCTCGGCTCATTTGCACCCCTCGTCACATGCAATATTCCTTAGTAATGGTCCAATGTGACCTCATTCCAAACATAATTGTTTGTTTAAATCTAAACTAAAATCGTAAATTTACATGGTTTGATTGTTTTGGTATGAGCAAGGACACGAGAAACATCGATCCAAAGAGGAAAATGCTTTTGAACAACTCATCAAGCAATTAACATTTACAGTATAAATAAAGACTAAAACAATAATTTTGAGAGAAGGGAAACGTGCAGCATGATATTATTGTAAAGAAATCTCATGATTTTGGCTAGATTTTCACATCGTCGTATTATTAAATTAACTTTTGACGATTTTTGGCGCACTTGGTCCCCTGTTCGAGGAATTATTTGACTAGGTGAAATTAAATTCACCAACTACTAAGCACAAGCAATAGCTAGCATAAATATTGGAGTATTAAATTCATGAAATCCCATGAGGACATGCACTTTCCTTTTGTTTTTAAGGATGCGTATGGATGACATGAATTTGGATCTGGAATGGATACGTTATTACGGATTTTCCATGATTCGTAATGCATGGAAATATCAAAGTGATTGATGCATGCACCGTATTAATTAAGGTCAATTTGTTTGACCGGATATAAGAATTAGACTGAATTATTTAGAATAGAAGAAGGTTTCTTATTCGGAATTAAGTTAGATTGTCTACGGTTTAAATTGACATGCATCAAATATATCAAACTGCAATGCGTGGGACAAACAATACCATGAAAAATCAAGTACTTAATTCTCTCTCTCTCTCTCTCTCTCTCTCTCTCTCTCTGTGTGTGTGTGTGTGGTTTTAGCATTTAAATTTTGGTAATTGGCGGCTTTAGCATTAACAAAACTAGAATAGCTGTAAACACTATGAATCCATCGATATGTCGGCTGCGAAGACAATACTTTGATACATTGGGCTTACCGGCCCATGGTTAGCGTTATGGGTTGAGTATATTTTCAACAGCATTAATCACTTACATTTAGCTGCACATTTATGAAACCAAATTTGAAATTCATAATCGGGACTAGATCGCGCTGTTGACAACCTATATTTTTTCAATTTAAATGCATTACAATCATATACTGATTGCTATCCGGTTAACATAACTTTTGACATGATTGATGGTCTCAATGAGATCTAAATAATGCAGTATTGTGACCAAACTAAACAGGGTATTAAAGCCCCTCAAACGAACCTCGCAACAACAATTGAGAGGGACCCCTAAATTACAACAGTGAAGAAAGAATCCGGGTGAAGCAATGTCAACCCATTCAACTCTAGGAACAAACAGACCGTTGAATGGAATGCTAAACCAGGAATAATCAATAAGGGGGAACTCTTAAATCAAATAAGCTAGGTCACGCAAATAATCAATAAGGCCGGGAAACTCTAAATCAAATAATCAATAAGGGGAACTCTAAATCAAAGGGGCTAGGTCACGCAAATACCTGTTACATGTCAGGTCCACGGTGCAGTCATCCAGTAATACTTGAGAAATTCTACGATAAGATACGAATCTTGAGTTGAGACATCCATCTTAATCCCAATTTTCAGCACTGAACAAACAAAACATGCTAATGGCAAACTTATTCCGGATTAGTATTCGCATACTGTAAAATTGAGGTATGCATCTTGTCCCCATTGTCAGTATCGTACAAACAAAGCGTGCAAGAGCGAGAGAGTACACTAACCCCACAATAGTATATATATTCGGTTGAATATTAAGTTGAGGTACAATCTTATGCCAATGTCAGCAAGCAATGCAGAAATTCAGATTTAGATATCAAAACAACTATACTCTGATGTTGCGTAGTATGAAAACGTAATTCTTCATTAATGCTTGAGGACTAGGATAACCTTCAAGGTTTTATGACATTAGTTTCATTTGTACAACATGAAACATAGATTCATAAGGCTCATTTATAATGATCTCATAGGTTAAATCTAAGGTTTATCATCAATTGAACCTTGATGTAAGGAGAACATTTGATGTGAAACTAATGCTTGAAAATGTGAAATGCATCTCATCGTAATTAAAAGATTTTTGAACAGGGGAGAAAGAAATATTTTCGGGGGGGGCCGGGGTGGGGGGGGGGGGGGGGGGGGGGGGGGGGCGGGGGCACGGGCACGAACATAAAATGATGACAACCCAAAGCATTTACGACATAGGACAGGGGCAATATTGTTGGGGATGCAAATAACTTTCAGCAACAGAGTTCAGCAACAAAGGTCCGTGACCAACGCAGAGAGTTCCGCGACAAATAGGCACGCGATTAGGTTCGCGGCAGGTAGCGCGTGACACTCGCGGCTGGGATGGGCCATGGGCCGCGGCCCAAGTTGGTTGGACAGGTCCAGCTATCACTTAGGGTTTGCCTATAAATATTAGTTGTTGTATTTATTATTTCTTGAGCGAGCAGAAAAAGCGAGAGACAGTTTTTGCTATACAGAGAGAGAATTCTAGAGAGAGAGAGTGCAAGAGAAAACTTTCTCAGAGAGGAAAGAGAAGACTTGTAATCTTTAGTTTTCTTCGTTCATAGTGGACTGATATGGCTCCCGAGGACGTAGGCAAGTTGCCGAACCTCGTATGTCTGTGTGTTCTATTTTTCTATTCCTCTTTCTCTTCCTTTTCTCTGGTTTGTTTTCCGTGACGATAGTATCCCATGATCCTGAAGTGGTTTTTTGTTTGTTGTGAGTCGAGCGCGAGGCTCCGATTTCCCAACAACTGGTATCAGAGCCGCGGTTGCGGTAACGGTGTTCAACAATTTTTCGATTGAAGTTTTTGGGCAGTCCGGATTTCCGAGGGAGCTATGGGTTCAGAAGAAGGGAAATCGAAGATCGAGAAGTTCGATGGTTCAGACTTTGCTTTCTGGAAGATGCAGATAGAGGATTATTTGTAACAGAAAGATCTTTACCGGCCGCTGCTGGGTAAAGATGAAAGAAAGAAAAAAGAAGGTGAGACTGACGCGGAATGGGATGTTCTTGACCGGAAGGCGATGGGTCTAATCCGGTTATCACTTTCGAAGTTAGTCATGCATAATATACTAAAAGAAAAAACCGCGTCCGACCTGATGGACGCGCTCGCAGGGATGTCTAAACAATCCGCAGAAAACAAGGTGCACTTGATGAAGAAGTTGTTCAACTTCGAGATGCTTGAAGGAGGTTCGTTTATGAAGCATGTCAGCGAGTTCAATACAATAGTGGACCAATTGGTCTCTGTTGGTATTGAGTTCGACGACGAGGTTCAAGCCTTGTTAATCCTGTCTCAGTTGACAGAGACCTGGCAGGGTACAGTTACTGCGATTAGTAATTCGGCTAGGAAGGAGAAACTCAAACTGAATGATATAGTCAGTTTGATTCTGACTGAGGAAGTTAGAAGGAAATTGCTCGAGAGAGCGTCGGGCTCTAGCGGTTCAAGTTCAGCTCTAAGTTTTGAGCCAAGAGGCAAAAGCCAAGCCAGGGGTGGTCAGAACTAGAACAAGAGCCAGTCGAAGTCATGCGGCAAGAAGTCCAGCGGCAAAACACAAGTACACGACATTAAAGGTGAATGTTGGAACTGTGGCCAGGTGGGTCACATGTCTTCAGTCTGTAAGGCTCTAAAGAAGAATAATGGTGAGCAGGAGGCCTACATCGTGTAGGATGCACTCATTCTTTCGATGGACAGTATTGCGGAGTCATGGGTGGTTGACTTAGGCGCCTCATTCCACGCGACTGCTAGCAAGGGGGTTCTGAAGAACTATGTAGCAGGCGACTTCGGGCAAGTATATTTAGGCGATGATAAGCCATGTAGTATAGTGGAAATGGGTGATGTGCAGATTGAAACGCAGGGGTTTAAATGGTGTTTGAAGGATGTCAGACACGTCCTGCAGTTGAAGAGGAATCTTGTTTCAGTTGGGCAACTGGGAGCAGCGGGATATACCTCAACATTCATAGGAGACGCATGGAAGGTCTCCAACGGTACCATGGTGGTAGCGAGCAGAAAGAAGATCGGTACTCTCTATTTAACTTCACATGGGAGTTATTCACTTGTCATCGTAGAGGGACTCACGGAGGTGATCCCGCGCGAGGATAGTGAGGGTCTCGCGAAGGTGGTACCGCGAGAGGGTAGGCTCGGGGAAGGTCCGCGGCCAGAGAGCCAAGTGAATTCAGGTTTGTGGCACGACAGGTTGGGACATATGAGCGAGAAGGGGACGAAGGTTCTGTAGACATAAGGGAAGCTACCAGTTGAGTCAGTGGATTTCAACATGTGCGAAGACTGTATCTTCGGTAAGCAGAGGCAGGTTAGTTTCCAAAAAAATGGCAGACCGCCCAAGCCAAACAAGCTGGAGCTTGTTCATACAGACGTATGGGGTCCCGCGCTAGTGCATTCTCTCGGCGGGTTGAGGTACTTTGTTACTTTCATCGATGATCACTCAAGAAAAGTATGGGTCTACTTCATGAAACACAAGTCAGAGGTATCCGAAATTTTCATGAAGTGGAAAGCCAGAGTAGAGAATGAGATAGACTCGAAGGTGAAGTGTCTAAGGTCAAACAATGGGGGAGAGTATGAACTGGGAGAGTACAAGAGAGCCTGTGCTTTATTCGAGATCCGTTTAGAGAAGACTCTTCCAGAAACACCGCAACAGAAAGGCATCGCGGAGTGGATGAACAAGACTCTGACAGAGCGTGCGCGGAGCATGCGGATACACGCGGGGCTGCCAAAGCAATTTTGGGTAGACGCGATCAGTACAGCAGCATACTTGATCAACCATGGGCCATCAGTTCCATTGAACTTTGGGATACCGAAAGAGGTTTGGAGCGATAAGGATATAAATCTCTCACACTTAAAAGTTTTCAGTTGTGTTGTTTATATTCATCTCAGTGACAAAGTTAGAGACAAGCTAGATGCTAAGTCACTAAAGTGCACGTTCATTGGGTACGGTGGCGATGAGTTTGGTTATCGTCTCTGGGATGAGAAAAATTGGAAGATAATTAGAAGCCGGGATGTCATATTCAATGAGTCGATGCTGTACAAGGACAAGGATAGCAAACAATGCAGTGGGAATTCTACTGAGGATTGCGAGGGTCCCGCAGGGGTGGTTGCACGAGAGGATCGCAAGGCACCCGAGTACTTTAGTTTGGAAGATTTTCCAGAAAGCAGTGGGGATGAGTCGCGATCTGACCGGATGGATGAGGCAGTCTCACGGACAGAGTCTGGGGCAGTTCCAGAGATAGGGTCTAGCTCACCAGCTACTACGGTAAGGAGATCAACCTTCGTTGCTGGATTATTTACTTTTGACAGATAGTGGGGAACCATCTTGCTATGACGAGGCTTTACAGGTCAGAGACGCTGTGAAGTGGGAACGTGCTATGCAAGAGGAGATGGATTCTCTTCACTTGAATGTGACTTGGGAGTTGGCAAAGCTTCCCGCAAGGAAGAAGGCGCTACAGAACAAGTGGGTATACTGTGTCAAGTAGGAGAGCAACGGCAACAAGAGTTTTAAGGCCAGATTGGTTGTGAAGGGCTTTCAACAGAAAGAAGGGGTTGATTTCATGGAGATTTTTTCCCCAGTTGTGAAGCTAACCACTATCGGAGTGGTATTGAGTTTGGTGGCTGCAGAAAACCTCTACCTTGAGCAATTGGATGTTAAAATTGCATTTCTTCATGGTGACTTGGATGAAGAAATCTACATGAAGCAACCTATTGGCTTCATTGAGAAAGGCAAAGAAGAGATGGTGTGTAGACTCAATAAGAGTCTATATGGGTTGAAACAGGCTCCTAGATAGTGGTACAAGAAGTTTGACAGTTTCATGCAGCGTAGCGGCTACATGAGGTGCCACGCGGATCATTGATGCTACAATAAATGTTGTAAGGCGAGTTACATAATTTTACTACTCTACATAGATGATATGCTTGTAGCGGGGTCTTGTTTACGCGAGATAAACAAGTTGAAGAAACAATTGGCAGCAAAGTTTGCTATGAAAGATCTGGGTACAGCAAAACAGATACTTGGGATGAGCATCAGCAGGGACAGAACTTAAGAGGTCTTGAAGTTGAGTCAAGCTGAGTATATTGAACGAGTTCTGGAAAGGTTCAATATGCAGAACGCCAAGGCAGTTGGCACGCCTCTGGGAAGTCAGTTTAGACTTTTTGACATGCAGTTTCCGAAGATAGATGTTGAGAAGGAGCACATGGCCAAGGTACCGTATGCCTCGGCCATTGGTAGCTTAATGTACGCGATGGTCTGTACGTGATCGGACATTGCCCACGCGGTGGGAGTTGTGAGCAAGTTTGTGAGCAATCTGGGGAAGCAGCATTGGGAAGTCGTCAAATGGTTATTTAGGTATCTCCGCGGGACCGCGGATGTGCCATTGTGTTTTGGGAGAACAGATTTGGTGGTGAGAGGATATGTGGATGCAGATTTCGCGGGTGATCATGATACAAGGCGAAGCACCACAAGTTATGTCTACACTTTGGGATCAACAATGGTGAGTTGGGTCTCGCGTCTGCAAAAGTTGGTAACTTTGCCCATGACAAAAGCTGAGTACGTAGCAGTCAGGGAGGCCGCTAAGGAGATGATTTGGTTGAAGGCTTTTTTGGGTGAGTTGGGTTTGAAGCAGGAGAACAATTTTCTTTTCAGTGACAGCCAGAGTGTTGTACACCTTGCGAAAAATCCAGTGTATCATGCCAGAACGAAGCACATTGATTTGAGGTACCATTTCATTCGCTCGCTTTTGGAAGAAGGGGAATTGTTATTGGAGAAGATTTTGGGGAGCCAAAATCCGATAGATATGTTGACAAAGTCGGTCACCATCGAGAAATTGAAGTTGTGCTCACCTTCAGCTGGCCTTCGCGCGTGAGGAGTTGGAGGGCCGGAGTCACACCAAAAGGGGTGAAGTTCACTACGTCCGCTATTGATTGAGGTTGTTGATATTGGTTTACTTCAGTTATCTTCAAGTGGGAGATTGTTGGGGATGCAGCCAACTTTCAGCAACAGAGTTCAACAACAAAGGTCCGTGACCAACGCGGAGAGTTCCACGACAAATAGGCACGCGGTCAGGCCCGCAGTAGGTAGCGCGCGACACTCGCGGCCGGGATGGGCCGTGGGCTGCGGCCCAAGTTGGTTGGACGGGTTCAGCTATCACTTAGGGTCTACCTATAAATATTAGTTGTTGTATTCATTATTTCTTGAGCGAGCAGAAAAAGTGAGAGACTGTTTTTGCTATACAGAGAGAGAATTCTAGAGAGTGTGAAAGAGAAAACTTTTCTTAGAGAGGAAAGAGAAGACTTGCAATCTTTAGTTTTCTTTGTTCATAGTGGACTGGTGTGGCTCCCGGGAACGTAGGCAAGTTGCCGAATCTCGTATATCTGTGTGTTCTATTTTTTTGTTCCTCTTTCTCTTCCTTTTCTCTGGTTTGTTTTCTGTGACGATAGTATCCCAAGATCCTGAAGTGGTTTTTTGTTCGTTGTGGGTCGAGCGCGAGGCTCCGATTTCCCAACAAATACAGGACATACCAAGACATCTTTACATCAGAAGAACCAAAAGAATAGGATACAGTAATGCTAGGTCAGGATCCATTCATGTAGAGTTAGTTACCTAGGAAACTGGAAACACCTCAACTGAACTAAGTGTAACGTCTAAATACAACAATATGAATCAAAAGAAGTGGGATTACAATCTCTAAAAACTACACAGGAGAATGAAAACAAAGCGGCTGAGTTCTGTTTTCAAATAATCTACGAGTGACATAGGACACGGTCGAGTTCTTGTCGTTTGGTTTGGAAGGGAAGTCAAGGATTATTAGGTTTTACGCTGAGGCACAGGGTTGGTGTGGGTTTTCCTTTCTTTCATTGGTCTGAGGGTTGGTGTGGTTGGTCGCCCTTTTTTAGGGAAAATTTTTCAGCGTCGAGCAGTACCATGTGGTGCCCACTCGTACATTCGAGCCGTTCATTACGTATTTGAACGACTCAGATTTGGAAAGAGAAAGTGTTGGGATGAGAGAAGAGAGAGAGTTTCAATCCGAACCATTCAAAAGTGTATCGGATGGCTCAGATGCCTCGAGCGGGTACCACGTAGGATCAAAGTTGTCAATCTCGTACCGGCCAGCGTACCGTTTTCACTACTGAAATGGTACGTACCGGTATCGGGCTGTATCTCGATACCGTTCCGAATTTACCGCAATTAGTATTTTATATATATTTAATATATATTTACCAGGTTACGAAATCATTTTCGAGAAACAAATGGCAGCAAAAAGTTATCCAAAAAGACACAAAACAAAGTTATGAAACAAATCAGGATTCCATCGTGATCTTAATCGAAGAAAATTATATATAAGCTCATAAATTTCTTTTAATTAGTTTAGAGTCCACAACTTATGTCATAAAAAAAAAAAAGAAGGTAATTTTGTACCGTCTGGAACACCGAAAATGTCCGGAACAGACCAGTATCGTCCGGTACATCCGGTATTGGCCGGAACAGGTCGGTATTGCAACTGGAACGGATCTTGAGTCTTTTTGTATTCAGTTTAAGCACCGGTATGGAACGGATTTCAAACCTTTGCTTAGGATATATCCGCTCGGCACTAAAAAATTATAGAAGGGAATGGATTCTCTAACAACACTTCCATTCTTTTACAAAATAAATCACGTAATATAGACACAAATGGAGTGTCGTTAAAAAAAAAAGGAGCGGCAAAATCACTTTCCAAATAGAAAATGAATTGTGACATATTAAAGGAAGATTATTTTAACTTGCACCCTCTTTTCTTCAATTTTTGAAATACTCGATAAAATTATAATTTTGGAAGGAGGGGGAGGCTAGTGACGCTAGTCGCCATTACAACGATTTAGAAAAATGTTACTATAGTAGAAAATATTACTCTATAACCTTGCCACCACTAGTTTTTTTATATTCTTAAAATATAAATAGTAATTTCTTCCTTTCATAATTAGTTTGATAATTCTAAGTATCTCGAGTTTGAAAATTTGGCTAACATTTTTAGAATCGTTCAAGTTTTGAACAAAAATAAAATAAAAAGTTCACAAAGTTAGTATCATTTAAAATGCGGAATAAGATGGAGAGTAAATTTTTGCAAGTTTCTTTCCCACATACATTGTTTTCTTGATAAAGAGATCAGTGGAGGTCTTGTTGTTGACGCTATCATAGACACTATTAATGACATAAAAGAATTTCGAGCACAATTCATGATACCTTGTTTTAATAGACAAAGCGAGTAAAGAATTACCTTTCTGTTGGTGCTTTTAGTTGCATACCTGCATATGAGCAACATTTTTTGTTACACATATTTTATTTTGATTTTTAAGACCATAAATGTGCATGTTGTAGTTCATCATTCTATCTTTTTTGTGTGTGTATGTATGTATATATATATACACACACACACATTAATATATTAATTCACCACCACTAAATTAAAATTCTAGCTCCATTCCTGAAAAAAAAACACGTAATGTCATTAAAAACTCTTAACTCGTATCCATAAATTGCTTCCTTACATTCAAAATTTATCCAACCCAATTTGTTAAAAGACAACACTTTGTGTCATGGGTAGTCACGAGAATGAATTATGGGTGTACTGTTTACTAGGTAATAGACTAACAGGTTACTAGGATTACGAATTTAACAAAAAAAAAAAGGTTACTAACTTACTAGGATTACTAGAGTCATGGGTCACTATAATGTGTTTTGGATGATTAAGGTTTTTTGGGTCTCATTCAACCAAAACCAAAACCAAATTTTTTGATCGATTTTTCAGTTGTTTCGGTTTAACCGGTTTTTGTTTAACACCTATGGTTTAAAAGAGTGAAGAAACGAGGGGACATGGTGTGGGATCCCATCCCTAGCCAAACAATCATGTGCAATGATGCAAGGAAAATGGATAAAACACGGAGTAGTCAAAATTTCGGGGTGTTAACACTTAATTAGTTTCAACTTTGAAACATAATATTAATGGAGTAGTCAAAATTATTTGTATTTGTCTAGAAGTTTTCCCACTGGATGATCCATCATATATATCTTTTATGATAGAAGAATATTCACTACAAGAAAAATTGCATTGGGTGACAAATAAAAATCGTCGCAAATTGTATGTTTCTTGTCACAAATAATATAGGTGACGAAAAAAATGTTGTCGACTAAAGGCTGTCGAGGATTCCTACCTGGTGACGAAATCTATTTTTCGTCACCTATAGTGCCTTTTGGTGACGAAAAATTTCGTCATGGAAAAATAACTTGGTGACGAAATTTTCTTCATCACCTATTGTGCTTTTTTGATGACAAAAAATTTCGTCACAAATTATTCCCTTTGGCTCGTCAAAGGTGACCCATCGGTGACGAAATTTTTCGTCGCGAAAGACATTCTTATATGTGAAAAAAATCTCACTTTCTTACTCCTGTGGCGTTTCGAACCCGAGTCTCCTAAGTTTTGCACGTAAGCTTTAACCAACTACACCACACAAACTTTTCAGCATATGTTTGAAATATCTAATATATAACACATACATTGAACATTAAAATATATTTTGAACGGCATTTTGAACTATTAAATATTAAAATTAGCAAATTTTAATAAACATGAAAGTCGTAGCTCTTTATGTTATTGTTCAAACCCAATTTAAATTATCTCAATCGGAGTTCTGAGCAAGGAGTTATGCCCGAAATATATTTGGTGATAAAGCGTAATTCATAAATTTTGTCACCAAAAGATAAATTTTTCGTCACTGAAAACGTAAAAAGAAGACAAAAATATTTTTGTCGCCAAATTGGTTCATTTGGCGACAAAATATTTTTTCCGTCACTAAATAGTTATCTTTAGCGACAAAAAATAATTTCGTCTCCTTTTTTACTCTTTTGGTAACGAAAATTTTATTTCGTCTCCAAATAGGAGACTTTGGTGACAAAACTATCTTTTTCATCGCTAAATAGTTATAATTGGTGACAAAATAATTTCGTCAAGGAAGTTATCAAAACAGTGACAAATTTATTTTTTTGTCGCCAAATATACTCATTTAGCGACGAAATTAAATTTTGTTGCCACGTTTTCGTCACTAAACATACTTTTTCTTGTAGTGATTGATTCTAATCTAATTGCCGCATAAAAATAGTCGAGCGACCTATTACTATAATTCTAAGACTTTTTTTATAAATGAAATGAAAAAACATGAGTAAAGGATCTTTTTCTTTCTAATTATATAATGCTGCCGGTGTCATGGCTTTTTGTTGGTCTTAAAAAATGTGGGTTTGCGAGCTTACCTTGTTAGTTTAAAACTTTCTCGTATTTTAAAATTAGTTTTGTCTTGTTTACATGGGTACATGAAAAAAACTGGTGCACAGGATTTGATGCCGTTCCACACATTGGTTAACCCTGTGCCCTTTATATCCATGTGTTTTGAGTAATTAGACCACGACTGCATGTCTGTATCTTAAGGCACGGCGAAATGCATGCCATTGATTGAAGGAACGGCGCAACGATTTCTAAACACAATCTAAATGAAGTATCAAACACCCGTTGTTGTTTGATTAAAAAAAATACTTTTTCGATTTTTTTTGGAAACAACAGTTGTTTTTAACTCCATCTCATATGGTGTGAATTACGTGTATGTGTATGTTCCACCCCATATGAGAAGACGTTACAAATAACCGTTAAATGAAAATGTACCCATATGATAGAAGCCAAGGTAGAAACTTGAAAACCTTTGAACTGAAAGTCATAAGATTCATGGGGCAAATTAATGGTTAGGATTTATGTAAGACATAAGATTCAAAAACTATTCTCCATTATTATGTAGATGTCTTAAAATTTCATTGTTTTAGAAAATCACATGTGTGCCAACTTCCAACATTTAAAAAAAAAAAATACTACATGAAAACAGAGGTAGAAAAAACAGGTTCGAAGGATTAGATTCCCTATTCCTTTGCTTCACACTACAAATGAGGAACACATGCACTGTGTGGTTTGGATTAAGAGAGAAATTTTTTGGGCTTTACTATTTGCAAGGAATCATATAAGGAAAAATACGTTTGGGTCCATTTCGGGTTCCAAAAAATCTACAAAAATATTCACAAATTTTTAAATATTATTTTATGGGGCCTTACAAATTTAAAAGCAATACTTACCGATGTCTATTGGAGCTAATTTTTT
Organism: Rhododendron ovatum; assembly: GCA_019656835.1. Lineage (NCBI taxonomy): Eukaryota > Viridiplantae > Streptophyta > Magnoliopsida > Ericales > Ericaceae > Rhododendron > Rhododendron ovatum. Next base: position 8,841,201 of record CM033794.1, on the reverse strand, counting down.
ACAAGACTCCATAAAATAATATTTAAAAAATTATGGATATTTTTCTAAATTTTTGTGGGATCCAAAAAGGACCCAAACGAGTTTTTCCTGGCATGGTTCCCTACAAATTTTTCGTGCGATTAGGATTTTCGAAATTTTTGAGGTCATGAATGTGGAGAGATAAATACAAAAATTTAATAATTTGAGAGAAAATTTATTGGGACTACATAGAGAGAGAAGTTGGTTTTAGAGACCCAAAGTGAACACAATTTACGTGCCATTTTGTCTCCTAATTTATTAAAACAAAGTGACTACTCCCAAAATATTGACCAATTTAAAAGTAATACTTACCGATGTCTATTGGAGCTGATTTTTTACAGAACCCCATAAAATAATATTAAAAAATTTATCGATATTTTTCTAGATTTTTGCGGGATCCAAAATGGATCTAAATGAGTTTTTTCTTGCATGGTTCCCTGTAAATCTTCTGTGCGATTAGGATTTTTGAAGTTTTTGAGGTCATGAATGTGGTGAGATAAATACAGAAATTTAATAATTTGAGAGAAAATTTATTGGGACTACATAGAGAGAGAAGTTGGTTTTAGAGACCCAAAGTGAACATAATTTACACGCCATTTTGTCTCCTAAATTATCAATACAAAATGACTACTCCCAGAATATTGACCAATGAGATTGGATTCTTCATTCGATTTTGCCAGTTGTGATCTATACCCTGTGATCAATTGGGTTTATGAATAGTTGGTAGGTTGATCAATTGCGTTAAACTTGCTGGGCATTGATTGGGTTGGTTTCCTCAGGTCTAATGGTTCTATGGCCCCTATGTAGTTTTTTTTTTGGTGAACATCGACCCTTCCTGGTACATGAGTTGAGTCGATATTCGAGCCGTGCTTTCAGGAATGGGCAAACCCTAGTACATGGACAAGAGAGGATGCTCCTCGCAGCCAGCCGTCCACGTGTTCCTTGATGACATGGCGAACACAGTGAATCTTTGTCACGAGGCCCGTGGATCAAGACAAAAGATAAATGACGCTTGTTCTCTCTCTCTCTCTCTCTCTCTCTCTCTCTCACACACACACACACTATCCCACTCGCTCCCTTACTTAGATTCTACCCTACTTATCTTAGGCCTCGTTTCATAAAAGTATTACAGGGGTGGGATTCGTAAGGAGATGAGATTATGATTGAGATTGGTAATGAGAAGGGATTGATAAGTAGATGGGATTGGTGATGAGTATGTTTGTTTGAGATGAGATTAAATAATGAGATTATTAATATCGTGCTTGTTTCTCATGGAATAGGATTGGATTGATAGTATACATTTCCGTTTTCGCCCTTTACATGGGATATGATGGGTAAGGAGATGAAATTGGTAAAGGCTATTTTCGTATTTTTGCATTGGCAAGGAGGGAATTGGATTGTTAATACCAAGTCCCCCAAGGTATTGGTAATACCCTCTAATGAGGGGATTCACATGCCCATAGGACTAATAGTCCACACCTTCATTGTGAAAACAAACAAAGAATTCATAATCCCTTGGGATTATCAGTCTAATCCCAAGGCCGAAAGAGATGGGAAAATGACCGCTCAGGATGTGTTTTGATAATTAATACCCGCTAAAGACATACTAAGAACAATTGTTATATGTCCTTGGCAGATATTAATTATCAAAACACGTCATTGACCGTCATTTTTCCGAAAGAGATTAACAAACCGGGCCTTAGTCACCTCCCAACTTTATAAATAAACAAGTTTATTTCAGACAAAAAGGCAAATAAATTATACGCGGATACGAGGAAATCTTTCTCCACTCCTTATTTATCTGAGTCACCTCCCAACTTTACAAATAAAATAAACAAGTTTATTTCAGAGCAAAAGGTGAATAAATTAGTAAATAAAACTGGTACCGTAAAAGAATCCCATCCCATGAGTGCGATATGAGAGTTGAGTTTTGTTCATCCTCCACTTAAGAGGGTGAACATTACACTCATTCTTATTGGTTGAAATGATGTAAATTCCATCACAAAGTGATATCATACTTATCAAAAAGTGTATTGCATGATAAACATAACATTATTTTGTGGTAAAATCCACCTTATTCCAACCAATAGGAAGGAGATTAATGCTTACCATCTTTTAAGGAAAATGAACAAAATTGATTTGCAAGATTTTCACATCAACAGTATGATATTTGATGGGAGATTAATCATTATGTTTTTTTTTTTTGAACATAGATTAATCATTATGTTGATAATCAAAAAAGAGGTCATTATGTCGGAAGTATTTGCTCAATTATTCTCACGATGAATATTTAAATAAGGCAAATTAAAAGCCGTGCAATCACCCAACCAAAGTTTCATACAGCTCAAAATCACTAAAACCACTCTTTCTTCAAAGGAAAAAAAAAAACCCCGATGCATAAGACTTAGAAAATGAAAATGTCGCAAAGACCCTTCATTTGCACAAGAAAGGTGGTAACACGGACGAGTTGACAAAGCAGTTTAGGTAACCACTCTTCTCTCATGTAGTCCCTGGATTGAACCCAATTACGGTAGTAGTCATGTAAACCTGATGCCGTGTGTCTGAGAGAGAAAGGGGGGAGGGGAGGCTTTGTTCGCACAGTACACTACTACACAAGCTTATGAGCAATTGATTCCTTCCCGGATCAGTTGCGGGTCTAATCCACCTAGACTAAACCCCCACTAGTATTGATATACCGGGAAGTCACGGAGATAAAAATGATGCAATATGTATCAGAAAAACAATATTGTTACAACCATGGATGCACCAGAAACGAACTAATTAAGCATCGTAGACCATTTACTCCACATAGGCCAGTTGAAAAGTTTGACAGCCAAGGAGAAATTTTCATGGTGAGCTGTAAAATAACTGGGTCGGGGACTCGGGTAGTTTTTTTTAGCATTAACCAAGTAGACAAATTGTTTCCACCGGACTAAATGGAAAATATGGAATTGTTTGGCCTTGGTCAACGGAAAGATTAGGGGGAAGACAAAAAGTTAGGAACAAAAAGTTTAGAAGAAACAAAACAGCTATAGGCTAGAAGTTGTAAGTAAAAAAAACAGCGGAAACAAGGATCTTCACAATAGTTCAATCCTCCAGTTTTGCTGTTTCCAATAGCCCACAAACCTAGCCTTTGTGCTGGCAATTGTGCCATCAGCATGCCTTATGATCGTGAAGATCCACACCCAACTAGGGATTACAACAGGTCGGTTTGGTCCGAGTTTTTGCGAAACCCGAATTGAACCCGAAACGTTACAATCAAAACCAAACCTGAAACGAAACCCGATGGGTATCCTATCACCTAGACCGCGACCGTACCCGGCAGGTATCGGGTTAGTTTTTCCTCAAACCCGATTTTTATGTATGTGCATATACATGAGGGCAATTATACAAGTAATATATATATGACAGCATATGTCATGTGTATATTATATGAGGTCATTTAGTTAATATATAATGTGGTTAGGGGTTCGGTGCACATATTGTACAAAACCAAACCCGGTCGATGTGGATTGGTATGGGTATCCATTGGTTCGGATGGAATAGCCATCCCTACTTCCAACCTATGGCATGCATGGTTGCCAGGTGAAAGAGATATAAGAATCCATGCGCATGTGCCATTAACCAGGAGGAGACAAGGGCAAAGGTTGAGCATAAGCAAATTGAGGGGCTCCAAAAGTGATTAGGCCTTGTTCGTTTAGTAACTTTGGATATTTTAGTTTTGATAATGGGTGGAGAAAGAAATAGGATAATGATTGGAGAGAGTGGTAATGATTGGAGAGAGATAGAGAGAGAAATAAAATTAATAATTTGAGAAATAGGATAATAATTGAAAAAAGATATAGGGTAATGATTGAGAAATAGAATAATAATTGGAGAAAGATATAGGGTAATGATTGAAAAATAAAATTAAAACAAAGTAAATATGTTAAACGAACAAAGCCTAAGAGTTTTGTGAAATGAAAAGAATGTACTCCAATAAAGAAGAGGATGAAGAAACCGAGGAAAGTGACAACAAACCGAAATCGCTTTCAGTAAACAGAATATGTGTTAAAAAGAAAGGGAAGCCATTTGGTTAAGTAATACTCCCTCCGTCTCTAAATAAGTGTTCGGTGCGTAAATTTAGGCCTTTAAAAAAATGCATTTGCTTCATTAAAAAAATCAAATTTTTTTTACAAATCAATAGATGGCAATGAGTTCTATTAGATTGTGAAAAAAAAATTAGATTTTTTAACGAAAAACATGCATCTTTTGTAAGTCCTATGTTTGCACGTTGGACACTTATTTAGGTACGGAGGGAGTATCTTATGAGTCGTGTGACAGTTTTGGTTCTTTGGATGTTTTAGGAGCTGAGTTTGAAATCTCGACCCCTTAAGTTTTTCTTTACATTGTGTAAAATTTAGATCAAAGATGTGTATGTAGAGATAAATGGCCTCATGGTAGGATTTCCGTTTTGGGCCCCAAATATCTTTGAGCCGCATTGAGAATAGGCAAAAAAGTCATTTTTTTAGCTTTACTCAATAAAATTTGAATTTCAATCATACTTTTTTATTTTTTTACATTTCCGATTCTTCTCGTCTTTACGAACCAATAAATAATCTATGAAAATTTGACCCAAAACCATGAGGAATCATTTTTTTAGCTTTACTCAATAAAATTTAAATTTCAATCATACTTTTTTATTTTCTTACATTTCCGATTCTTCTCGTCTTCACAAACCAATAAATAATCTATGAAAATTTGACCCAAAACCATGAGGAAACAAAATTGAATAAAGAAGCAAAAATAATACTCCTACTAGAAGTAAAAGAGACTTGGGTTTGCGTTAGGGGTGATTTTAAAAACCGGAAAACCGGACCCAACCGATTTCCTGATTTTCCTTTCAAACCGGTTCAGTCCGGTTTGAAATATTTCAAAAATTCATTTTCAGTTCCGGTCCTGGTTTGGGAGACTTACAAACCGGTCTAAACCGGACCGGATTACACATGTATACAAAACATTGTTAGAGGTGTGGCTCGAACTCAAGACCTCCAGTTTTGGCCGAACACAACATAACGCTTTGCACATAAATTGTTGTGAATTTTATGTGTAAAAAACATATTTATTAGTGCACAAATATGTTAGATATATAAATACAAACCCTAATTACTCAACCAGATTTCATTCTCGTTTCCTCACGCACCCCGCCGACTTCGCTCCAAAGTCCAGGCAATGGCGATTTGCAATTTTGCAAGACTGACTCTCTCTCTCTCTCTCTCTCTCTCTCTCTCTCTCTCTCTCTCTCTCTCTCTCTCTCTCTCTCCTTCCTTCCTTCCTTCCTTTTTCCGTCCATGTCTGTTGATTTTTAGTTTTGTTTGAAACCCCAAACTTAGATCTGGTCTGAGATGGGGCTCGGTGACGATGCCGGCGGTTGATACCGACGGAATGGTGCATATTTTCGTCTGTATGTTTTGAAACCGGATAAACCAAAAAATGGGACCGAAACCGGATAAATCAGATCGGAACCGAACCGGATTATTTCAACTGGTTCCGATTTCCATTTATTCCAAACCGAATAAGCGGTTTCGACCGAAAAATATGCCAAAATCGGTCGAAACCGGACTGATATCACCTCTAGTTTGCGTGCATTTCGTATACCCCAACCACAGTTTGGTTAGGGATAAAGCTAGTTGGCCCACTAATGGAGAGCTGGCTAGTCTTTATTGGTTAAGGAGAAAATTGGTAATACAAGGAGTTACGGACTCTCCGCGTACAACTTGTTCTCATTTGTCAAAGGCAAATAATGAAAAAGAAGGTATATATAGGAAAACGGTCTTGTTATTGTCAGCCAATTGAGCTTATGATAAGTACACTAGAAAATAAGAAAAATACGTAATTCTATGTATTTTTTGCACCCTTTAATACACATTCATATACTTATTATTGCCAGCCCATTAGGTTGATTTTAGAATTTTCTATAGGAAAATGATATTGGCATTCCAAAAATTGATGCAGATACTCTAAAATCAATGTAATTCCAAAGCCAAGTCTTTTATTTTTTGGAGTGTCTGCATCAATTTTTAGAGGATTAATATCATTTTCCTATATATATATATATATATATATATATATATATATGAAAAATAAATAGCAGCCTCATCCACCCACCGAGAACACCATAAGAGCAAGTTTATCAGTTCTTATGTAAAAATGCTAGTAAACAGTGTATTTTTTTCATTTTACCTACTCATATCTCTCTCAACACTACACCAATACTATCTATTTAACCTATTCTCTATTAAAATATTATTACTTTTATTTTCTTTTTATTTTCTGGGAAGAGAGCCGGGGGGGGGGGGGGGGGGGGGGGGGGGGGAGAGAGAGAGAGAGAACAATTAATGAAATACTACATACATGGTGAATAGTGCTTAGGTATTTTTACCTAAGCACTGTTCATAGATGGGTTTTAGCTAAATCTTTACCTAATCTAGTGTAGTGCTCATTTGGAGGTTTTGAACGGTGCTTAATCTAGCCTTTACCTAATCTATTTTACCTCAATTGATAAAGTTGCTCTAACAAATTGAAAAGTACATGCATAAAGTAAAAACCTCAAATAACACCGTGAACAAGTGAATTCATAAAAAAGAAAATAAAGACAAAGTAAAAGATATATCCACTCCTATCTTTCACATCCAAGTTTACATCCTTTCTTAACATCCTCTCACAATCACTTGTGAGAGAGAATGTAAGATTGAATCTATCCCAAGCATTTCTCGATCATCTTACAAACGAAGAGTGCAATGACCTAAAGCATCTCGGACTTACTTGAATGATATGTAAGGGACACTTAGAATGGGTTTGGACCAAATTAATTTTTTTTAAAGCCATTAATTCGATACAGTATTATTTAACTTTCAGATAAACTGTTTTTATTTTTCGCTATAAATTTTAGGGGAACCTTCACCTACATCCCTATACTTTTAGCAATGAACAATCAATTGATGAGCAAGTGATAATTCGATTCCCATTCTATCTGGATTGGACATTTGTGGTTGGAGAGAATCTATCTGGATTGGACATTTGTCGTTGGAGAGAACCCACCCCACACGGTTTTTTCCTTTTGCAACTTTTTTCTGGGTTACCCTCCTAGTTAGCCATCTGCGGGAAAAGAGGGGGGCGATGAAACTGAACTTGAACTTGGGAAAAGGCGGATCAAAAAAAACTTGGGAAAAGGGAAATTGCTAAGTACTTGGAATTGAGACCCATAAATTATCCGGAATAATAACATTTTAGTCCAGAATAATAACACCTTGGTCCTTCACCCATAAATTATTCCGGATAATTTATGGATCTCAACTCCGGGTGCATAAACAAAGGCAATGAGTGTATTTGCCAAGGTAGTTATACACAAGCTTGTCGTACATTAAACGAAGTTGGCAAGTCTACGTATGCTAATGGTGCATTAATTGTAGAACTGATGAATACAACATACAAATCACCCATGTTAATTTTACATTATAATTCCTTTCCACAAATATTGACCAACAGAGCAATGAAGATTACAAATGTTGTAATACTTCAATGGATCTTTGAAGAGAAAAGATAGGAATGGGAAAAGATATAAATATCGAATTTGGGGTCACTACCAGTTTTCCTTTTCGATCACCTCTTTTTTTCAATCAATCTTCGGAGAGAAAAGATAGAAAGGCAAAAGACATAAATGTCGTATTCGTAGTGAAAGAATCAATATTTTTTTTAGTTAAAAAACCAAGAAGAGAAGGAAATTATATTTGTCAGAAATTTATTTTACTTAGCATGTCTGAAAAACGGAATATGTATGTTTAAATCTACTTTTCTTCCCCCTAGCAAGTCCAAGATCACACATAGCACAAGAAAAAGAAAAAAATAAAGGAGAGAGAGAGAGAAGAAAAATGATAAGTATAGAATCACTGAGGATTCAATCACCAGTGAATTTCCAAGTGACTGCAATTGATCGAATTTTTTACCCTATTTAGAGTTTCTTGCCTGTGTTGCATTACCAGAAGTGATCTATTGTCAATTTCTTTCTCCGTCTCATCAATTTTATCTTTCCGGCGCAATTTTTTCCTTGAAAAGACTTTCCATTTTGATTCAAACGCAAATGATCGATGCAAAAGAAGGTATGGAAAATAATAAGCAGCCTCATCCACTGAACACCATAACAAATGGAAAATGCACATAAAGTAATAACCTCAAATAACAAATAACAAAATGAACAAATGAATTCCATAAGAACGAAAATATATAAGGAATATGACATAAACAAACGAAAGATATCTCCACACCTATATCTTACACACACACACACACACACAAAAAATGTTAAGACATACATCCAAGTTTATATTCTTTCTTACATCTTCTCATAATCACTTCTGAAAGAGAATGTAAAATTGGATCTGTCCCAAGCATTGCTCAATCATCTTACAAATGAAGAGTGTAATGAACTAAAGCATGCATCTCGGACATAGAATGATATGTAAGGGACACTTAAAATGGGTTTGGACCAATTCAATACAGTATTATTTAACTTTTAGATATACTGTTTTTATTTTCCACAATAAATTTTGAATCAGTCTACCCACACAGACAAAATTGCATAGATTGTGCACATATTTTTTTGTGAGACCCACCACGGGTCCCACACAAATAATCCGAGTCGTTCATTAAATGTAAAACATTTTTTCAAGGGTACTTATGAAAAATCTGCTCAATCCGATACCTGTAAGTTCTCGACCCAATCATCTAACTTGTCATTGAGATTTCAAAAAAATGAAAAGTTAAATAATTGGATCGAGCACCTATAAATACGCATTAAGATGGTTTTTCACGGGAACCCTTGAAAAAGTGTTTTACATTCACTGAACGGCTTGGATCGTTTGTGTAAGATCTATGGTTGGCTCCACAAAAAAATATGTGCACAATCTGTGTATATAATATTTGTGTGGACAGACTTTCTGATAAATTTTAGGGAAATTTTCACATACATCCCTGTACTTTTAGCAATGAGAACAATCAATTGATGAGCAAGTGATAATTTGATTCCCATTCCAACTGGGATTGGACATTTGTGGTGGAAGAGAACCAGCCCCACACAGTTTTTCCTTTTGCAACTTTTTCCTGCAGAAAGTCTACTGGTACAAAATTTTGGTACAGATTTTGTACATAGATTTTTCGTGAGGCCTACTACGGGTTCCACACAAATTATTCGAACCGTTCACTAAATGTAAAATATTTTTTCAAGAGCCCTCGCAAAAATTCAGTTCAATCTGATACTTATAGATATTCGATCCAATCATCTAACTTTTTCATATCCTGAAATCTAAATGAAAAATTAGATGATTAGAGCGAATATCTATAAGTATCAAATTGAGCTGAATTTTTGAGAGAGCCCTTGAAAAAATATTTTACATTTAGTGAACGGCTCGGATCATTTGTGTGGGACCCGTAGTGGATCCCACGAAAAATCTGTACCAGATTTCTGTACCCATAGACTTTCTGTTTTTCCTGGGTTACCTCCAAGCTATTTGCTGGAAAAGAAGAGGGAGGAGGTTCACCTTCTTTTTTTCTCTGTAAACAACAAAAAGTTTGACGTAAAACTCATAAAAGCATATTTTTCTTTTTGAAATAAAAACAAAACTATAAAAGTTGGTTTAGTTTGGTTGGTATTTTAGTTTAGTTTAGTTTTAGTAATGGGTGGAGAGAGAAATAAGGAAATGATTAAAGATAGGGGTAAGGATTAGAGAGAGATATGAGAAAGTAATAATTAGAAAAATAAGATAATAATTGGAGAAAAAATAGGATAATAATTTAAAAAACTAAATTAAAACTAAACTAAATTAAACTAAAACTATATATAATTTTTTGATTAGCGAAAACATGGCATGAAGTTAGGAAGGTGAGCTGACGAGGTAAAGCTGTAAAGACTAAAATGGGGTTAGAGGCAATAATTCATAGTGCTATAATTCATAGTGCTGAAGGCTTAGCAACCCCACACAGTTTGATTCCTCCATCTCCATTATTATCTAATTGATTGGGAATGAGATTGTCTTTTTCACGAAGCGGCGCGATCATAGCCGTTCATTCGCGCAATTAATAGTTGAGATTCGTTTTCAATTCTTACCGGTAAGAATTGATTTTTAATCCGGACTCTCCAAATACACTTTGGACAGTCGCGATTGGACTACGTAACTTCTTCTTTACGGAAACAACCGTTAAAAAGTTTTTCTAATTGGAAATTACACAAAAATCTTTAAGTTCTTTAAAGATACTATCCATTCATCTCCGATAAATATGTGGTGTGATATTTAACTCAGAGGTCGTCATAGCAATAATTCATAGTGCTATAATTCGTAGTGCTGAAGACTTAGCAACCCCACACGGTTTGATTCCTCCATCTCCATTATTATCTAACTGATTGGGAATGAGGTTGTCTTTTTCACGAAGCTGCGCGATCATAGCCGTTCATTCGCGTAATTAATAGTTAAGATTCGTTTTCAATTCTTACCAGTAAGAATTGATTTTCAATCCGAACTCTCCAAAAACACTTTGGACAGTCGCGATTGGACTCCGTAACTTCTTCTTTACGGAAACAACCGTTAAAAAGTTTTTCTGATTGGAAATTGCGCAAAAATGTTTAAGGTCTTCAAAGATACTATCCATTCATCTCCGATAAATATGTGGTGCGATATTTAACCCAGAGGGCGTTACACTCCTATAGTAATGTCCTTTAGATGTACTTAAAGACATTAACGGATTTGAGTCTTCACTAAGTTAAAATTTGACAAAACTCACTTTTACAATCAAATTCGCTATAAAAATTTGCTACGTTGGTTAAGGAAATTAAAATGACTTTTCAAGGTATAAAATAACCCATCAAAGACTAGTGTTTGGGAGCCTATTTTTTTGCTTTTCATTTTTAATTTTTTAGCTTTTTGAATTATGGCTAGAATGTATTTTGAGTATTGTAAGAGCGTTTGGGAGATATGCGCATAATGTATTTTGAAAATGAATTATGGGTTGATTTTTTACCAAGTTGCCCTTGGCCTTTATTATTGTGTTATTATTTCTCCCTTTTATTAAGACTTTCTGGTGGTGCATATTCTTATCGATTATTAGCATATAAGTATATATTGTTTATATCTCTTCTCTTTATTTGGTTCTAGGGCTCTCTTAGGGCGCTCGTTGAAAGCCCTAGAGCCAAAAATTTATGATTACTATTAAGGATAAAATAATTAGAAAAATAATATCTTCGCACTGGTTCAAGCGGATTGAAAATTGGAGCACTTAATTTTTTACACTGTTTATATATTAAAAAATATGATTAAAAAATTAAGTGTTCCAATTTTCAATCCGTTTAAATTAGTGCGAAGATCTTATTTTTCTGATCATTTTATTCTAAATTGTCATAATAATTTTTGGCTCTATGGCTTTCAACGAGCGCTCTAAAAGAGCCCTATGACCAAAAATTGGAGGGCAAAACTGGAAAAAGCTCCTCCGGACCGAAAATGAGAAAATGCAAAAATAGGAAAAGCTCCTTCAAGCTTCATTTTGCATTCTGTTTTCTTTAGTTAAAATCAATGAATCTATTTTGCCAAAATCCATTCTGGAAATGAGGTGCCAAACACCCATAATGCAGAAATGGAAATGAGAAAATGGGAAAATCCACCTGCCAAACACCCCTTATCATGTAGTTGTAGACCAAATTAACTATATAGTACCACACGAGTAGATGGTTGGGCAATGCTTACAACCTTCCATTGTTAAAGCAAATCTATACTATTTTTTTATAAAAGAACGAAGTTTTGAAGATTACCCTTTCAAAAGGAGGAAAAAAAAAATTGTACTCCAAAGAGGCAAAGACTGACTGAAATGTTAGAAAGAATAAAAAAAAAAAAAAGTGGGCCCTCGTGTAACTGTATAGAGTACTAGTAGGCCCCCCACAACGCAATTATCCTCCCACAACGCAATTATCAACCGGCCAATGTAAATGAAATGATGGAGACTCGATTTTCCGCTTGACCAAAAAACAAAAGAAAGGGCACTGCAATTCGCAGCCCTCTATTTACTTTCATAACCCATTAAAAATTTTCAATCATACTCGACAGTTAGTTATCGAAATTGAGATATATTTTCAACATCCAATTACCGAAATATAATATTTTTTTCAATAGATGTTTACCGAAAATGCATGTTCGGCAGTTGTTTACCGAAAGTTGAACATATTTTCGACATGTAGTTACCGAAATATAATCTTGTTTTCAACAGCAATTTACCGAAATGTTATTTATGATTTTCAACAACCATTTACCGAAATATAATGAGTTACGAAAAAAAATAAAGGGCTGCGAATAGCGGCGCCCCAAAATAAATGACGGAGACTTGACCTGATAAAGCTACAAAGAAAAAAATATTGCTAATCCCCCCACCCTCACACACACACACACACACACACCCCCAACACCCCCCCCCCCCCCCCCCCCCAATACCACCTCCCATTTCCCATTCTACCCTCTCTCTCTCTCTCTCTCTCTCTCTTTTCTTTCTCGTTTGTTTCTTCTTCTTTTTTTTCCTTTTCTTTTTAGTTTCGTTTTTTTTTTCATTTTATTTTCAGTTTTGTTTGTTTTTTCATTTTATTTCCTTTTCTTTCTTTTCAGTTTGAATTTTTTTTCTCTTTAATAATAAGTTCAAGTCTAATTCTAGGCTTTGTAAAGTAATTGAGAGAAAAAAAAGTATTTCAATTGATCATGTTTATCCGACTGTTTTATTTTTATTTTTTTGTCCTTTATAGATTAAAAAATATAGTTACAAAAATAAGTGTTTTAATTTTCAATTCGTTTGAACCAGTGCAAAGATGTTATTTTTCTGATCATTTCATCCTAAATGGTTGTCATAAATTTTTGACTTCAAGGCCTTTCAATGGACACCCTAAGAGAGTCTTGAAACTAAATAATGCGTCTTAGGGTATTTGTTGAAAGCAATGTTATGAATACCGTACCGGCCAGGGTACCGATTTTCTTACTGGTTCGGTACGTACCGGTACCGGTCAAATACCGGGTACCGTTTCGGATTGATCGCTATTAGTATTATTTTCCTATTTAAAAGAATTTATAGTATAATATATATATATTTTTAAAATTAAAAAAAATAAAAAATCCGGTATTTTTCCAGTACCATCCGGTATTTACCCGGTACCGTCCGGTATTGACCGGTATTGTACGGTACTTTGAAGAAAAAAATAAATTTAAAAGTAATCTGGTACCGGACGGTACCGACCAGTACGGCCGGTACTGACCGGTATTTGAGCCGAAACGAAATTAGAGGTACGGGGTGCCGGATTCTGTCAAAAACGGTACGTACCGGCCGGTACAGAACGGTATTGATAACAATGGTTGAAAGGCCTTAAACCAAAAAATTCATTATGACCATTTAAAATAAAATAATAAAAAAAACGATCTTTGCTCTCATTTAACTGAATTGAAAATTAAAGCACTTAATTCTTGAATTATATTTTTAAATATACAAAGGGTGTATTTATAGAAATTAAATAAATAAAAGTAATTAAATAAAAAAATAAATTAAAAAGTAGGGGGGACCCGAGGGCTCTGCTGTTCCCATTGGCACAGTAGCCCCTACGAAGCCCCTAAAACGTTTCCGTTTTAGTTTTTAAAAAAATAGAAACCAGCCATTTGCAATCCTATGGAGTAGAAACGTGATTTGAAGCAACATACTACTGAATCAGTTAAGAGGATCTATGCTAAATAATGGTTAATAAATTTATTAAATTGTACTATAGTTAAAAAAAGTAATCCTAAATATAACATTTGTATTCTGGATTAGTATGTCGTTTGCAAAATACATTTCGTAATTAGTTCCCGAACACTAATTGTAATCTTAATGAATTTTTTGCTTCACAGCCTTTCAACGAGCACCCTAAGACTCATTATTTAGTTTCAGGACTCTCTTAGGGTTAGGGTGTTCATTGAAAGGCCTAGGAGCCAAAAATTTATCACGACCATTTAGGATGAAATGATCTGAAAAATAATATCTTTGCACTGGTTCAAACGGATTGAAAATTGAAACACTTATTTTCGTAACTATATTTTTTAATCTATAAAGGACAAAAAAAGAAAAAGAAAACAGTCGTATAAACATGATCAATTGAAACACTTTTTTTTCTCAATTACTTTACAAAGCCTAGAATTAGACTTGAACCTATTATTAAAGAAAAAAAAAATCAAACTAGAAAGAAAGAAAAAAAAAATGAAAAAAAAAAAATTGGAAAGAAAAGGAAAAAAAAAGAAAGAAAGAAGGAAACTGGAAAGAAAGAAAGAAAGAAAGAAAGAAAGAAAAGGGAGAGAGAGAGAGAGAGAGAGAGAGGGGGGGGGGGTAATTCCGGGAATTGAGGTGTGGGGGGGGCAGCTCTCAAAGTTGTAAATTGGCCCTGGTGCAACTTTATAGAGCAGGCCACGCAACGCAAATATCTATTGCATATTGCATATGAATGAGTGATTTCTTAATATAATACTCCCTTCGTCTCTTATTTGGAGTTCAGTATTTTATTTAGGATTGTTCTTTAATAATTGTCTATTTTGTAAAGTTAGTAGATAAAAATTTGTGTATTGTCTATTTTGTCCCTAAAAGTATATTCCATTTTAAAAAGTTAGTGAGTAAAAGTATAATGATGATGGGTAAGTAAGGAAAGTGGAGAAAAAAGTTGATGTGAAAGGTATAATGATGATGTCTTTTTAATAAGTTGGAGTTACGAAGCAATAAGTTGGAGTTACGAAGCAGGACACTTAAAAATGGACGAAATGAGTAATTGAATTCTTCAAAAGGTCCCTACTCTAGAAACATCTGAGCACTGTTCCCCTCCGTGGATATTCCAGCCGTGCGTGTGGCTCAACTGTTGGCTGGCAGGTGATAAGGTCCGGTGCTCCGGCTTCGTCTTTTAGAGAGGTACGCGATCTTGTTCTCAGATTTTAATTTCAGGAAATTTTAGGGTTTTGATTTCAAATGGGAAGGCGGGAAGGTCCAAGACTTTGGGTTCGTTCTTATCGTCAAAATCTATCTAAATTCTGTCTGTAGTTCCGGCTAGTGAAGGGGTACGGAGATTAGGCTTCTTCTTTTGGGCACCCTTCGTTTGTAGAGTTTTTAGTCTTGTGTTTTGGGCAGTTTGCTTCTATATTGGTAGGTGGAGGGTTTGTTTGGGCTGTCCTCTTGATTTTTGGTTTCTACTATGGCCAAAAAAATTGGGTTGAGCAAAAGTTTTTTTGCGGGGTCTTCTTCGGGTTCCCGTTGTTTGTCTAAAGCGACCAAGGATAAGGGTATTGCTAAATCTTTGGACATGGATACGGAACAGGATTTGATTTTGGATGATATTGAGTCCAGAGGATTTTGGGTCTGATTGGGTTTTGCCTCCCCGTTTAGCTAAAGCTAGAGTTGCTGCAGAAGCTAAGTTTCGTGAGTTGTTTATTCAACTTATGAGCCTTAGGAAGAAGTCTGTGGCAATTGGTACCATTCTGAATCGGAAGATATGGATTTTGAGGATCGGGAGTTTCCTACTCAATCCTGTGGGGGTTTCTCTACTTCTACTAATTTTCATATTGGGAAATCTTCTCGGTCTACTGCTACTATGGAGGCATGTGAGGCGGTTGAGACCGGTTGTTTGGGAGTTGTGTCCAACGACCCTTGCACCATAGTTTCTTCTGGTTGTGCTGCTACAAAGTCTAAGATTGACTGTTGCGTTCCTATTCGTGGGTCGGGGTCATCTAGTAGGTTTGTATGGTCTGAAGGACATAGTAGGAAGTTGAAGTCCTGTGGCAGTGGGTTGTTTTACCATCGACCGAAAAAGGTCATTATGTCGCGAGATTTTCTCTTAGTAAGTCGCCGCTATCTTTGAAATTCAAATAAGAGGTTCCGTTTTTTCCATATGACTAGCCTCTCGGCTGTGGACGTTAAAGTTCAGGAACCATCTTTGATTGTCAGTCAGCCTTGTAACCTGGATGGTCATCTGTCTCAGAAGGTTTGTGTTGATGTCTTGGAGGGTGATACTTCTTTGGTTGGTGTGCCTGATCTTCCTAGTCCTTCATATATGGAAGTGGTGGAAGAGATTCTGTCTTCTCCAAGCAGCTGTGTAACTGACCCTTCAACATCTAACCACCATAAGCTGAGCATTAAGGACTCTGCGTCTGACGGAGTTGAAGATGGTTTTCAGGATTCTGCCTTAGGGCCTCGGAATTTGAGGGCTAAGAGGGTTGTAGCTTTATGGCGATACCGGATGGAGGATTGTGATAGTGCTTTTGTCAAGCACTCTGGCAATCAAAAGTGGATAAAGGTCAATAGTGTTGCAGGTAGTAATGGTTGTGATAAGAAATTCTCGCATCCCTTTTGGAGTAAGCGGAAGCGGGAAAGGGTTATAGAAGATGATCCGCATTCCTATCGCGCCCCCCAACGCTGGGCATTTCATTGATTTTCTCTTTTAGTACTAATCTTTGTTTTGCAGGTTTATGATGTGTGTGATGTTGCTGGCGTCGGTGTTGTGATGGTTTCTGTTAGAATTTGTTGTTTGTCCTTTATCTTGGGTGTGTAAGCTTGTCGGGTCTATGTTCTGTTAGAGGTGTATGGTGTGGGTTTGCTTTGGTTTTTCTTTTTCCTTTCGGTGGTCTTGTATAAGTGGATGTGTGCTACTCTTTATTTATGATATGATATTATGTTTGTGTTTTGATCAAAAATAATAATTGAATTCTTCACCTAAGCAGCTCGATCCAATATGGAATGAGTGGGTCTAGAGTCTTTATACATATCTGAGTGGCTCGATCCCTTTCACATGTAGGAGAAAATCCGTCACAGTGAAGACAAACTCAACAAAAATGTTTCAACGAAATGGGTGTGAAATGGGTTAAGTGTTGGGTATGAAATCTCAGATTAGTTGGGTACGAAATGAGTGTTTTCGAAGGTGAATGAATTTGGAGCAGAGGGTCTTCCGAGGCAATTGAAGGGCCCCTCCTTCGCTCATTGTACTTAGACGTTGCAGCTCAAAGGTCAATGAGTTTTGGCTAGTTAAAAACCCCCCACAATGTGAGGTTTATGGCACAATTCAATTGTGTAGCTTTTCCCCGATAGCTCCAGGGTCTCACCATGGTCACAAGAGATCATTCCCGTTTCCTTGGTCTATACCAGTTCCCCAATTCTGAATAGAAACATTTTTATGTTTTTTCCTTTGTGTGAGCGAGAGGCAGACGCTAGTTCCATTCGCCAAGGAAGTCACCGATGGTGTTTCGTAGATTGTAGTTCTAGCCGTTTTATATGTCCTAAAAGATAGACGCCGGTCAACCTCCAACGCACTCGGTGAAGGGACGAATCTGTTTCAAAGAGATTGTGTAACAGGGCTCAGTTCGCTTATTTGTTTGTTTGAATTCGTCGATGTGTAATTTCAAGTTATATTGGAAACGAAATTGTTCTCTGAATCTACCGCTTGTGCTTCGATTTTTCCAAGAAAACCTCGTCCACTATAATATCAGATTAAACCTCGTATAGTACGTCCACTATAATCTGTATCAACAAATTAGGCTCTGATTGTTTCGATATAAAATATTTTACATGTAAAATATTTTTTCACTAAATAAACTTCAAATTATTATTTTCAAAATTCAACAAAATAGTGTAGAGATAGGGGGGTTTAAACGGTGGAGAGATCTGAGATTATTGGAATTGAATGTGAGTCAGGACTAATGATCTAGAAAACGATCGAAAAAACTGAGCAGTAAGAATTGCAGTAAAAGGTATAAGGCAGAGGGTTCATTTCAGAAAATAATTTACGGAAGATTTAATAATAAGTCATTTTTATCCAATTGATGGAAAATGTTTTACATGTAAAATGTTGCCTCATTTTTTACACAATCAAACACCGAAAAATAGATAAAACATTTTACCGTAAAATATTTTATGTCCAAACAAATGGAGCCTAAACCTTGTACGTCCACTATAATCAGTATCTTTTGCTCTACTTTTTTGTTTTTTTTTTTTTTTGTTTTTGAAAAGCAGATCCACTCATTCAAAGTTGGTTTTTTGTATGTCATGGCCAGGCACCATTATTGCCCTAACTTCCTCTATCTTCTGTATTTCACTCAATTTATTGGCTCATGATCTCTACTTCTAATCTATAAATAGAGTCTCACTAAACCATTATTTCTCACACTCAAAAACACCAATCTCTCTCTCTCTCTCTCTCTCTCTCTCTCTCTCTCTCTCTCTCTCTCTCTCTCTCTCTCTCTCTCTCTCGTAGCCATGGAAATGGATACAATGGTTGCCTGGTCTGGGCTTGCGGTTCTTCTCATAATAGATTGGAGGTTGGCCTGTCTAGCTGTTCTTACAATATTGGCCTGGAGATTCTACTACTGGGCATGGGTTACCCCAAAAAGGATAGAAAAGCTCCTGAGGGAGCAGGGCTTCAATGGAAACCCCTACAAATTCTTGGTAGGAGACATCAAAGAATATTCCCAACTCCTCAAAGAAGCCCACTCCAAGCCCATCGACATCGATGACAATACCTTGCCACGTGTCTATCCTATTGTCCATAAATCCATCCAAAAATATGGTAAAATTCAAATATTTAGAATTGTACGTAGCTACTCCGTATATAAGAATTGTTGTCAGAAAAAGGATAGCTAACAAGCTAATTACGAGATACTTACAGTTCAATAGAATATAATAGGGTTCTATCACTATATATATCAACTTTCATCTTAACTATTGATGAACGAGCCCAATGTACTCCAACGCTTGACCAAGTACATCATAAAGTGTTTTAATTCGTTGAATTATGCTGCAACAAATTAAGAGATAAAACAAAGGATCTCAGAAACACTAAAGTGATGACAAGATGCTATTAAACTTGGTAAATCTTGGTTTCATGATTATATATGTATATGATGTACAGGTAAGAAGAACTTTGTATGGTTTGGAAGAATACCAAAGGTGACAATACTTGATCCTGAACATGTAAAAGAGGTCTTGACTAACTACAAAACATTTCAAAAGCATTTTGCAACAACGAATCCTCTTGGCATGCTCTTTCTAACTGGAATTGGAACCCTAGAGGGTGACAAATATCTTAAACACAAGAAGATTATTGCCCCTGCCTTGCATTTGGAAAAGTTGAAGGTACTAATTCTCACTCCTCAGGGTGTGTAAAACTTCATTCCGCCCAATGGTACCATATGTTAAATATTCGGTGCAACCAAAATGACATTTTGTGATGGAACGATGTTTTCCGCTAAAGTATCAGATTTCGTCAGCAAAAGTATTAGCGATGAGATGTTTCATTGCCTATACGTTGTCGCAGGAGTGTGTCTGATTTGGTGACGAAAAAATTGCATCGCTAAATGTAACATTTTGGCAACGGAATTATTTTCGTTCCTAAACTGGAAAATGAGTTTCAACTTTGCAGTGCTCCTATTCAAAGTTCAAACTCACGATCTCTAGTTTCCAAAAGGTACTCTTTCAACAACTAAATATGTGTTTCCTCAACAAAATATGTACATTATTTCCTCACCAAAAAGGCACTTTTTGGCGACGAAAAAAGGGTTTCCTCTCCTAAAGGAACTCATTGTGTGACAAAATCCTCTTTCCTCACCAAAAAAGTCTCATTTGGCGATGAAATTCGATTTTCTCATCAAGGAAATCGAATTTCATCAGTAGGTTTTGTCGCCAAAAATCTTTTTTTTTTTGTTGTAGTGGTCATTGTATTGAATGATATAACTCTAAGTTGTGGTCATGTTTAGAGCCTACAGCAAGAACACAAGACCTTTGGATTACTTGTGGGCGCCGTCGGCCGGTGACAATCTTAGGGGACTTAATTCCATACTGACCGTTGATCGTTTTCCTCAGCTATGTACTACGTTTTTACTTGTAAATTTTCTTGTTTTGCTGTAGGGTATGGTAAGTGACTTTGATGCCGTATACAGCGATCTGATCGTCAAGCTGAAGAAGATGACCGAGTCGACCGGGTCGGTTGAGCTGGACGTGGCACCTCTCTTTGAGAGCGTAACTATCGATGTGATCTCGCGCACTGCGTTCGGTAGCTCCTATACCGAAGGCAAGAACATCTTTGCGCTGATCAAAGAGATGAGGAATCTTACCTTCGTGCTCCAGCGCAGACCAAACATCCCCTACTCTCAGTACGTATAGCACGTAACTTTCTTTTCGCGTTAGCTGTTGTCGTAAGCAAACAGGGAGTACGTACGGAACCAAAATTTTGATACGAGATCAACCCTCCTGAAAATAACAGAGTTTCACCAAAAGAGATCGCAATTCTCCGATTTTCACTCCTAGATTTTTTCCGTGTTGTAACCGATTTGCATCACCCCTTCTTCTTCTTCTCTTTTTTTGTTTTCTGATGATTTTATTTTTTTGTAGTTATTTGCCTACTTGGACGAACATACGAATAAGGAAATTAAGCAAGGAACTAGATGATTACCTAAGGGACATGATCGAGAGAAGGATGAATGAAATGAAGGGAGGAGCTGCCACAAAATCAGATTTACTTGGTCTGCTACTGGAATCGAATTTCCAGGCAATAAAACAAGGGAATGAGAGCGCTGGGATGTCGATGGAAGATATCATCGACGAGTGCAAGCTGTTTTACTTTGCCGGGCATGAGACTGTCGGGCTTCTGCTCGTGTGGACGACGGTGATGCTGAGCCGGCATCCAAAGTGGCAGGAGAGAGCCAGAGAAGAGGTTTTCCAAGTTTTGGGGAAAGAGAGGGCACGTACTTATGATGACCTTAGCCGCCTCAAAATCGTGAGTATATACTTATGTATTTGCATGGACGAGACCAACACGTTTGGTGACTGCATGGTGTTTCAACCAAAACATTTTCAAAAGCAAACTAAGAATCTTTTCTTTTCTTTTTTCGCATGTAGGTGACTGCGATTCTGTACGAAGCTCTGAGGCTATTCCCGCCAGTGCCAGATCTCAGCAAAATCACGGTTGAAGAGACGAAACTAGGGGACCTAACCATCCCGGCCGGCGTTGTCGTCATGTTGCAAACAATTGCGCTTCACCGCGACAAAACCATCTATGGCCCCGACGCGATGGAGTTCAACCCCGAGAGGTTTTTCGAAGGAGTAGTGGCTGCAACCAAGGGTCAATTAGCGTTCATCGCCTTCAGCTCGAGCAGTCGGGCTTGCCTCGGTCAGGTCTTTGCCTTGACCCAAGTCAAACTGGGCCTAGCAATGATCCTCCAACACTTCTCTTTTGAGCTCTCACCATCTTATAAACATGGTCCCAAAGTCAACTTGGTTCTTACCCCTCAATACGGCGCCCCTATCATCTATCACAGGCTGAAAAAATAACTACTTCATTTCGCGACTGGCTTGCCATTCTACTACTAGTGTGTAATGTGTTTGCAGAAGAAGCTAGTATGATGGATCTAGAGTGCGTGCGTTTTCTGTATGTAATGTTGTTGAAGTCGTTTTCATGAATGTTTCTGTCGGAATAACTGAATAAGTAGCGTGGGAGTGGTATTTGTCTTGTGAAAAAAATAAAATTTGGACTGAAATGTTGTCTTATAATTGATGATAATGTCCATGGGTAGAGCATAGTTCCCCTTTTTCCTTCTATTTGTAGTAGTATATCTTTTCATGATATTCAAGTTCCTTTTCCTATATCTTTGCTATTAATGTATCATGCAAGATTGTAGAATTGGCATTTTCACCCCATTAACCGGACAAGTTTTTCTTATCATGGAAAAACTCTAAATTCAAATCTTGATGAGGGTTATAATTTTGGGTCGATTTGCAAAGTTCAAATCCAAATCTTTACAGTTGAACTTATAGATTCCAAAAAAATTGGGATGGTTCAGTGTTGGTGCAAACCTCACACAGAACACAAGGAGTTTTAGGTGGTTATCCAAACTCAAGTACTTTCGCGGGGAGGAGGAATTTCACTATATTCGTACGGTGGGAAAGATGATTTGTAAAATGGCAGAGGAGAGGAGACACTTGGCTCACTATACTCAACTCACCTCTCTTGCTCTCACCTTCACCAGAGCCCCGGCTTGCTCGACTACTGTCCCTTTTAATCTATGTGGCAACTACACTATGGGCGTGGAAATTCTATAACTGGGCATGGGTGACCCCTAAGAGGATTGAAAAAGTCCTAAGGGAGCAGGGATTCGATGGAAACCCCTACAGATTTTTGGTTGGGGACCTCAAAGAAGCCCACTCCAAGTCCATTGGCATCGACGACAATACCATTCCACGCATCTATCCTATCGTCCACAAATACATTCAAAAATATTGTAATTTTGGCCCCATTTTCGTTTGTATTTAGCTATACACATGTTTCTACTTTGATAGCTGAAAAAACCAAGCGGCGACATACAATTAAGCAGTGATATCAACTTCCATCTTGAATATTGATCCATGAGGACAGCGTACTCCAACACCCAAAAGAGGCAACCCCGATCCTAAAAGGCATATCACAAAGTGTTTTCTTTGCATTCAGTGACAGACTCATGAAAAATGTCAAGGAAAAAGGCTAGGGTAGAATTTCTTCGGAGCACAGAACATATCTATGCTCCAAAAATATTGAAGGATCTAAGTGAATTTTAAAATTTAGGAGGGAGGCCAGCCCTTCTGTCCACCAAGATGTATGAACAGAAAACACTAATTGACAAGATGTTTTTTTTTAAAGTTCTTTTCTTGGCACATGTAGAATTTAGCAGGTTAGTTTTGTAAGATCACTAGTAGTAGTAGCGATATGCTGCTCTATCAGCTCGATCAAAGATCACATCACACTACAAAAATGGTGCTACATGACCACTGGACCAACAACCCCGGGTTTTTTTTTCCTTCAAAAAGTTGTTCACATGGGTTTGTGTAAACAAGTGTCCCTTGACAGAACTCAATGGAGGAAAAAGATTCATGTAGCCGACCCCAAGTGATTGGGACGCAAGGCTCCGGTTTAGTTTGGTTTGGTTTAAAGAGTTGTTCACATGCTAACTCTTGGTGCCTGGCTGTAAGTGTTTTACAGGAAGGACGCACTTTGTATGGTTAGGAAGGATACCAAGGGTGACAATACTTGACCCTGAACATGTCAAGGAGGTCTTGACTTACCACAACACATTTCAGAAGAAGTTTGCACCACAGAATCCTCTTTGCAAGTTCTTACTAACTTGACTTGGGGCCCTAGAGGGTGACAAATACCATAAACACAATAAGATTATTTCCCCTGCTTTCCATTTGGAAAAGTTGAAGGTACTTGATTCCTATTCTCATCATAAAACTTCCCTCGAAATTCATTACGTTTCAAGCTTTGATTGTAGCGGAAGTTGAGTACACCAGGCTTCTTGATTACAGTTGATTGTTGGTCGATGACAACTTTAGAAAGCTGGTTAATGTAATATTAGTTCTGGATGTATGATCTTTTAACTGTAGTGAATTCACTTGTTAATCTTTTCTTATTTTGGTGTAGGGAATGGTAACTGCATTTGATGCTGTATTCACTGATTTGATTGTCGAATTGAAGAAGATGACCAAATCAACTGGGAAGGTTGAGTTGGACGTGCACCCTCTCATTGAGACTGTAACGCGCGGGTGATGTGATTGCATGCGTCGCATATGGTAGCTCCTATAGTGAAGGAAAGAAAGTATTTCGGTTGATCCAAGAGATGACGGATCTTACTGTCATACTTCAGCTCAGACCAATCATCCCCTACTCTCAGTAAGGATAACTAAACTTTTTTCGGTTGATCCAAGAGATGACAGAACTAGAAGATTACCCAAGGGACATGATCGAGAGAAGGATGAATGAAATGAAGGGAGGAGCTGCCACAAAATCAGATTTACTTGGTCTGCTACTGGAATCGAATTTCTAGGCAACAAAACAAGGGAACGAGAGCGCTGGGCTGTCGATGCAAGATATCATCAACGAGTGCAAGCTGTTTTACTTTGCTGGGCATGAGAGTGTTGGTCTTCTGCTTGTGTGGACAACGGTGATGCTGAGTCGGCATCCTAAGTGGCAGGAGAGAGCAAGAGAAGAGGTTTTCCAAGTTTTGGGGAAAGATAGGGCACCCTCTTATGATGACCTTAGCCGCCTTAAAATTGGAAGTATGCATTTGTCCTTCGCACAAAGTTTTCGTAAGAGAAAATTTTATCGGCAAAGAAAGTTTCATTATCTCGAAAAATATACCATGAGATGTAGTGAGTTGTATCTAGCCAGTTGTTTTTATTAGCTCCTTCCCTTAGATTTTAACTTCCATCTTAGAATCATGATTTTGTAATTCAAGGATTCCCAAGAATTAGCTAGATCTGAATTTTTTTTTTGTTTACCTATTTGGAGGTGACTGCAATTGTGCACGAAGTTCTACAGCTATTCCCCACCATCACCAGATATTACCAAAATCACAGTTGAAGATACGAAACTAGGGGACTTAACCATCCCGGCCAGCGTTAGCATAACTACCATTCATTGCGAAAAGGCCATCTACGGCCCCGATGCAATGGAATTCAACCCAGAGAGGTTTTTCGAAGGGTCGGTGGCCGCAACCAAGGGTCACCTGGCGTTCCTCGCCTTTGGCTGGGGCAGCTGGGCTTGCCCGGCGCAGTTGTTATCCTTGACCCAAGTAAAACTGGGCATAGCAATGATCCTCCGAAAATTCTCCTTTGAGCTCTCACCATCTTACAAGCATGCTCCCAAACTCTTGTTTGCTCTTGCCCCACAACATATATTCCTGCTTCAAATTCCTAGCATTTGTAATCTATTGTCTATTGCTCCTCAAT
Organism: Rhododendron ovatum; assembly: GCA_019656835.1. Lineage (NCBI taxonomy): Eukaryota > Viridiplantae > Streptophyta > Magnoliopsida > Ericales > Ericaceae > Rhododendron > Rhododendron ovatum. Next base: position 8,816,379 of record CM033794.1, on the reverse strand, counting down.
ATTATGCATGATTGTGATTGGCAGTGAAGAGTGATTTTATTTGAACCCAAAAATTTTCTCCCAAACCCCATAAAACTGAACTAGTTTTATGACAATTTTCTCGGCCGGGTTTTTTTTATTATTTTCCTGTTTCTTTTTGGCTTTGTTGGTTTGGTTCTCTCCCTTTAATGGAGTTTTCCCTCCCCCTGTGTGGGGTTTTTGGTGTTCTTTTGGCTGTCTTTGCCGCAGTTGAGAGTTTGCATTGCCCTCTCTGTTTGAAGGTCGGTCAAGACCGATTAGCTGACAAAGCCTGGTTGCGAGACTCTAGTGGGTGATCTTAAGTAGCTAGGCCTCTTGTTTGGTTATATTTACTTCCCTTGGGACGATGTCCGACTTCGATGTATTCGACTGTTTTCTGATTCTAATACAACTCCTACCATTTTGGTGGAAAAAAAAAAAAAGTTACCCTTACAGGCAAAACAACCGAAACAACCGGCCGGCTTTAAAACTCTTCTATCTGTTGGAACTTGGAACCAAAACCTCCTTCGCTGCCAGCACGAACCACCTTCTTAATTAGAACCAAAGTACCAAACCCTTCCCTGACGGCGGTGGCCGCCTCTTTTCCACGCGGTGGACACAAGCTTTGATGCATATAGATTTTCCTTAGACGGATCGATGTAGTTATTAGGAACTTAGAATATGGGGTTGGAGAGAAAATATTTGGGTCCAAATATATTCGTTGTCAATTCTTTCTTTTGTATGTGTTCTCCCCATAAACCGGATAAGCTTGTGACTAAATTTTCTGGAGCTGCCTGTGTATTCGGCCTTACTCTCATGGTACTTGCATATTATGTCTTATAACTGCGAAAAGAATATACAGATAAAAGATATGAGGGGTCATGATGTTATTGGACCATTACACGATGCCTGAAGCTCGAGATTCATATATGTTTTGAACTAATTAATTGGAGAGATTGTTGTCATCAACCAAAATGTTAGGATAGATGAAAGTGTCCAGGAAAAGAAAATGAATGGGTCAAAACAATTCATAAACCGTTTATGTGAATCTGAACCATTCATTTCCTTTTCTTGAACACTTTCATGCAAAGTTTTCATGTACCATACCATCCTGGATCATCAGAGTCTTCATAGTGAGACAAAAGTAAAGACAGCTACAGATTTTCTCATGGGAATGTCGTTATTATGTCTTGGACTTTAGTATTGGGTAAGAGACTTATGCAATGATTATCGCTCATTAACTATGGTTATGAAATTAGGCAATATGGTTGATGACGACCTATTAGGCTGCAAACAAAACGAGATGCTCGCAAGCAACTCGAGGCTCTGCTCATTACGGCTTGGGTCAGCTCAATTTGTTTAGTAAACAAGCTTGAAGCAGCTTGACATTTAGCTGCACATTTATGAAACCAAATTTGACATTCATAATCGGGACTAGACCGCGCTGTTGACAACCTATATTTTTTCAATTTAAATGCATTACAATCATATACTGATTGCTATCCGGTTAACATAACTTTTGACATGATTGATGGTCTCAATGAGATCTAAAGAATGCGTTATGTGACCGAACCAAACAGGGTATTAAAGCCCCTCAAACGAACCTCGCAACAACAATTGAGAGGGACCCCTAAATTACAACAGTGAAGAAAGAATCCAGGTGAAGCAATGTCAACCCATTCTGCTCTAGGAACAAACAGACCGTTGAATGGAATGCTAAACCAGGAATAATCAATAAGGGGGAACCCTTAAATCAAATAAGCTAGGTCACGCAAATAATCAATAAGGGGAAACTCTAAATCAAATAATCAATAAGGGGAACTCTAAATCAAAGGGGCTAGGTCACGCAAATACCTGTCACATGTCGGGTCCACGGTGCAATCATCCAGTAAAACTTGAGAAATTCTACGATAAGATACGAATCTTGAGTTGAGACATCCATCTTAATCCCAATTTTCAGCACTGAACAAACAAAACTTGCTAAGAGCAAACTTATTCCGGATTAGTATTCGCATACTGTAAAATTGAGGTATGCATCTTGTCCCCATTGTCAGTATCGTACGAACAAAGCGTGCAAGAGCGAGAGAGTACACTAACCCCACAATAGTATTCGGTTGAATATTAAGTTGAGGTACAATCTTATGCCAATGTCAGCAAAGCAATGCAGAAATTCAGATTTAAATAGCAAAACAACTATACTCTGATGTTGAGTAGTATGAAAACGTAATTCTTCATTAATGCTTGAGGACTAGGATAACCTTCAAGGTTTTATGATATTAGTTTCATTTGTACAACATGAAACATAGATTCATAAGGCTCATTTATAATGATCTCATAGGTTAAATCTAAGGTTTATCTCAATTGAACCTTGATGTAAGGAGAACATTTGATGTGAAACTAATGCTTGAAAATGTGAAATGCATCTCATCGTAAAAGATTTTTGAACAGGGGAGAAAGAAATATTGTCTGGGGGAGGGAGAACATAAAATGATGACAACCCAAAGCATTTACGAGTGACATAGGACAGGAGCAATACAGGACAGACCAAGAGATCTTTACATCAGAAGAACCAAAAGAATAGCATACAGTAATGCTAGGTCAGGATCCATTCATGGAAGAAAAACATAGACTGGTACTCATGCAGAGTTAGTTACCTAGGAAACTGGAAACACCTCCACTGAACTAAGTATAACGTCTAAATACAACAATATGAATCAAAAGAAGTGGGATTACAATCTCTAAAAGCTACACATGCAGGAGAATGAAAACAAAGCAGCTGAGTTCTGTTTTCAAATAATCTCCTCATTCTCATCAGCCCAGTGGAGGGTAAACTTAGAGAACAGTGTTACCGTAATTCAATAATGAAACATTCTAAGTTGTTAGTACCTGAAAGGTCAGGATGGGTTCGACAAAGCTTAAGCCAATCCATCTGACTATAACCCTTCTCAAAAGGAACCTTAGATCGAGGTGCAGGCTTCCTAACAGCAGTCTTCTGTTGCTGTGAACTGCTGGCTAATTTTCCACTGTCTTCAGACGCTACTAGTTTTGGCAGTTCAGCTGACTGTTTTTTAGGAGATGTATCAATAACGTTGAAAGACAAAGAACCAACCGTTGCCTCCTTCGAAATGGAATTACTTGGTAACTTATATTTCCACAAAGCACCACTACTCAAATTAGAATCGCCATCGTCACTTGCAGCCTCATCTTTTATGGTGACACCACTGATATCTGGCACAGAGCTCCGCGCCTCAATACCCTCGGGTACTCCAACCTGAGTAGCAATGAACAATTTCATGTTCATAAACATAAGTAACAAAATGCCTACCACAACAATAGAAATGGCCACAAATTCTATGAAATCAGTTCAATGAAACTGATCATAAAAACTTGCCTTCCAGAATGTGAAATCATCGTCACTCGATAGCTTTGTCTTGAACCACCTGATAGCTTTGTCTTGTTCCGTTTTTAGCCCAACAAAATCACAATGGTGACATCTATAGTTCACAATTGGGTGTGGATTATAGAATAAGTAAACACAACCATAAAGCTACAAATGCTCGCAGCCTGCCAGAGGAAATAAGCAAAATTCAAAATCAGATGCAGTCCAACTTCTTTCAAAACGCCATATCATTTCTGCTGGCGTACCCACTCAAATACTTATTCGGGTACTCAAGTACTTTGCTTCTCTCCATCAGCAGGGGGCAGAGCTCTACTTGGTCAAGTTGGTCACTTGACCCCACTTACTTCGATATTGACCCATTCAAGGCTTTAAAAGTCGCTAGGCAATAGTCAAGTGGCCGGGCCTAATAATCAGGGATGCTTGCCTGGGCCTAATAATCAGGGACACTTGGTCAAGTTCGGGCACCACCTAGCACCTAGGCCTATTAATTGGTGCCTAGACATTAGGCAGAGATTCCATTTTTGTATTGTGTTTAAAACATTGTCGTACCCTCTCCCCAAAAGTTGTGATTTAAGGCCTCGTTTGGTTTGGAAGGGAAGTCAAGGATTATGCGAGGAGAAGATTTGGGTTGTGATTCAGATTCACTGGAGGGTGCCAGAAATTGATCCGCGTCTCACGGTCGAGTTCTTGTCGTTTGGTTTGCAAGGGAAGTCAAGGATTATTAGCTTTTACGCTGAGGCAGGGTTGGTGTGGGTTTTCCTTTCTTTCGTTGGTCTGAGGGTTGGTGTGGTTGGTCGCCCTTTTTTTAGGGAAAATTTTTCTGTGCCAAGCGGTACCACTTGGTGCCCACTCGTGCATTCGAGCCGTTCACTACATATTTGAACGACTTAGATTTGAAAAGAGAAAGTGTTGGAATGAAAAGAGAGAGAGGGTTTCAATCCGAACTATCCAAAAATGTATCGGACGGCTCGGATGCCTCAAGTGGGTACCACGTAGGATCAAAGTTGTCAATCCTATACCGGCCAGCGTACCGTTTTCACTACTGGAATGGTACGTACCGGTACCGGGCTGTATCTTGGTACCGTTCCGAATTTACCGCAATTAATGTTTTATATATATTTAATATATATCTACCAGGTTACAAAACCATTTCCGAGAAACAAATGGCTCCAAAAAGACTTAAAACAAAGTTATGAAACAGATCAGGATTCCATCATGATCTTAATCGAAGAAAATCATATATAAGCCCATAAATTTTTTTTAATTAGTTTAGAGCCCACAACTTATGTCATTAAATAAAAAAAGAAGTAATTTTGTACCATCCGGAACACCGGAAAATGTCCGGAACAGACCGGTATCGTCCGGTATTGCCGGAACAGGTCGGTATTTCAACCGGACCGGATCTTGAGTCTTTGTGTTCCGTTCAAGCACCGGTACGGAACAGATTTCACAACTTTGCGTAGAATATACCCGCTAGGCACTAAAAAAATATAGAAGGGAATGGATTCTCTAACGACACTTCCATTCTTTTACAAAATAAATCACGTAATATAGACACAAATAGAGTGTCATTAGAAAGAAGGAAGCGACAAAATCACTTCCCAAATAGAAAATGATTTGTGACATATTAAAGGAAGATTATTTTAACTTGCACCCCCTTTTCTTCAATTTTTGAAATACTAGATAAAATTATAATTTTGGAAGGAGGGGGTGGCTAGTGACGCTAGTCGCCATTACAACGATTTAGAAAAATGTTACTATAGTAAAAAATATTACTCTATAACCTTGCCACCACTAGTTTTTTTATATTCTTAAAATATAAATAGTAATTTCTTCCTTTCATAATTAGTTTGATAATTCTACGTATCTCGAGTTTGAAAATTTGGCTAACATTTTTAGAATCGTTCAAGTTTTGAACAAAAATAAAATAAAAAGTCCACAAAGTTAGTATCATTTAAAATGCGGAATACGATGTTTAGAGTAAATTTTTGCAAGTTTCTTTCCCACATACATTGTTTTCTTGATAAAGAGATCAGTGGAGGTCTTGTTGTTGATGCTATCATAGTCACTATTAATGACAAAAGAATTTCGATCACAATTCATAATACCTTATTTTAATAGACAAAGCGAGTAAAGAATTACCTTTCTGTTGGTGCTTTTAGGTGCATACCTACATATGAGAAACATTTTTTGTTACACATATTTTATTTTGATTTTTAAGACCATAAATGTGCATGTTGTAGTTCATCATTCTATCTTTTTTGTGTGTGTATATATATACACATTAATATATTAATTCACCACCACTAAATTAAAATTCTAGCTCCATTCCTGAAAAAAATACATAATGTCATTAAAAACTCTTAACTCGTATCCATAAATTGCTTCCTTACATTCAAAATTTATCCAACCTAATTTGTTAAAAGACAACACTTGTGTCATGGGTAGTCACGAGAACGAATTATGGGTGTACTGTTTACTAGGTAATAGACTAATAGGTTACTAGGATTACGAATTTCAAAAAAAAAAGGTTACTAAACTTACTAGGATTACTAGAGTCATGGGTAACTATAATGTGTTTTGGATGATTCGGGTTTTTTGGGTCTCGTTCAACAAAAACCAAAACCAAATTTTTTGATCGATTTTTCAGTTGTTTCGGTTTAACCGATTTTTGTTTAACACCTAGAGTTTAAAAGAGTGAAGAAACGAGGGGAGATGGTGTGGGATCCCATCCCTAGCCAAACAATCATGTGCAATGATGCAAGGAAAACGGATAAAACACGGAGTAGTCAAAATTACGGGGTGTTACATTTAATTAGTTTCAACTTTGAAACATAATATTAATGGAGTAGTCAAAATTATTTGTATTTGTCTAGAAGTTTTCCCGCTGCATGATCCATCATATATATCTTTTATGATAGAAGAATATTGATTCTAATCTAATTGACACATAAAAATAGTCGAGCGACCTATTATTATAATTCTAAGACTTTTTTATAAATGAAATGAAAAAACATGAGTAAAGGATCTTTTTCTTTCTAATTATATAATGCTGCCGGTGTCATGGCTTTTTGTTGGTCTTCAAAAATGTGGGTCTTGCGTGCTTACCTTGTTAGTTTGAAACTTTCTCGTGTTTTAAAATTAGTTTTATCTTGTTTAAATTTTTTTTTTCGAGAATATATTGAGGGCCCCAAATTGGGGTTTTGCTTTGGACCTCCAAAAGTCTTGGGTCAGCACTGTTCGGTTTGGTCTGTCCAACTTTTGATCTGGCATCAAATTTTAATTTATTAAAACCGTGATTGACGATTCAGTTCTTGAATTTGTAGAAAACCAATCCGATCTAGACCGTGTGGACCCTAGTAAAAATGAATCTAAATTTACATATTCTTTTTTAGGTCTAAAGCTCTAGACCGGCACTGATTCAGTGATTCTATTGTTATTTTTTTCAATATTGGTGAGCCAACAAAAAAACGTTTGAGTTTTATATTATTGACCGGTCACTATTTTAGCTATATCTTTTTGGTAGAACTTAAGTCAAGTACAATGCCTGCTTGAGCATGAGTGGAAGCTAGAACATGAAAGCATCCATAAAAAAAAACATACTCCATTACTTCTCTTCTTGAGAGTAAAGGATTGGGAGCTCAAAATGAGAATTTTACAAGAGGATTATGTGACATCAAATATACGGATATATATATATATATATATATATATATATATATATATATTAATTATTTCTTAGGGAAGACACGAGATTGTAGCAACTCTTGAATCGCTATAAAAATTCAGTATTTTAACAACTGTCACGTGTTCTAATGTAATGTTATATAAAAGAAACATACATGGTATACATGGGTACATGAAAAAAACTGGTGCAAAAGGATTTGATGCCGTTCCACACGTTGGTTAACCCTGTTCCCTTTATATCCATGTGTTTTGAGTCATTAGACCACTACTGCATGCCCGTATCTGAAGACACAGCGCAATGCATGCCCTTGATTGAAGGGACGGCACAACGATTTCTAGACACAATCTAAATGAAGTATCAAACACCGGTTGTTTTTTGATTAAAAAAAAATTCGAATTCTTTTGAAAACAACAATTGTTTTTAACTCCGTCTCATATGGTGTGAATTCCGTGTATGTGTATGTCCCACCCCATATGAGAAGACGTTACAAATAACCGTTAAATGAAAATGTACCCATATGATAGAAGCCAAGATAGAAACTTGAAAACCTTTGAACTGAGAGCCATAAGATTCATGTGGCAAATTAATGGTTAGGATTTATGTAAGACATAAGATTTAAAAACTATTCTCCATTATTACGTAGATGTCTTAAAATTTCGGTGTTTTAGAAAATCACATGTGTTCCAACTTCCAACATTTAAAAATAAAATAAAATTACTACATGAAAACAGAGGTAGAAAAAACAGGTTCGAAGGATTAGATTCCCTATTCCTTTGCTTCACACTGCAGATGAGGAACACATGCACTGTGTGGTTTGGATTAAGAGAGAAGTTTTTTGGGCTTTACTATTTGCAAGAAAAATTTGCAGGGAATCATATAAGGAAAAATACGTTTGGATCTATTTCGGGTCCCAAAAAATCTACAAAAATATTTACAAATTTTTAAATATTATTTTTTGGGGCCTTACAAATTTAAAAGTAATACTTACCGATGTCTATTGGAGCTGATTTTTTACAGAACTCTATAAAATAATATTAAAAAAATTATGGATATTTTTTTAGATTTTTGTGGGATCCAAAATGGACCCAAACGAGTCATTCCTTGCGTGGTTCCCTGCAAATCTTCCCTGCGATTAAGATTTTTGAAGTTTTTGAGATCCTGAATGTGGAGAGATAAATACAGAAATTTAATAATTTGAGAGAAAATTTATTGGGACTACATAGAGAGAGAAGTTGGTTTTAGAAACCCAAAGTGAACACAATTTACACGCCATTTTGTCTCCTAATTTATTAATACAAAGTGACTACTCCCAAAATATTGACCAATTTAAAAATAATACTTATCGATATCTATTAGAGCTGATTTTTTACAGGACCCCATAAAATAATATAAAAAATTTATGAATATTTTTCTAGATTTTTGTGGGATCCAAAATGGATCCAAACGAGTTCTTCCTTGCGTGGTTCCTTACAAATCTTCTGTGCGATTAGGATTTTTGAAGTTTTTGAGGTCATGAATGTGGAGAGGGAAATACAGAAATTTAATAATTTGAGAGAAAATTTATTTGGACTACATAGAGAGAAGTTGGTTTTAGAGATCCAAAGTGAACACAATTTACACGCCATTTTGTCTCCTAATTTATCAATACAAAGTGACTACTCCCAGAATATTGACCAATGAGATTGGATTCTCTTCAATCCAAGTTTTGGATCGGAGGGAACAATCCAAATGTGGATTGTACGTTGGGAAATTCAATGGTTTGTATCTCTTCAACGAATTTTCGGACGAAGAATTCAATTCTTTCAGTGAAGAGCCTCTGAGCAAATGTAAACCATTGATTTACAATATTGAACAATTCAGATTGTGACTATTTTTTTCAATCTAATCTACATAATAAGGGAGAAGGGTTTTTGAATCTTATGTCTACATAAATCCAACGGCTGTTATCTCTCTAAACTAATCTAACGGCTGGAAAGATGGGACTCATCTCTCTCTCTGGTTTGTATCTCTTCAACGAAGATTCGGACGAAGAATTCAATTCTTTCAGTGAAGAGCCTCTGAGCAAATGTAAACCATCGATTTACAGTATTGAACAATTCAGATTGTGACTATTTTTTTCAATCTAATCTACATAATAAGGGAGAAGGGTTTTTGAATCTTATGTCTACATAAATCCAACGGCTGTTATCTCTCTAAACTAATCTAACGGCTGGAAAGATGGGACTCATCTCTCTCTCTCTCTCTCTCTCTCTCTCTCTCTCTCTCTCTCTCTCTCTCTCCGCAATATCTTCCCCTCTTCTCCCAAAATCACAATCCCTCTTTCTCGCCGATTTCACACAACGCTGGAAGTCGACAATGAAGGGAGTTAACAGGTAGCATTCATCTGTTTTGCCCCCTTCTTCTCTTTTAGGCTTAGGTTTATTTGACGGTAGAATCATCTAATTGAATCTTCTGATTGAAGCTTGCATGACTGCTCTTTGACCTTAGTTTCCTCGGCGATGTCCACCGACAATTCCCTGAGGAAACCCAGTAGCTACTATACAAAATTTTGGGCTCTAGAACTATTACACTTGGACCGCTTCACGTTTTTTACTATTACCGATTCACAATTTTTTATTATTAATGGTTTGAAGTAAATGTGTTGTCCTTAAAGCCTACTATCTAAATGTTATTCCTAGGGATTCTGACATTTAGGTTTTTTTTTTTTTACCTTAGTTTTTTGGCACTCAAGATTTTGAACTCTAGAAATTTTATGTTGCATTCAAGGTTTTGAACTATAGGAATTTTTTATTGCGTTCGTGATCAATAGATTCAATACCCATGGTGGCTGCGCAATTGTTAGCCCAAGAAAAAAAAAATCAAACACGTGTGTTCTCGACGTGTCCTTTTAGGGGTTCTTTTTTCGATTTTGCCGGTTGTGATCAATACCCTGTGATCAATTGGGTTTATGAATAGTTGGTATGGTGATCAATTGGATTTATGAATAGTTGGTAGGGTGATCAATTGCGTTAAACTTGCTGGGAATTGAGAGTCTTTTGTAATTTGGGTTAGTTTCCTCAGGTCTAATGGTTCTGTGGCCCCTGTGTAGTTTTGTTTTTTGGTGAACATCGACCCATCCTGGTATGTGAGTTGAGTCGATATTCGAGTCGTACCTTTAGACACAGGCAAACCCTAGTACATGGACAAGAGAGGATGCTCCTCTTAGCCGGTCGTCCACGTGTTCCTTGATGACATGACGAACACAGCGAATCTTTGTCACGAGGCCCGCGGATCAAGACAAAAGATAAACGACTCTCTCTCTCTCTCTCTCTCTCTCTCTCAGATTCTACCCTATTTATCTTAGCAGCTGTGCTACTTGCACATACATTTTTACACAAATCTTGCACATACATTTTTATGAGACCCACCTCGTGTCCTACCAATATGATCCAAACCGTTCATTATTTTTAAAATAATTTTTTAAGAGTATCTGTGAAAAATTAACTCGATAAGATATCGGTAAGGGCTTTTCCAGAAATAGCAAGGCGAATCAGGCTGTTTCACCCTACTATTTCTGAAATTGCCCTTACCAATATCCTATCGAGTTGATTTTTTACATAAACTCTTAAAAAATTATTTTAAAAATAATGAACAGTTCGGATCATATTGGTGGGACCCAAAGTGAGCCCCATAAAAATATGTGTAAGATTTGTGTAAAAATGTATGTGTCCTTAGATTTATTGTTATCTTAGTCACCTCCCAACTTTACAAATAAACAAGTTTATTTCAGACAAAAAGGCAAATAAATTATACGCTGATAGGAGGAAATCTTTCTCCACTCCCTATTTATCTGAGTCACCTCCCAACTTTACAAATAAAATAAACAAGTTTATTTCAGACCAAAAGGCAAATAAATTAGTAAATAAAACTGGTATCGTAAAAGAATCTCATCCCATGAGTGCGATATGAGAGTTGAGTTTTGTTTACTCTTCACTTACGAGGGTGAATATTACGATCCTTCCTATTGGTTGAAATGATGTAGATCTCACTACAAAGTGATGTCATACTTACCAAAAAGTGTATTGCATGATAAGCATGACATCATTTTGTGATGGAATCCACCTCATTCCAACCAATAAGAAGGAGAGTAATGTTCACCCTCTTTTAAGGAGGGTGAACAAAATTGGTTTGCAAGATTTTCACATCAACAGTATGATATTTGATGAGAGATTAATCATTATGTTTTTTTTTTTTTTGAACATTGATTAATCATTAGGTTGATAATCAAAAAAGAGGTCATTATGTCGGAAGTATTTGCTCAATTATTCTCACGATGAATATTTAAATAAGGAAAAAGCCCTGCAATCACCCAACCAAAGTTTCATAAAGCTCAAGATCACTAAAACCACTCTTTCTCCAAAGGAAAAAAAGAAAAAAACAGATGCATAAGACTTAGGAAATGAAAATGTCGCAAAGACCCTTCATTTGCACAAGAAAGGTGGTAATGTGGACGAGTTGACAAAGCAGTTCGACTGGGGGGGGGGTGTGTGCCGATTTCTGAGCCCACTCCGGTCTCGCTCTGATGATCGGAATTGTTTACTTTGTAGAGCTCGTCGAATAGAACAATTATGCAAAAAATCAGCTTAATTGGATATCATTAAGTATCTGATCGGAGCCCATATAACTCTCGGTCCATGGATTACAGTGGATTTGATCTAGTGTTTCGGATCCATTCTTTTCAAGATAAAAAGGTTCCGATCAGGCACTTAATAATATCCAATTAAGCTGATTTTTTTGCATAATTGTTCTATTTGACGAGCTCTACAAAGTGAACGATTCCGATCATCAGAGTGGGACCGGAGTGGACCTAGAAATCAGGCACAGCAGCCCCTCTGCCTCTGTTGGACTTAGGTAACCACTCTTCTCTCATGCAATCCCAGGATTGAACCCAATTGCGGTAGTAGTCATGTAAACCTGATGCCGTGTGTCTGAGAGAGAGAGAGAGAGAGAGAGAGAGGGGCTTTGTTCGCGCATTGGTGGGGCTACACTACTACACAAGCTTATGGGCAATTGACTCGTTCCGCGATCGGTTGCGGGTCTAATCCACCTAGACTTTTAAACATATACCGGGAAGTCACGGAGATAAAATGATGCAATATGTATCAGAAAAACAATATTGTTACAACCATAGATGCACCAGAAACGAACTAAGCGAACTAAGCATCGCAGACCATTTTACTCCACATAGGCCAGTTGAAGTTGACAGCCAAGGAGAAATTTTCATGGTGAGCTCTAAACTAACTGGGTCGGGGACTCAGATAGGTTTTTTTTGCACTAACCAAGTAGACAAGTTTTTTCCACCGGACTAAATGGAAAATATGGAATTGTTTGGCCTTGGTCAACGGAAAGATTAGGGGGAAGACAAAAAGTTTAGTGGAAACAAAACAGCTATAGGCTACTAGAAGTTGTAGGTAAAAAAAAAAAAGCTGAAACAAGGATCTTCACAATAGTTCAATCCTCCAGTTTTGCTGTTTCCAATAGTCCACAAACCTAGCCTTTGTGCTTGCAATTGTGCCATCAGCATGCCTTATGATCATGAAGATCCACACCCAACTAGGGATGACAACGGGTCAGTTTGGCCTGAGTTTTTTGCGAAACCCGAATTGAACCCAAAACGCTACAATCAAAACAAAACCCAATAGGTATCCTATCACCTAGACCATGACCATACCCATCGGGTCAGGTTTTCCTCAAACCCGATTTTTATGTAAGTGCATATACATGAGGGCAATTATAATATACTCCCTCCGTTCCAAATTGAGGGTCCGGTTCGGTCTCCAATGTAAAATTTAAATTGTTAATATCTTTCAATCTATAATGATTTTTATGTGCAATATGGATCTTATATGATAGATCTCAATTAGTTCTATTATACAAAGTTTTTAAAATATTTAAAAACATTGTAGATTAAAAGATATTAACAATTTAAATTTCGCGTTGGAGACCGAACTGGACCATCAATATGGAACGGAGGGAGTATATATATATATATATATATATATATATATATATATATATATATGACAGCATATGTCATGTGTAAATTATATGAGGTCATTTAGTTAATATATAACGTGGTTAGGGGTTCGGTGCGCATTGTACAAAACCGAACCCGGTCAATGTGGATTAGTTTGGGAATCCATTGGTTCGGATGGAATTGCCGTCCCTACTTCCAACCTATGACATGCATGGTTGCCAGGTGAAAGAGATATAAGAGTCCATGCGCATGTGCCATTAACCAGGAGGAGATAAGGGCAAAGGTTGAGCATAAGCAAATTGAGGGGCACCAGAAGTTATTAAGAGTTTGTTGAAATGAAAAGAATGTACTCCAATAAAGAAGAGGAAGAGGAAGAGGATGAAAAAACCAAGGAAAGTGACAACAAACCGAAATCGATTTCAGTAAACAGAAAATGTATTGAAACAAAGACACTGTCTGGACACTATATCTTTGCAGTTATCACAATAGCCAACAGACAAAAAGCCTGAATTATGGAGGAGGTTTGATGGGAGCTGGACCAAAATGGGAAAAGCCCAGGCGGGGAACTTGGGAAGCAAAAGGCCTTGTCAAGCTAGGAGCCCGCGGAAAGTAGCCCGGTTATTCACTTGGAAAACCTAGTGCCCTCAGGCCTCAAGGAAGAGAAAGACCTGAAACTATTACCATGTTCCTCATTCCTGAAATGGTAAGAGAATGAATGAACATATGACTGGTTTGGAAGTTCAGAACTGAAGAAGGGAACCTAGTGATAGAAAAATGTAGCGCTGAAAAAAGCTTCTAACCAAACAAGAAAGACGGGTAGAGGCTTCTTGTAACGAGGAGATGGTAGTTTCAATCAAATGCCTACTTTCCATTGTGATTAGAGCATGAACCGGATGTCTCATGGACAATCCCACTAGACCATAGGACATGATCAAGATCAATGTCGATAAAGTATCCTCCTTTATCGGACAAATATGCCTCAATAGAAGCATTAAAACCAAAGTAATAAGGTCAAGAAAAACATATCAAAATATCAAACATACCTGATCTAACCGGCAAATCTATGAAAACCGACTAAGTCTACCAATTCAAGGAATAAGATTCAATGACAGACCTACCAAGCAAGAAGGTTGAGTGCCAAAAACATATCATTTAGTACTAGTTTCCATATAAACTAGCAAAAAAGAGTGACCTTGCGACCACAATGGAAAGATTAGAAATCCAAGGAACTGACGTTGAAGCGTATATCATTCACTTAATCTCAAAGAACTGTGACCCCAGTTTGGCTCAGAATGGTAGAGTTGGAGTTCAATTCACAGGCATAAGGAGAAAACAAGAATAATGTTCAACTTCATGCATAAATATTGTTACACAATTACTCGATTACTCGAATTGGTCATAGTAGTTGTCAAGTCAGGGAAAAATACAAATACGAACGTAAAACTGATCTCAGCAGAATAGGATTTTGGGTAAGGTAATGAGTGAGTCAAACAACTGTAAATCTCAATATGTGCAAAACAACATAAACCCAGCAAGTCAAATTAAAGACAGTCAGCTACAGAATGGTTTTTCGTATGAAGCCCAATGAACTTCTACGCTACCTTCTCAATTCAACTATACTGAAACACTCCATTCTTGGTTATTATCTCTTCAATAAGATGCCTGGCCAGTGATCTTAACAAATCATCAATACTGGTGAAAAAAATTGCACTCAGAAAACTTAATGCACAGATCTCCCCGTGGACAAGAGTTACTTTTTTTTTTTGATTATTACTTGTTCAGAGGAAAACGAACCCTGCCAAACCACAGACTGCTAGTCAAACTCCTTACACTTAATTACAGAATCATATCTAACATTCAGTAGGCTGGTAATCTCTTTGACCATATTAAAATCTTATCTCCAACTTCAACCAAAATGTTATCACCTAAACTAACTATCAAGCATAGCCTTGCCCAATTCTTTTGTCCCAACAATAGGAAGAGAACCACAACTATATCTCAAAACAATTCCCTTTTTTTTTTTGGTGCTTTGGGAATTCATTTCCCTTCAGTACCTGCCATCACCATTTTTGAGAAAATAGAACATTCCATTTTGCAAGCCTCTCTGCACAAATATCTGGCTTTTCTTCAAGAAAGCAATTACTCCTATATCAATTCTTGTTTTGCTAACATTGTTAATTACTGTCTTCAGAAACCTTCTTAGCTTCATTACAAATAAGTTTCCTATATGGTAAAATCTTTTTAACTCGCATTAAGATTCCATATACTATATTTACAGGTATATGTAAATTGTAAACCATGACCACTTGCAGTATCTATTCCGCACTTCAGTCATTGAGAACCAAAGGCAAAAGCTTCGAGACCCAAAACCTATAGTCTACAGTGAAAGGCCACAATTAAACCACACCATCAGGCATTTGTAACTGCTAATGCAAGCAAGTTTTGAGTAGAAGCCTTGCACGCCATGTGAAGGCTATGCATGAACTATGTATTGACTGGCTTACAATCTCAATCTTAGCACTAGATTTTCCGGCTTATTACCTCGATCTAAGCACTAGGCAAGCTCAACAAGATAAATTAAGCTAAAATTTCAATCCCATATCTACATAGTACCTGAAAAAGGCTCGAGTTATTGACATACGTTTAAATTTCAAAGCTTCCACCTAAACTCTGATACTTTAAACCGTTTTTTCTAGCAACCTAATATAATTAAAATAGCATATCTGATCAAAACAGAGCACCCTGATAGCAAGGAAATAAGATTCAATGACAGACCTGCAGAACAAAAAAGTTCAGCGCCAGAAGATAACATTTAGCACCATTTTATTCCTAATAAACTCGAAAAAAAAACTAATAACCTTCAGCCCACATTGAGAGGATTAGAAATACTAAGAACTCTCAAACTTACATCGAATCCCATATTATTACTACAATCTGAATCGTGAAAGAATCGTAACCACAGTTCGGATCAGAATGGTAGAGTTGAACTCAGTGGTCATTACTTCATCAAGAGGAGAAAAGCGTTAAAGTTCAAAAGAAAATGGTCATATTCCAAAATTACGGGTAAGGAATGTTGAACTCAGTGTTCATTGGGAGGAGAAAAGCATTAAATTTATAATAAAAAAAAATGGTCATATTCCAAAATTACGGGTATGGAATGGCAATACTAAGCCCATGAGAAGACCATATGGAAAGTTGAACTGACACTGACCTCCATCGACTGGGAGTTTGAATAGGAAGTCAAATGTCCAAGGTAACAGTCAGCTGCAGATACATTCTGCATATAAAGGCCAAAAGAACAACTGCAGATCCACAATCACTCTCTCAAGTCTCAATCTATATCTATCTTTGAGTTGTTTTATATATTTCAATTCTTATGCATAATGACGACCACAACAAAAGGTTGGAGATTTTAGAACAACGCCAAATTTGGATAACCCCCTCTTCAGTGTTGTACACATGAGATGAAAAGAAAATCAGAGATATGTTCTAATCAAAGTTTCAAAACTTGATAAGAAATACTTCGGGTAACAGTCAGTTCTTGACAAACTATAATAGCCAACTTCAACGCCTTGCCATTATGTACAAAACTGCCAGGTACCAACCGTTGAGCATTTCACCACCTGCACCTTTTTTTCAAGAGTGATGCAAAATATTGGCACAAACGAATCAAGAGGATGCCACCCATAAACAAAAACAAGGCCATAGACAGAAAGGCCTTATACTCCATTATGCATCGAAAATATCTATGAAATTTGAAGAAAAATGGGTAGGTTGTTGGGTTATCTCTCACTTGACCTCAGCCATAACCCTTGTGTACCCTGCCGGAAGTACCCCAAAAATGCCACAACAAGGGAGAACCGATGTATGCAACTCCCGCACCAACGGGCATGAGATGAGAGAGTGATCCAACGACACCCCATCTCTGAAGCACATTTAATTCCAATTTACTTATAAAATTCTCCGGGCGAATTACAGTATCATTCGTTAAATTATATTTTCAGCACAACACACACAGTGAACGAAACCATAATCGGCACACAAGTAACCCATATGGCCAACCCATGCTCGACTCACAATCAAAGTCCCATCGTACAAAAGGTCTCCATTTCAAAAAAAAAAAAAACATATCCTAAGCTATTAGGGGTCATATAACCTGCCTACAAGAGCCAACAACTCCTCCACCTCGTAATCTTGCACACCTCTACAAAAATGATAATCCACAACCCCGCCACCCCACCATCACCACAACCACCACCACCACACATACACACAAATAGGATCACTTCTAATTAAACTACATCGTGAGATTTGAATGTAACACCATTCTTCAGCAATTCACTTTAGGATTGATACGGTACATGAAAACTATCCATGAATCGAACCCTTCATTTTTCTTTCATGGATAGTTTTCATGTATCGTACCATATTTGATTTACTTTTTCAACTGAGCGACTTTATGCAAACAATAAATGGATCTTTCTTTACCACGCAACTTCAAACCACCAAACAACATACTAAAAAACCACTAATTTTTCAAACAGACTTCAACAAACTCTGAGTTTGAAACCAAATCGTCCAGCAATGACATATTAGCTGAGTCACCTTCTATTCGAAAATAACTGATGGGTTAAAGTTTTGAAACTTCGAAAGACTAATTCACTAACATAGAGGAATTTGCATCGGCCATGACTTAATTACCTTGCGAAGCATGACTTGTGGCCTTCATATCCTCAGGTATGGACATGGCAATGATATGGGGCAGCCAAAGAGCTCGTACCTTCTCGAATATGGAATATGTACCTCCAACACCTCAATCATCGAAAACCAAGCAATCGCTGCACATCTACATTCTACACAAGCTAGGTAGTATACATGAAAGTATGAAACTAACAGACTCTGTTTCACTTTCCGTCAGTTCCACTCAATCCCCACTCCCAAGTACTCTCACTGTGGCCACACTAATCCAACTCAATCCCAAGTACTCTTCGAAAATTACCACACCAATTACACATCTAATTACTCAGCATTTGTACAAGTATCATCGCTCAATTAACTATTTATCGGTACTTCAAGCGGGAAACAACGCAAAATTCACTCGGAAGCAATCAATTGCTTTAGCTATTAAAACGCCAAAAATTCTAATTCACTGGACAGACTAGATGAATTATCTACATCCATTATCAAAATACAACTAATACAGAGTCAAGCGACAATCATTATATAGCAACAGGATATATATCACGAAAAGAAAAACCCAAAAAGTTCAATCAAGGTACTCGAACTCATCTTCTTTGAGGTGCGCGAAGAACTTAACCGCTCCTCGCCCTTCCACTTCCTCAACGAACTCGACTTTGAACGGCATGTTGGCCGAGATCCGCTTCCCTTTCCAAACGGCGACGTACTGCTTCAACTTCCCTTCCTTTCCGGTCAAATCGATCTCGGGCACCCTCGGCACGTGGTACACCTTTAAGGGGACCTTAACCCTAACCCTAGCCCCGATCTTCTCCGCCGCCGCGGCTGCCTTCTCGTCCTCCTCCGAAAACGCCCCCGACGGCGACACCTCCGCCGCCGGGTCCGCCACGAACGTCGTCGCCGATTCCGACGCCCTCACCGGCGGCGCGAAGGCGCGTTTTCTACAATCGCCGCAGCTGGCGAAGCGAGGTCGAGAAAAGAACGAAGCCGTGTAGAGGGAGGCGACATTGATCGAGGGGGGATTCAGCGACGTGGTGGCTGCAGTGGAGAGGAATGCCGGAGATGTCATCATTGGTTATGGGAAGTTTTCTCTAACTAAAAATTTACTCACTCTGTATATATATATAGAGAGAAGAAAAGAATATCTGTATCTAATCCACAAGTTAGACAGAATGCTTGGTGGGTATGCTTCCTATACAATTGTTGCACATTCCACCCTCGGGGTCAGGCAGTAACAGAGCGATTTCGTGAATTTCTCGCATTTGGCGCAGACGACTTGTCTTTGCGCAGATGATTGGCCTTTGATTGGATGTGTAAAAATGCGTAATTGAGGTGCGCATAAACTAAATTAGACAGATTGCTCGTAGGTTTAAAAAAGAATTAGAATAAGAGATATATACGTATGTGATCTGTTAGATATGTGTGGACTTGTGTGACTTGAGATTTGGATTTTATTCCCGTGGATTTTCAGCTAACCAGATAAAGCGGGGTAGTCATCCGAATTATATGGTCACGGAGGAAAGAAAGGTAGACGGGGCACGTGACCATTGTGTGATTGCCACGTGCATGACGGAGGGTCGTTTTCTCAAGGGGGAATGATGGTTGCTTATTTATTGGGGGAGTAATGTCAATTTTATTTTTATTTTTTTTGAGAATTAGGTTTATCGTCTTGGATTAGCGGTAGGTAGGTAGTACGACGCCCGCATGTACAAAATCTTATTATTTTGTAGGCCAATGCGTGCGCGACAAAAGCGATGCCCGCATGTACAAAATCTTACTATTTTGTAGGCCAATGCGTGCGCTACAAAAGCGACTCTATGAACTAATCACACAATTGTGTGATCTCGATGTCTTGATATACAATTAGTGCAGTAGAATTTTTTTACCATGAGACTGTGTTGAGTGTATCAGGAAATTGCAAGACCGTGTTGAGTGTATCAGGAAATTGCAAGAGCACTGGAGGAGAAATCATGAATTTGAAGATTTTACATTCTGGAATCTAACTTGGCTCATATGACTAGATTAGTAGATCAATGTTCAAGAATGCAGTCTTTGTTAATATTGCTATTGACATAACCTTGCTCATTCATTTTAATCTAGCAATGACAATTGTTAATGAATACCTCTTCCACTTCCTGATTGATTTCGTTTTCCTAATGTACAAGAAAAATGGTCCAAGAAGCATACACAAGAAAACTTGTAATCGAGAAAAGCAAATGTTAGCATCCGTCATTGGAGATAAAATGTGCATTGATACCTGAAAAACGTGTATTGATAATTAAAAAAATGTATTAATATCCGTGAGATATGTATTGATATCAAAACTCCTTTGCTGAAATTATTGGCAGAGGTCAGCGAGACCGATCAAGAAAAACCACTTCTTGCTTGTTGTACGTCAACTACCTTCCATTCAACTCTACTACTAGGTTTCATTCACATTCCTTACCAACTCCTATTTATTCTGTTTAGTCACAACTAGAATCAAACATGTTTCTAAAACTACACGTCACATGATTGAAAATTCGTCATCTAGGCCAGCCAGCTCCCCTCTGAGACTATGTTGTTGAACAATCAGCACCGAGGCCGTAACCGAGAAATCAGAAGCCGAGAGGATATCCCCGATAGGACCCAGCTCCGGACACTCCTCCCAGTCGTTCATCCCCACGGTTAAAACCGAGTTCACCCTCCCTCCCCGCCCCACGATAAAGAGCCCGTACTGCCCTTCCATGGCTCTCAGGGTCGCAAACGTCTGTCCAGAGTTGACGAGGTACTTCTCCATGTAAGCCACGCGCCCTCTCGCCACGTGGCGGTCGTAGAAATCCGTGAAGCACTCGTCGTCGAGCCTCATTTCTTCCTCCTGCTCCGGGGTGTTCACCTTGGGCCTACCGGGCCTCGCCGAGGTCGAAGCGTTTTCTGAATTGGCTTCCAGTAGGAATCTTATGACCGTGAGCTTTACTCCGGTGTGGCGCGCCACGCGACCAGCGTAAGCCAGAACCTCACGGTCGTCTTTGCCGCCGATAAAGATCACCGCCACGTTGAGGGAGACCGTCGATCTTGATATATTGGCGATCGATCCAAGCCCCCGGTCTACTAGTATCCCCACGGAGCAGGGGGCGTGGCGAAGAACCTGGAATGGATGTCAAAATTCTCGGGAGGTCAAGGCATGAAAATCAGAAAACCATTAGGCTTTTGGACGAACTGAGGCACGGGGTGAGTGAGCCACGCAATAACCAATTGAAGACAAATTGTAACGAGCCCTGCTATTGGTACCAACGGGTACCGTACCAAAATTGTACCGACGTTTTTTTTAGAATTTTTGGACGGTTCAAATCAACGGTTCGGTGGCCAAAAAATACCCGATGCGACCATTGGTACGATTTCGATAAAAGACCTGTAGGTTGCTATAGGTTTTCTGAATTGTAACTACAGCATGCCCTGTGAAAAAAAGTGAACTTTCAAATGACTCGTTTCTTACCTTCCGGTTGACGTGGCGGAACCCGGAATGCCCGACCCCGAGCCGCCCGTCCCCCGCCTGCTCCTCCTTATGGAACGGCATCACAATCAAAGACACCATCAAATCCTCCGCCAGTATACACACGTCCTGGTGCATGTTGTTCATGGTCGCCACCGCCACCATCCTCTTCACCCCGACCCCACCTCCTCCCTCCTCCGCCGCCGCCACGTACCCCTCCACCGCCCTCGTCACCTCCTCCCTCATCTCCACCACCCCCGCGTCCATCACCGCCACAGCCCCGTCCCCGCCGTGCACCAGCGTCGCCGCTATCTTGTCCGTCAGCTCCACCATGTCGGTGACGTAGACGGAGATACCTGTTAAAACAATTTAGAATCTTAAAAGTCAAGTCTCGAAAGTGCTGGGATACACCCACTTCTTCTTCAATGCGTATCCATTGGATCCTAAATATTGATTTGTAAATAAGTATTCTACCTTTGTAAGCAGGGCTAGGCAAGACATGACAATACCTTTGTCATTGTCTTCCATACTTACTATTCCTCTTTTCTTATACAGAAATTCCCATTAAAAGCTCAGTATTTAATTTCTTATCCTTCCAATAGTTCCAATTACTTTCGGCAACTTCTGTTCGGGGCTTGTTTCATAACCATCGTGTAGACGTGACCGTTACAAGAGGAAGGCTGTGAAGAACTGGGCTGTATCTTGGAGTCGTAGCAACCCGATTGCACCTTCATATAGGGAGGATCTACGACTCTAGAACAGTGTAATCACAGCCAATGGCGGACCCAAGAATTGACATAGCGGGAGCACCAATTTTTTTGTAACCGTAATAAACGAGTTACAGTTAAGCACATTTATTCCAAAATAATTTTAGCATTCATGATAAATTAACAATTTTAAAGTATATATTTATTTTAATAATTAGCTACTTTGGCAAATTTGCGCACCTTGACTAAATGCATTAAAACAATATTATCACATATTCATCATCTATTTTCTATTATTAACTCTATTATTACAGTTTTATGGATAAAAAGTATACAAATGCAAAGTAGGGTAGACTCGAACCCACGAATAATACAAAAAATAATGTACGCACTACTATTTTCTACTACCTTTTCGGGAGGAAAAAAAAACACACATTTTCACAAAAAGGCAAAAAAAAACCTATAGAGAGCATGGGAGTTGTCTTGAATCCACCACCTCTTGTTTAGAAGGAGAACACTTTACCATTTCACTAACAGACAACTATTTATATGCATTTAACATAAATAATATATATATATATATAAAACAAAAAAAAAATTAAAGGGTGTGGGGGCACGTGACCCCGCGTGCCCTCTGGTAGGTCCACCCCTGATCACAGTTCCTAATTTTTCCGGCCTGGTTTCTATGGGATCCCGAGTCCCTGCAGTGAGGAGAAGTCACTGCAAGCAGCAGCACCCCAAAACGACGCCGTTTTGGGGCGAAACTGGAGTACTACTCATGTGGTCACGTGATCCCCCTCTGACCAAACTCTCTCTCTCTCTCCTCTGTCTGGTTTTTTTTTTTTTTGGTAACTATCTCTCCTCTGTCTTCCTAAATTCATCTTCTTCTTCAAGTGTCTTCCTCCACCTACAAGAAGCACGTGAGCTGCAACAATAATCAAAGAGGGACCAGAGCAATTTGAGTAAACCTTTGATAAATTATCAGAAGAAGATGATTACGGTACAACAAAATAATATGATAAGAATTTGATCTCTATCTTTTTGGGGATCCCGTGTTAAATGTAACCAAATTAGAGATTTGTTTTCTTTACTGGTGTTAGACTTGATATTTGATTGGGTTTATATGGGTTCTTGTGATTCAGTCTACCTTAGTAATTGATTGGTTCAGGAAAAAAATTTCTGGATTCGATTAAGCAAAAAAAGACCACCTGCTTTCTAACTTAGGTTTCTAAACTTTTGAACCTAAAATTGATCTACGAATTCAAATCTCCATGAACATTCGGTTGGCTCTCTCTCTCTCTCTCTCTCTGGGTAAGTAAAGAAGACATACGGTGCACTTGGTTCTCTCTTCTTTTAGAAATGCTTGATTATTAATTAGTTCCTTCTCAAACGAAATTCTTTTCCCGTATAAGATTTGGTCTAAAAAGTTTTGCTTGATGACCATAAGTGGGGTATTACGGGAACAAATTTTTTAGCACTTGGAGAAGAAAACGCAGAAGAGAGAGAGAGAGAGAGAGAGAGAGAGTTTGGTCAGAGGGGGATCACGTGACCACATGAGTAGTACTCCAGTTTCGCCCCAAAACGGCGTCGTTTTGGGGTGCTGCTGTTTGCAGTGACTTTTCCTCACTGCAGGGACTCGGGATCCGGTTTCTCTGATCCTAATTTATCATATTTTGTAGCCTGTTAGTTAGAATTAGTTCCTATTGTTATCTGTTTTCTTACTGCTGCATTTGTTTCATGGTTAAACGAACTACAATGATAACTGTTCTAGTTGCTAAAAGCTGAGGTTATTATTAATGTTTCACTAGCATTTAAGTTTTATTGCTACTGTAATAACAATACCTGGGTCGGGCATGCCCCGGGAGATCTCGATGAAGTTGATTGCGGACCGGAGGTTTTGTGGGCCGCGGAGGCAGAGGAGGATTCGCAGCTCGGTTGACGGGTCGTGCCACTGGAGCGCCATGCGTTGGGTCGGGCTGCGTTTCCGGGCGCGGTCGATGATATTGGCGACGACTAGTGGGGTGTAGATGACGGTGAGGAAGATTGCGAAGAGGATTGACATGCTTGTGGATGTTGTGGTGATCTTGTTCTGCAGAATTTTGAAAGAGTGTTTATAGTACTAGTAATGAGAACATATGCAAAATTGGAAAGATGTATACAAATTGAAAAGTTAATTGAACCGAACTAAAGCAAGTATTTGGCCAAGTGAGTGAGTTGCTTAGCCCAGCTTGCATGTAACTCAACTAATTCAGAGGTTCTGAAATTAACGATCTAGGCAAACGTCCGGTGACCAGTAGTCTAAGGTACTAATAGGCTTTCACCTTGGTATATAGTGTCTATGCATTATAAAAAGAGTTGACAGCTTACTTCGGCAGCAGTGATAGCCAAATACACATGAAAATGGCCCTTGATATTCAGCAGCAGCCCAATGGCAACCGCTTCCGGCCAGTGAAACCCCAACATCACCCCAGAAACCAGAGTCCCAGCCACCTTCCCAACCGTTGCAATCACGAAGAGGAAGAACAGCCTTGCCCATGGCCCCAGATGATCACCGTCAAACTTGGTCAGATCAGCCTCAACTCCAACCCAAACGAACAAAACCGGGTAGAAAATGGTAGTCAGGAAGTAATTCACTTTGCTGATCATCATCTTGGATATCCTCCCTTCCCGCGGCATGAAAAGCCCGGCCAGAAACGCGCTGAGTATGGAGTTGTACGAGAATAGTGTGGAGGAACAGCTGCAAACCGAGACCACGTATGCTACAGATAGGATCAGGTGAGAGCCTTTCATTGGTTTGCCTTCTGGGTTTTGGCTATTCACCCAGTTCATGATTAGTGGTGATAATTGGGCTGCTATCACTGTTTCGATCACCAAGACTGAGATCATTTTTAGGATTGTTTTTGAGTCTCGGAGCTCGTAGCCTGTCGTGGGGTTGAAAATGATGAATCCCAACGACAGGAGGAGGGTGGAGACCAGGTCGGATATTACTCCGGTTGAAACAACGAACCTGTTGGGGATTTAGACGCTAAATTGTGTAAACGATTAACTATACACTCAAGATCACAAAAAACCAGGCAAGCAATTTTAGGCAAAATATGTACTATAACAACAACAATAACCACCTTGAGTGTTAGTCCAGGTAGCCAGTAGGTGTGCTCCCCAGTCCCCACACAACTATTCAAGGTTTGAATTATGAAATCAAGCCATAAAAAAGTAATTTCTTATTAATCCCCTATTCGTGGAGTAGATGATGTGCCTTCGATCAGACAATGGATGGGATTGGTAGAGGTGCAAGTAAGCTGGCATGGATTAGTCGAGGTGCGATTAGGGGATAAGTTGAAATTGGGTATTTTGTGAATATATTACATGGTCATCTTGTATATTTGGGTATTCATTGTAGCTTCTCAAACTAAGTGTGATTTTAAGTTGCAAGAAATACGTACCCACCGTATTTCTAAGGTAAGGATGTTTTTATTTGAAACAAGACAAGGTCTATTGATTACAAACTAAGTGTTTCACCCATTTGTGGCAGATTCTGAAAACTTCAAGTACAAGCCGTACCTCCCTATGTCAGATTTCCCAATCTTGAGGTCGGTGATGAGCCGCGTCAGGAGGGGGGAGGCGGTGCCAGAGAGGACTATGGAGAGAGAGAGGTTGAATTTCGTGCTTGAAGCAGCATGAGGAACCACATGGAGGAAGGGAGTGAATATGAGGGCTAAGATGAAGGTGGAGAGCATGCCGGTGCAGGCAGCTTTGGTCTCGCGGACTGGCGGATTTAGGAAGATTTTGTGATCAATTTCCAAGCCTAACACAAACATATGGCAAACCATGCCAAAGTCAGCTATGTACTTCAGGGTTTGGAGTATATCCGGGGCGCTGATATTTCGCCGTACAAATGGCAAGTTTGAAAGACAGAAACCAACCTGCAGTTGTAAACAAACAATGAGGGTATTAAGCGTTTTACCAGAGAAACGGGAGAAAATAAATGGACGAAAGACGCAAGAAATGAGAAATTTATGTACTTGCTGAGTTCTACGTCGGTATTTGGATCGAGAAAAGTGCTGATATGGGCAGTTTTGTTATTCCAAACTCAAACATTTTTCATATGTCGTAACAATATTTAATATTCGTCCATTGAAAAATAAAGTCCCGCATCCATCGTTGGCCTTTCATAGTACGTTCTAAATTTTGTCGTAATGTTTCCCCACCCACACTCGAATTCTGTTTCATCACTTGCGAATACCTTTCACTGCCTTATATTCTGAGGCCTTTATTTTCTCTCCATGTACTTCTTCCCTGTCAATTTATTTGTCCATATTTCATTTCTCTACACATCTCCGAAAAAAAATCGATTATAGTTTTCGGATGATTTTGAAAACTTCATCTACAGGAACTAATTGTGATTTTTTATGTGCATAATTTGTTCATCCGACTGAAAAACATAATCTGAACGAAACCAATAATATGGACAGAGAGATCCTTAATGTATCGATATGAATGGGACAAATTTGAGAGATAGAGAGAGAGAGAGAGTTACGATGAATTCGGGGATGAAGCGAGGCTGGGAAAAGGGCCTTAAGAGGGTGTACATGCCATTGCACAAGAAAAGGGTGAAGAAGATGAACAACATGTAGAGGGCTATGTTTGGAACATTGATGCCCAGTATTACCCTGCAACTTTCATCTGTTGTATTCCCGCTGCCTCGCGGCTTCGTGCTATTTTCTAACAGCAATCCCCCCGCCATTTCCTTCCTTCCTTCCTTCCTTTCTCAATTAATTTCCCTATCCCTTGATCTGTTTTCTTTCTTTTCCCGCAAAATACTGATCATATCGAGAGAGAGAGAGAGAGAGAGAGAGAGGGGTTCTCATGGATGCCCATGTCCACTAATTAAGGATCTCAACTGTGCAATTAAATGTTGAATGCTTAGAATCAACATCGTGTGGAACAAACTGGGGGTGCAATGTACAGACCTTCCATCTCGATAATCAATGGTCTTGATTTAAGAAATAATTTCCAGAACAAAATACTTTTTGACGGTTGAGATTACACAACACGCCCCTTGAGTTGGTGTGGAATCCGGGATTTGGAGAAAAGCAAAAATTTAGTGGTGTATGAGGGCACCTCCCTATAGTGCACTCTGCAGGAGAGTTTCAGATTGTCCATCTCAATAATTAATTATTCAATAAAAAGAATATTAGTTTTTAATTTTTGTTATTATAAAAATAACATTGTCACTAACCAAAAAAAAAAAACATTGTCCAAACTTTTTACAACTCATCTGAATGAGAAAACTCATAAAGGAAAATTGATTTTTGGCCAAATTTAAAACCATTCAAGAAAAACTGCGTAATTAAACATTCACAAAAATGCTAGGAAAACATACAAAAGTGTATAGATCCAAACACCAATGTATTTTTAGTAGTCTTCCAATGTGTATGGTCCTACATGTGTTGGATGATTTTAGATTTGTGAGGCTTGTGTCAGTTATAGTTACGGTACTTCTATTTTCCTTTTTTCCAAAAAAAATAGGTTGGTTTATTTGATTCCATTTCGTAAACAAATGATTATTGACAGCAAAAACACACAAGGTGAGAGGAAAAAAAAGCAAGAGGCTTTTGGCTCAACGACAACAAGATGTGTATTTCAGTTTTAGGAGTAAAGGTCAAAAGTTTCAACTCTTATAAAGTATTTTCTCTTGAAAAAAAGAATATACACATAAGCTCCGTTCAATTGCACGAAAAGGATTAGAAAGGATGGGAAAATTAACTTTTTCATAATTTGCTTTCTATTCAGTCACTAGAAAAGTTATAGGATCCACAATTTCAACTTTCTCACTAAAAAATAATTTTCTATAAAATAGGTCTTGCCAAAAGTAAAAAATTTTTGTTTTCCTGCAAGATTTTTTGTCGACAGAACACACATAAAAAAATAAAATTTATTTTACTTTACTTCACATCACTTCATTGGCAATTAATTTTTCATACAACATACCCGACAATTAAACGGAGCCTTAAGAACATGGTAAAAAAAAAATGAACACTCTTGTTTCTCTCTCCAAATATGCACATAGATCACGACCGTGCGAAGGGTATAAATACTCGGGACAGATCGCAGATATAGACTTCAAAGAAGCTTCACATTTCCTCTCTCTCTCTCTCTCTCTCTCTCTCTCTCTCTGGGCCGTTGGAGAATGCCACAGATCCGGTGCTCTCGCTCTTAAATCGTTTCTCTGCATTCCCAGCTCGAACACACCGCCAATTCTCCCCCGAAATCACTTTCCTTCCCTTCCGAATCCTCTCAATCTAAGCAAATTCCCAGATCCTCTGTTTCTGAATTACACATTGCTCCCATTTGTTCGATAAAAATTATGCTGTGAATTTGGTTACATAAATCAGGAGAGAGGAACAGGAAGAGGAAGAGAGAGAAGATTGAGGGGTTTGTAAAAATGGGTGTGATTTCGCGGAACATAATGCCGGTGTGCGATAACCTATGTTTCTTCTGTCCTTCGATACGTCCTAGGTCGAGACAGCCTATTAAGCGGTACAAGAAGTTGCTCGCCGACATCTTTCCTCGCTCTCCGGTCAGAATTCTCGTTTATCTTTTTATGTGCTTTTTTGTGATGGATTTTTGTTCGTGCGGTGCATTAGTATCTGTTGAGAAATAAGCCAAACTTATAAACGTCCTACACGCGAAGAACAATCAAGAGAAGAAACAAAGCACCCAAGACACATAGATTGATACGTGGTTCCCCAGATGTGTATAGCTGAGTACATCCGGGCTCGCACCAGTTTTCACTATTTGTCGAATGAAAAATGGAGTACATGTTTTATTGGATGCCTATGTCGGACCTTGAATAGTTAGCAAAATGCGAGTCAAATGAAATCAAGCCCAACATTATTGATCTCGTGTGGATATGCTGTTTTGATTTCAACGGGGATTGTTATTGAATGTACCTTTTTTCCTTGATTGGAACTGGATGGAAACCCTAAAAAATGGCTTTGATGTTACATAACTTGCATTGTACTGGGATAGATCGGTTAATTTGTTTACTGGTACAATTTATTTCCAGCATGCCTGCATTATCAAGCTTGGTTTGTCTCATGCAATAGACCGATATCGTATGAGCCTTTTATCGAGTGAACACGAGCTTGAACTTGAATAGCTTGGTCTTGTCAGCCCTAATGGAAAGTATTTGACATTTAGTATCATGGTTAGTAGGCCCTGTGTAGAAATAGTACATTAAGCTTCTGCATTTCTTCATTTCGGAAACAAATATTCCATTCCTTTTAGGTCTATTATGAGAGTAGTCTTTCTATATTTTTGGCAGGACGAGGAACCTAATGATAGAAAAATCAGTAAACTTTGTGAATATGCTTCGAGAAACCCTCTCCGGATTCCTAAGGTATGAGTTTTTTGGTATAATCTGAAGCTTTATCACCTAAGATGGCTTATAAGTTGTTACTGTGAAGTATATGCTAAGAGCAAGAGAGCTGAGTTATAAGTTGTTTCCAGCATTGTCTTTCGCTGCTGGTTGTGTAGTTAAAATGTAATGGTTTGGAGACGAGTAGCGTATACTTATCTTGGAGTAAACTACATTCAGTGAACCATACATCTTTTTTCCCTTTCCTCTCCTTTTGTGCTTGACTACTATGCTAATTGGGTTCCAAATCTTATTCTCAGATCACATGCTCTCTTGAGCAAAGGTGTTACAGGGATTTGAGAAGTGAGCAATTTCATTCTGTAAAAGTTGTCCTGTGTATCTACAGGAAGTTGTTAATATCTTGTAAGGAGCAGATGTGAGTTCTTCCTTTGATCAAACATGTTATTGATAAATATATATTTTTTTCTATTTTACCATATAATTTCCTGGACCATGGGGATTGCTGGAAAAATTTAATACGTTGCAGTACTGTAACCAGCATCTTAAAGAGAATCCTATGTTAGTAGCAGTTTTCTCTACAAAGGAACTCTCTTGAACACCTTATCCTCCTACAATGAGTTACTAACATACCTAGTCTTGTATTTAAGATTTGGGAGCTCTAAAAGCTGAGTTGCATTCAGACTTCAATGCTTGTTGTTTTTATTTTAGCCCCAGAACTCAACATCTTAGCTGCACTAAGTTGAAATGCATTCGAACTTAAGAATCTTCCAGTTAAGGAAGTGATGTAAATAAAACTCAAAGCAAGTTTACTCTTGAAACTTCACAGAGGGCTACTCCTTGATATTTTAACATGTCTGAGACCATTATTTTGAAAAATATTAGTTAGCGAAGTTTTTCTGGCATTTCACGCATAGCACCATTAATGATGTGCTCATCACATTACTAATCAGCACACATGTGTGTCAGGCCACTGTTTGCAAGCAGCTTGCTCAGCATCATACAGATTTTGTTGGACCAAACAAGAAATGATGACATGCGCATTATTGGATGCCAGACTCTCTTTGAGTTTGTAAATAATCAGGTGGGAGCTATTTGTTTACTCTCTCCTTTTGGGTTGATCTTGGTTTAAGATATTCCGAAGCTCGCAAGACTTTTCCTCCACAAACCAGCTAGCTTATGTATTGTCATTGCACGGTGCAGCATGATGGTACTTACATGTTTAACTTAGAAGGCTTGACTCCAAAACTGTGTGTTTTGGCTCAAGAAATGGGAGAGGATGAGAGGGTGAAGCATTTGCGTTCTGCTGGGCTTCAGGCCCTTTCCTCCATGGTGATGTGCCTTTTATCATTTGTTATTATGCTTCGCGCATTGATTGATATTTCTCTCTTTCCATATTAGTCCGAGTACTCTTCTAATCATAATTTGAAAATTTACATGCACTTTAGGTGCTACATCTTATATCACTCCATTCTTATTATTCTGCCCAACTGACATCTGTTCATGAAGCTGAAGCAAGTCTTCTCCTTATCCAAGTGGCTGACGATGCTATTTCCCCAACTATGCTTCTTGCATCCATGCATACACCTCATGTATGGAGGCAAGAGGCTTTTTACCCAGATCTTCAACTCTGGTTGCTTGTGCATGTTGTTTTAGTTCTGGCACCTATTGGTTCCTGAGATGCTTTTGTGTCAGTTTTGAATATTTTTTTTTAGATATTTGCAGCTTTGGTTTGATCACTTAAACTATATGCTTTCATTGCCTCACCTTTGTTTCTTCAACTGGCTAATTCCTCTGTATAGTAATTTGATCTCATTCGGATTCTCAGATTATTTTAGCTTTGATTCACAGATCTGGTTCATAGGTCGATTCTCCCATATGTCAGCTGAATTTGATAATGTAAGTTAGCCAAGGATTCTTTTGTTTGTACTTCATTTTCTAATGAGTTCATCCTTTGGCATGAATCATCATTTATCTTGCAGTGCCAGTTCTATGAGTTATAGATATAATCATTCCTTCCTTAAAGCAGCTATTTGTCTTCAACACAAAACCTCCTCAAAGAACTTTTCTGTGAAGTAGCTTAGTAAACTTACTGTGCACCTTTTACAGTAGGTGGCTAGGATGCTCTTTTTTAATCGAAGTCAGTAGAGATTATGCCTACCGGGGGTGGATAGTCTATACTTCAAAATGATGATTATTTTTTTCACAAGTTTTACTTTAAAATTATCCATGTTAGAAATTACCATTCCGTCACTCTTAGAATTCCAAGGCATCCTGAAACATTCAATATATCAAACACTAAATCTACAAGAACATATGCGCACTCCTGGGTTGGCTTTTGCTGGCATCTTTGTTTTCACTAGGAAAATGGATGAAAGCACTTTTTTCTCTCTTTTTTTTCAGCAAGACCATGTTTAGTGAATACTCATGACATTTTATACTTCTAATTAAACCAGGTTGTTTTAGTAGTCTTGGAAAATTGTGGAAGTCCTACAGAGAAGTCGGATCATCTTAATCAAGGCACTGAGAGCAAATGGGTTCAAGAAGAGCAAAAAGTTGAAGACCATGTTGCTCCTGCACCAGATTCCATGAGAAGGGCTACGTCTTGGAAGAAGATTGTAAATGAGAGAGGCGAACTCAACGTGAACCTGTAATTCCTCTAGTCAGAAATCATAGTACCTCGAAAGTGCAACTAAATTTTGTTCATGAGCATTTAATTGTCTTTCCCTTATTTACCTCGTTTCTAGCAGAGAAGATGCCAGGACCCCTCAATTTTGGTCCAGGGCTTGCCTGCATAACATGGCCAAGTTAGCTAAGGAGGCTACAACCATACGGCGTGTGCTGGAATCCTTATTCCGCTATTTCGACAATGGAAATTTCTGGTCCCCCGAACATGGGCTTGCCCTTTCTGTGTTGCTGGACATGCAATTATTGATGGAGAGTTCAGGTATTCATCTTCCCCATATGTTTGGTTTACTTATGGATTCTCATATCCCCTAACAGCTCCTTCAGAATCTTTTGTTTGTAATCCTTTTTGTTTTCATGCTTTACTGATTCCCGGGTTGACCATTTATAATATTTCTAACATCAATTTGCAGGGCAGAACACACACTTCTTGCTGTCTACATTAATCAAGCACCTTGATCACAAGAATGTCTTAAGAGATCCCAACATGCAAGTACACATCATTGATATTGCCACCTGTCTTGCTCAAGAAACAAGGGTTCAGCCTTCTGTTACGATACTGGGTGCATATAGTGATATGATGAGACACCTGCGGAAAAGCATACACTGTTCCCTTGATGACTCAAACCTTGGGACAGAAATAATTCAATGGAACAGGAAATTTGGAGAAGCTGTAGATCAGTGCCTCATACAATTATCACGTAAGGTGACCTTCTCCTTTATCCTTTTGCATGTTTCTAGGATGCTGGAATTGAATGTTATAACGCCTTCTTGTTCATTGCATCTACCTTCCCCCATATGTTGAAAACAAATAAATGAACTTATCAATCCTTTGAAAGGCAGGTTGGAGATGCTGGCCCTATACTGGACATTATGGCTGTGATGTTGGAGAGTATATCAAATATTACAGTTATTTCCAGAACCACAATTGCTGCTGTTTATCGTACTGCTCAAATTGTGGCGTCCATACCAAATTTTTCATGCCAAAATAAGGAAAGGGCTTATTTGACCCTTTTTCCTGTAGTATCGTTGATGGTTAGTGAGATTTTTTCACATGTTTAACTTGATATTCTACACTGCTACAGGCTTTCCCTGAAGCACTGTTTCATCAATTACTTCTAGCTATGGTCTGTCCAGACTATGAAACAAGGGTGGGTGCACATCGTGTGTTTTCTGTTGTTCTTGTCCCATCTTCTGTTTGCCCTCTTCCTAGCTCAACGACTCCATCCTCAGCAAATCCCACAGACATTCAAAGGACACTTTCAAGAACTGCGTCTGTCTTTTCTTCATCAGCTGCTCTTTTTGACAAGATAAGAAAGGATCAAAGTTCCTCACAACAAGATGACATAAGTCAATCAAGAGAAGACAAACCTGTGGATGATGAAAGTGGAACAATTGATAACCAATCTATGTTGAACAGATTGAAGTCAACTTACAGTCGAGTTTATAGTGTGAAAAGGCAAGAATTACCCATACACACAGAGCAAGGGCCGGTATATGTTTAGATTCCTGCCTATGGAACAGTTTTGAAGTTAATTCTAATGCTTGGAAATGTTGCTTCATAACCATCTTTTATGACCCTTCTTATTTAACCACAGGAAGCTATTTCTCTTAGGTTGAGTACTAGACAGATCAATGTGCTATTCTCATCACTTTGGGCTCAAGCCATATCTCCTCTTAACACACCTGAAAACTATGAAGCCATTGCCCATACGTATAGCCTGGTGTTGCTATTTTCACGAACCAAGGTAATGCGTAATTCTACAGTACTGATTCTCCCCTTTATGTTTTTCTTTCCCCACAAAAGCGGATGACCTTTCTTTATTTCCTTTCCCCTCTCTTGCTCTTGGTTACATTATTCTGCTTTTCTTTTGTTTCTTGGTGGTGGGGTTGGCGAAGGGTGGAATGATTCTGGTCCTTACTTTATTGGGTTAATTACGTATTCTAGGCTTTTACTTATTAACAATTGTGCTACAAAAGCTGTATGAAAACTGAAAATTTGTTGTTTTGACTTAAACGTGTTGGATCCTAGTATAACCTATTATGTATTCTAAGCATAGTTTGCCAAGTTACGCCCAAAACTATTTTTAGGTATAAATAAGAATTTTTCTCAGCAAAAGAAATTATACTAAAATGAACGAAAGGAATTTCACTTTGATACAGATTAACTAAGTGACAATTTCCAAGACATACGCCCAGTGGACAGCTAGTTGATTGACCAAGTAGTTATTTTCTTTCTTGTACAATTTAGGTGTTTTTCTTTTTTGCATTACCAAGACATATGCCTAGTGGACATCTAGTTGTATTCTTAATCTCTTTGTTGCCACTCTATGTAGTAGGTATTTTATTCCATGCGATACTCTTTTTATTGAAATTAGACTGTTCGAAATATACATATGTCTGGTGGACATCTAGTTGTATTCTTAATCTCTTTGTTGCCACTCTATGTAGTAGGTATTTTATTCCATGCGATACTCTTTTTATTGAAATTAGACTGTTCGAAATATACAATCTTATCGCCATGCTTAGTCTAGAATATTGTTCCTGGTTAGACAATATTCAAATGATGTTTGTAAATGAAGTTGAACATAAGGATGATTGGTTAAAGAGGTCAAGTGACGTGCAGTCTTGCAGAGATACATGTGGCACTTTTCCTGGGTATTGAAAAGTTGAAGGTATGCAAGATAACCCAGAATTGTGCTGCAGTCTGGTACCAGTTCATGAATGAATATAAAGAAGCTTTGTCTGGCATTTGTTTAGCCTATTGTTGAGGTTCTATTGAGTTGATAAATGAATAATAAAGAAGCATGTGTTTCCAAGACTGTTCTAAAGTTGATAAATGAATACTAAAGAAGCAAACTGCATTTCCCAGATTGCCAGAGAATTGTACTTTTTTTTAAATATGTTTAAGTAACTAATTAAGAACATATGAGCTCATAGCTATGGGATAGGATTGAACACTAGAAGTTTATCGTGGGTTCGTTAGGAAAGAAGAAAATGAGGAAATAAAGGTTTGGCCATGCATCACTAGAAGATCATTGGATCTCTTAATTTTTTTCAGATTCTCTTTCGCTACATGGTAGATTAGTCTTGTAATTATTTGACTTGATGCTGCATCAGAAAGCTTTATTCTGTTCAATAGTTACTGGCTTTAATCCGGATGCTTCCTATGTCTCCTGTTGCTTCCCTTCTTAAAGGCCTCACACTGTCTTCTTGTACATGAAATTAAACTATTAATGGTCTTTATAGATTTTTCCGTGTTCTTTTCCATTGTAAATCAATAGTTATTCATCAATAAGTTGTTCCATTGTTGTATCTATGGGTTTTTAACAGTTTGTTGTGTAATGTAGCACTCCAGTCAAGAGGCTCTTATCCAAAGTTTCCAGTTGGCATTCTCTTTGAGGAGCATTTCTCTTGGTGCAGGTACGTCCTTGAAGTGATTCTGAATATCTAGACATTTTGGCTTGGGAATGTATTGCTCTACTTGGGTGGATGACATGTTCGTTGGAAATTCTTGTGTTGGGCTAGTCCTGCTGGTGGACAGTGGAATTGATCCCTGTTTTGTCGGTCCATTGGGCTGGATTCTGAGTTATCCAAAAGAAATGTTTGTAGAAAATTGATTTCACTCTCTCCTCTTTGCCTTCATACCAAACTTCTTTTTGCCTTGCAGGACCACTACAGCCATCTCGACGGAGATCCCTCTTTACCTTGGCAACATCTATGATAATATTCTCAGCAAAAGCGTTCAACATCCTCCCTCTTGTTTATTGTGCAAAGGCTCCAGTGACTAGTAATAATGTATGTGCAGCAGTATTAGCTACTCCGCATTCATTGGCATATTATTACCTTGTAACAGTAATGTCATTTTCTGGATATTTTGGATTGGTAACTGTTGAGTTGGTTTTTCTTCTTATCTGGGGTAAATCTTTGTGGCTTACCGTTGAAGCAACAGTAGAATAAGTTCTGTTTTATGAGGTTTTCCCAGTGGAGCTTACTTCATGCTACCTGATGTATCCAATGAACTTCTGCAGGTTGATCCATTTCTGCATTTGGTTGATGATTGCAAGTTGCAGGCTGTTAATACTGGATTAAACAACATGGGAAAAGTTTACGGATCAAAAGAAGATGATGATGATGCCTTAAAGACGCTTTCAGCAATAATGACGACGGGTGACCAATCCAAAGAATCCTTTGCTTCCATGATAGTAAAGATGTTGGGGAACTCTTCAATGGTAAACGTGACATTGCCTTTTACCTAGATGTTTCCTAGTTTGCAATTCAATAGGACAACAAATGGTGATGCTTAACCTTAGTTGCAGGAACCTTCAACTGTGCCCACGTTTCTTCGACGGAAACACGTTTCCGCGTTCCCGTCGAAGGAAACTCCAAGAAACCCGTCCCAATGACGACGGGAACTCGTTCCTTTCCTATACGGGAACTTACACCCAAAAAACGGTTGAGAGACTTACGATTCAAGTTGCAATTGGTACCTTTAAAGTTGTTTTGATCTTGTTAGTGAGCGCATCTGATATTAACCTTCTAGAGTCATATTAATGCCCTTAACTTTTACACCTACTTAATATGCACAAGAGCTCTATTGTGTAATCATGTGCTACAATAAAAATGTTGAAATATAACTAGAAACTTATAATTTTAATAGTAATATTTTATGTGGTAGAATAATATTTTTATATTGACATTTAACAATATAAAATTCCAAAATATATTTATAATTTTAATAATTTTTCCTAACCGCTCCCAATGGCGCTCCCACACTTCTGTGATCATCCGCTCCCCCGCTCCTGTCCTCGCTCCCGCTTCATGTAACTAAGTGCTTAACTACTTCTTTCAGCCGGAGTCTTCCTTAATGAAGGAGCAGTTGCTCAAGGATTTTCTTCCCGATGATGCATGTCCACTGGGAGCCCAGTTATTCATGGAGACACCTGGCCAGGTCTACCAGTTTGATTCTCAAGATAGGAAATCTCTTGATGAGGTATGTACCCTGTACAGCCTTCCAAATCTAGCCTTTGGAGAATATTGACCTTTACGTACTTTTATTTTCAATGTGCAGGTTAAGCCTCCAATATTTGTGATAGATGATGGTGTGCCACCTGATGCATCTGAAAGTCAACCAGATCCTGATTTTCTGCTGACTGTAGGAAATCCGAACCTCCTGAGTGTCGACCAATTTCTAGATTCGGTATGTATGACAACTTACTGGTCCATTGGCATGAAGCAAAGTCATACCGTCTGGGTACAAAAGTGATGGACTTTGCTTTAAACGTTTGGGTGTAAACCTCAATCTCCAAATCTAGCTATTTAAGTGAGGGTTCCCTCACGCTTGGGACTTGGCTTCAAATGCTCCCTCGCGAGCAGTGGGCTCACTTGGCAGCAGTTGCTGTGTGGAGGCTAGGGACATGTACCCTCCCCATCCCTGGTACTCTGGCTCTGATACAATATCACATGGTCTTAGGTAGAACTATACCTTTCTGTCTTTTTTTGTGAAGAAGGTAGAACTATATCTCAAAAGCTTGCTTTTGAGCAGTTGTGTACTGCACATTACTTTTGTACCCAAGCCATGTAGGACTTCGTTTTGTAATCTTATGGTAATTTTAAATCAGTGTTTTTTTTTTTTTTTGATCAGCAAGTAATTTTATTAGTGGTTGTCAGATGTCGTTAACAGAACCAAACCGAGCCGAGCTGAGCCTTAAGTCCCAATTAATTGGGGTTGGCTACATGAATCCATATTTTCCATTGAGCTCTGTCGAGGGCATCGTGTTCATTAATATCCAATAAGCCTAGATCCTTGCGCACTACCGCTTCTAAGGTCAATTTCGGAGACGTCGTTAAAAAGGTTCTTAAACTAATTCAGGAGGTGTTCTTTTAAGACGTCATTAAAAGAACACCTCCTGAATTAGTTTATGAACCTTTTTAGCCTCTCCACTCATTACCAATTGATAACTCTGACTCATTGTCAACTACTTTGAGTTTGACACTATAACTTGGTATCAGAGCTTGGTTTTAGATTCTTATGGGCAAAACTCTATTTCATATGACTATATGAGTTGATATCCTTTTGTTGCCATATTTATATAGTGTTCATTCTTTGTCACCTCTCCACATAAGTAAGGGCATTGCATGTGAGGCAAAGCATTGGGGATTGTCCCAGAGTTTAAAATAAGACCTCCAAGATTAGTGTATGAGACGTGTTGAACTGTCCACTCATTGCCCATTGGTTTTGTGCCATGCTTAAGATTTAGTTAAAACTTTATGTATGTCTATTTGAATCCTCTTTTACAAAGTTGCAAGTGAAATGATGCAGGTTTTGGCGACAAGTAATCAAGTCGGAAGGTCTTCTGTCTCTACCGCATCTGACATGCCTTACAAGGAAATGGCAAGCCATTGTGAAGCCCTCCAAATGGGAAAGCAGCAAAAAATGTCTGATGTCATCAATTCCCAACAGATTCAAGGAAGTGCAGTGAGCTACTCTTGCCATGATTTTGACCAGGCAAAGCATGTTCCATCTTATTCCCAGGTTGTGCCCGGCTTCTGTATGGTACCTCCTTAATTTTTAAGCATCAATGCTATGAAGAGAAGTGTCAGCACAAGTCTGTTTCTTCAGTAGTCATAGAAATCTGCCACATAATACATGGAAATTTGTTTGAGGCAGTGGTCCCACGTTATTTTCTCCCATTAATCTGTCATGATTTCACTCAGTAGAACAGGAAGCAAAGCTTCTGAAAAAGATCAACTGACGAACGTAAATAAGGAAAAACTAGTTTTATGTGTAGCTAGTTTTCACCACTGCGCTACTGGTAATTGGTAAATATGACTTCATCGGACGGTCAATAAAAGTCAACGAAGCATATACTGCTGGTGAGAAATCTTGATTTTAACCTTAGAATGTGATTTCTTGTGGTCACTAGATTGTCATGAGAAACTTGGTAGCGAGGTTGATAACTCGTCAATCATCATTATCACCAAGTCTGCATAAGTGGAATTTAAATCACTTATCTAATTGCCACATCTGGATATTGAGCCCCACAATGCCCACATGGTGGGGGTTTGTTGGTGGTTGGTATCACCGGTTCATACGACGGTTGAAATTCCTGATATGGAAGATTTAGTTTTGTTTGAAATTGCATACGTGTACACATCCAGATTCTATATATATGCTTTATGGTATACTGAGCTGCATAGCATTTCCTGTATAGTAGTTTTGATCGTGGAACCATTGAAATTGCAGATGGGGAATCCATTCCTTGACCAGAACTTGAGTGCTACTTCACACAAACCAACCACTGGGACTCCAATGCTTTGTGCAGCCGAGTACCAGCACCATCCCGACTTCTTTAGGCTACCGGCAGCAAGCCCCTTTGACAACTTTCTGAAGGCTGCTGGTAGTTGATCCCAAATCAAATGGCGGACTCCTGGCCCTGGCTGCTTTCAGAAGTTTGCACTGCTGGTTGCTATTGTTGTTGGAAGAAAGTTCATCTTTTTTTCCTCTGAGAGGTAGTGAATTGTTTGCATTTTTCACATAACATGCCCCCATTGATGTATCCTTTTTCTTTAGTGCTGGGGAGATGGAGATGGAGATGGAGAGGGATTTGCTTTACTTTAGTTCCTCCCCATTGTTTTTTGGTAAATATTACGTGTCCAACTGTCTGGCGCCCTATTTTGTTGCCTGGGTTCCATATTGATTTGTACATTGTGTATTACTACTACTTATTGCCATCAGTGTGATGGAAGGAGTTTATAAAAGTTCGACATTCACTGCAGAAATGGAGAAGTTGTTTTGGGCCTTTGCCAGATAACCATATTTTCTGTACATTAATTTATTTTCTGTTTTGGAGAAGAACTTCCTGCTTCAATTTCTTTGTTAAATTTTAGTTTTGGGAGAAGTAACTGAAGGGGATGCCTGCACCATAACACAGCAAGCAGCTTGTAATCAGTTTCTTTTAGCTTTCTGATCAACCTCCTGCCAAATGTGGCTAATGGGCCTGTTTAGAGTAAATTTTTTTGGTGCAAATAGGGTATGGCCAACGTGGTATCCGTGCAGTACGTCTGAACCGTCCAACAATACAACCAACGGGTACCATGTGGTAGCCGATTTGCAACCAAAAATTTCTGCTGTTTAGATGAGGGACCATAGAGATAAATAAACTCATGAAAAAAAAAATGAATTTTGCCTTTCTTAGAGCATGCACATGAGGCTAGCAAAACCCACCTTTGTAGCTGTTTTACCGAATCAAAGGCCCAATAACAACTTGCAGTAGTCTTTGCAAACCTGAAGCTATTTTTTCTTTTTGAAAAATCCTCTCTACATCTACCGAGCAACTATTCGTGAGCAAAAGATTAAAATATAGTTCTTTCTCTCTCTCCTCTGTCCCACACCCACTCTACCCGAGTACCTTACCACAGGTGGAGTATTTTTTTTATACTGTTTAATGGGATAGAGAAGAGTAGTAGAGATGTTGGCGTGGTGGGATAGAAAATAATGGATAGGTAAAGTAAAAAAAGGTGCTTTTTTATTAGGTATATAAGCTATTGTTGATGTACATGCTCTAGGGAGTTATGACATTAGGTTACCCTTGGGTCATGCTGACAAGGAAAGGATATGGAGTAAATTGCACACGCTCATTCTCAATAACTAAACAAACCAATGATATTCTTTACAAGTCTATAATGATTTTCTTATCATATCTAACTCAAATATCATTTTAATTTTACATTATTCGTAGGCAAATACTTAAAAATATTTAAAAATTTGAACATTGGAACTTGTTCAAAGAAAGTACTTGGTGTTTCTTAAGAGAAATCAAAGCACTTAAAAGCTCGACTCAACTGATTACTATTCAACAGTAGATACGAAGAGCAATGTCGTTGAGCCATGAATTTTAGGCCTTGACGAAAATGAATGTGAGATTAACGGCCTTTCCTCCTTTCCCACTTCTCTTTTCAGTCACTATAAGTACTAATCTAAATGAAAAACCGCACAGAGGAAGAGGCTACGACACCATTGAAAAACACTATGGGGAAGTAGTAGAGGCCGAGGAATTACGGTGACTCTCTGATAAGAATTTCTTTCCTCGTAATGTTTTTCATTTTTTTCTCCGGAGAATTTCTCCTCTTTACCAGAAATTTTTCTCCCATTTTTTTTTTACTTTTCTCTCATTTTCTTCAAGTTCCAAACATAGCATAAAAAGCTCATTTTGAAATTAATTTGTATACTCTCTCTCTCTGTGTTCCTAAATGGTACTCTGCCATGAAAATACATATTCTCTTCTCCGTTCATTTTTAAGTGTTCCGCTTCACAACTCCAATTTATTAAGAAAACATCATTACATCTTTTACCTTTACTTTCCCTACTTGCCCACTAACTATTATACTTTTACTCAATAACTTTTTAAAATAGAATTTACTTTTAGAAACAAAATAGAAAATATATCAATTTTTACCCACTAACTTTACAAAATAAACTCTTATTAAGGGACAGCTCAAAATGGAATACTGGACTTTAAAAAGGGAACGGATGGAGTATAATTTTCGAACCAAAATATATTTTCATGCACAATTTAAAATTAATTTTTTTGACACCAAATTAAAGGTCTCATTGATATTTTTAATTTCGTGTCAAGAAATTTTGAAAATTATGTTTTGTACCTTATATTTTGGTTTTTGGTTCAAAAATTGAACGTATATTCATGGTTGACTATTATTTAGAACAGTATTTAGAAACGGTGGAAGGGGGTTTATCGAAAACAGAGCGGCACCCCTACCGAGCGGGTGCCGAACGGTCAATTCGACCGTTCATCTTGAAATCAACGGTCCAAATCAAAACATTTTTTTCTTTTTCTTTTTTTAAAATCAATTTAATATCTTTACATCCAAACCGTCTACAATATTTTTGGACAGCCGAAATGTGCAAGCACCCCTGCTTGGCTTGGCAGGGTCTCCTGGTCCTCGAAAACAAGTCATGAACATATACGAATACAGATACGGTGTATGTACATACACAGTTTATACGTCAACGCGAATACACAATCCATCCAACTTCCTGCCTGATCTACGTTCTACTCTCTCTCTCTCTCTAGAATCTTCTTCGATCATAGCAAAAACATAGCTCTCGAAGCTTGAATCCAGTTCCAGTAGTGCGCTCGCTCGCCCTCTCTCTCGGTACCTCTCTCTCTCTCTTTCTCTCTCTCACAGACACACACATACACAAAATTGTACGGAACTACTGCGGTGTTTAATTTCGCTATTTTTTGCTGCAATGTTGATCCATTTTTCCTGTTCCGTTTCGTTTGCTAACTAAGAAAACGTTCGTGAAAAAACTACACAATTGAATCATCTGCTTTGTTTTGTTTTGTTTTCTGGTCCTCAATTGGACGGACTTAACGGCGAAGTTGAATTGCCACCC
Organism: Rhododendron ovatum; assembly: GCA_019656835.1. Taxonomy (NCBI): domain Eukaryota; kingdom Viridiplantae; phylum Streptophyta; class Magnoliopsida; order Ericales; family Ericaceae; genus Rhododendron; species Rhododendron ovatum. The sequence continues at coordinate 8,773,921 of CM033794.1, read as the reverse complement.
ACAGAGAGAGTAAGAGAGAGTAGATCCAAGTTGCTCTAATAAGTTCAATTGAGTGAAGAACTGTGTGCTATTTAGGGTATAATATTCTTCTTGCATCTCTAGCAGCGAAAGAGGTTTCAGTCACAATCAATTTTCCCTTTTTTTTTGGATAACTCAAGTGTCTGGACCAGCTTACGCGCACCTCGACTAATCCTGGGCCCAATCCCACCGCCCACTTGCGAGGAGCTGAATTAAAGCCGGTTTGGACGGGCCCCAAAAGTAGTTGATAGCACCTAAGAATAGTGGCGGACCCAGGATTTTGTTAGCGGGGGGCCAGCTTAACAGACATATTTTTTATCGAAACGTATAATTATTGTATCATAAGGTTTTTGCTTTTCAGTTCATTACATTTGTATATTGAATTGATTCTTTAGGCTATTTCAATTGTCATGTGCTTATTTTTTATTTATGAAAGAAATTGAGAAATGAGAATGTAAAATAACCAGTTTTTTTATCAAATCGAAGCAAAATTATTTAGATTATAAGTAACTATACACGAATAATTATCAATAATATTTAAATCAAGTATATATAAAATAAAAAATTTAAAACTTGGACGCTCGGGAGCCGGGGCCGGGCCCCTACACACCTCTGCCCCTGCCTGAGAAGTTTCAAACTGGGACCTTAGCAAAGCTCCATAGGAAATTTTGCATTTTTAACAATGCTGCTTATGTTGTGTTCTCCAGAAGTTAATCTAACTTTGATTTTACCACTACCAGAACTTGATAAGACTGTTCGGTTGCTGATTTGAGAAATGGAGGAACTTCAGGAGCAGCAAAATCAGTCAGATGGTATATACATCCTGTCCTTGTATTATGACAACTGTTTGATACATTTGATTTCTTGTACAAATATGAACAACAGTGGAAATGGCTAATCTGTTTTCATTTTTATTTGGGAACCTGCGAGAAAAGCGTTCAATTGTAGGTTCCTTGGGCGCAAAATTTTGCGTATTCTGGTTGAATTAGTGATAAGTGACTATGACTTAATCTTATCTCCAATGTGAATGTTTAATTAAACCAAACTAGACACCAATGTGAGTGATAAATCAACCCAAACTAGACATCCTACCTCGTGTCTTCCAGTTTGATTTCTTTGGGTACTTGTCCGTAATGCAATCGCTGATGTTGCAAAGTAATATAATGGATCCTCTCTGCTTGATTGTTGGTATTGTTCTGGTTCCACAGAAGAATAACTGAAAACAAAGTTCAAAAGTGTTACTTGCCGTAATATAATTCTCATTTTGGAAAGTTCACCTTGGTCTCCTTAGCTTACATAAAGACCCGTTATTAGAGGTTGTTCATTATGCATAGACACAGCTCCAATAACAAGACTCTGGAGATATAGACATGACTCTGCTGGGATACTATTTCTCTTTTTTTGGAATCGGCGAAAGTCAGTATTGTTGGAGTAGTTAGATTAACACCTTGGAAGAGGAGTTGAATCCTTGACCTCCTTTCTCCTGGCACCTAAGTGCACTCCTTATGTCATTGGGCCAAAGGCCTCTTGGCCTGCTGGGATACTAGCCAAGTCATACATACATTGAAAGAACCAGAAACAGCAGACCATTATACCGTCTCCTCAATGGATTTTATTGACTCAACTATAAGTTGCGGTTTGAGGTAATTCTCGGACAACCTCCTGGCTTGATATCAATTCTTTGAGCATTTGGTGCTCATGTTGGGGTGGAGTGCTGCGGAACACAGGTTGTGTTGGGAGGGCCTGCCATAATCTCTTATAGTTTGTACTCAAGTAGCCAATCTCTAGTTAGGCACAGAGATCAAAGACCAATTCATATGTAGTAGGGATTGTTGTCCTTCTCTAGGCATCAAGTCGTATAAGATATCAGAATTTGATTTGCAACTAATCCATCATTAGTTTTTGTAATTTTAACCTTCAGGAGTATGATGTAATGTGATTAAAAAATCTATGACTCATCTTTGAGTGTTTCTAATGATTCAGATTTCAGAACCAAATGAGGGCTATTATGTGTATGCTTCTTTCTATCATGGAAATCAGCACTGTCAAATGTGTTAGGTTTTCCATAGTGCGTTCACTGCTCGGTACAAGTACCCAGTGCTCCTTGCCTTCAATGTTACTAGTTCCCTTATCATTCATGTATATTTGCATTTGTTTGCACAACAGATGTTGCAAATTGAATTTGTGAGTGAGAGTACATACTCTATTTGCAATTTGAAAATAGAGACGCAAACCTAGAGAGAGGAAGGGAGGCATACATTTGTTACCACATGAAAGCAGCTGGCTCCCTTGCTAAAGTGTGGCCAGGGACTTATCATTAAATTACAGCTATTGCTTGTTGAAGCTGCAGAAACAACATTTTTCATTACTAATATTGTTTGACATAGCCTCATAGGTACTATCTGATGTGTGAGAGTCAGAATATATGATCTAGATCCTTGTCTGGTCTTTCAAGCTACGAATGGCTGCAGATGATGTATAATTGGGGTGCAGTGTATATATTAGTTTTGATTTTCGATTCTTCCGTAATGGCCGGATTGACTTTGACATGTGATACTGCTCGGCTTTACTTCTACCTTAGATTCTAAGCTTTGTTCATTAGCTTCCAGCTTCGTTAAGTAAGTTTACTCACAATTCATGAATACCTATATGGACTACATAACATAAAGGCTGACTGGTTCTGCTGTGGTTTGATGAGCAATCAAATGCTGCAGCACATGTGGATACCCAACTTGATGTTTCTTCAATTGTTTTCAGGTCAAGATGCTGAAAGTGAAATTGTTGCTGAAAGTGCTTCGTTTGTTAATGGAGAACTTCCTCAAGACGGTAGCGGCCCCCCAAAAGTGGATTCTGAAGTCGAAGTTCTTCATGAGAAAGTCACTAAGCAAATTATTAAAGAAGGTCATGGTCAGAAGCCATCCAAATACTCAACATGCTTTGGTAAGCCCTGCTACTCATTCTTGTGCTTTTAAGGTGCACCTTATGGTTCTATTCAACGGTTGCAGAAAGGAAAATTGAATAAATACTAAGTTGCATGAACTTAGATCGCGTCTGTTAGTAGAATTCTTTTCCCTTTTTGGTGTCTGGTGATGACCATCTAGAACTGAAATGGGGACAAATTCTTACACCACCTTCCACGGCTGTCCTGTTGAAAGTTCAGTTGTAATAATCTGGATGGATAGAGGTAACTGGTAAGGCATAGAAGACGCCAAGAAAACCAATTTAATGGGTCCGATTTTCGTGTAAAAGGTTTTTAATGGATTTCCTGAATCAGAGAAGATGGTTAAGAAGATTTTGCCCAGGCTCTTCGACGACAATGAGATAATCTATGAAGGAAGGAAATCATTAGAGTAGTCATGGTAGATTTTGGTAAATTAGTCATTCTGAAACTGAGGGTGCAGTTGTGATCAGAGCTATTGCTGCCATCCTCGGTCGATAATTTAAATTCTCTTATTGCAAAAGTAGTTCTTGTGATAGTAATGCATCTCCGAAGTCTTAATTTGGAGGCAACAAAGGTCACGGAACAGTATAATTCAAAGATTTTGCTACTAAGCTATATTGTTTGATTGGGTATGAGTTCATATTAATTATATAGCACTTTCATGAATGTTTTGTTTCCGCCAGTCTTGTTGTAGCCTAAAACTGTATATTCAGTGCTTGACATTAAATGGAGTCATGCGAGTTCCCTTTCATAAATGTAATTTAAGAAAGACTAACATAATTTTGTTATGTACATTGGATAGTGCACTATAGAGCGTGGACTGAAAGCACCCAACACAAATTTGAAGATACATGGCAGGAACAACGTCCACTGGAGTTGGTTTTAGGAAAAGGTATGCATAATTGATGCTTGTTTTCCAAAAATTGTGGACAATTTGTGGAACCATTTTAGATTTTCAGTATATTTTTGATGGTGACAATTGTACTAAGCTTCAATCGCTTTTTGCCAACAGAGAAAAGAGAAATGACAGGACTGGGCATTGGTGTATACAGCATGAAATCTGGTGAACGTGCACTACTACATGTTCATTCGGAACTGGGCTATGGTAAAGAAGGAAACTTTTCTTTCCCAAATGTTCCACCCATGGCAAATATTTTATATGAAGTGGAGCTCATTGGTTTTGATGAGACTCAAGAAGTAAGTTGTCCTGTTTTTGATGAATTGGTTTGTTCATCCTTGATACTTGATGGTTTTGATCTCATTATTGTTCTCATGGTGCAACTTTCATTAACTATATCTTTCATAGGGGAAAGCTCGTAGTGACATGACAGTAGAGGAGAGGATTAGTGCGGCTGATAGAAGAAAGATGGATGGAAATGCTTTCTTCAAAGAGGAAAAACTGGAGGAGGCTATGCAACAATATGAAATGGTACAAGCTCTTGTTCTGTATGTTCCTATTCCATTAGTCACAATCAACATGAGCTTGTGCAGTATTCTCCCCCAGTTTTAACTTATTGTGGTTGATTTTGCTTAGGCCATAGCGTATATGGGAGATGACTTCATGTTCCAATTGTTCGATAAATACAGAGATATGGCTTTGGCTGTGAAGAATCCCTGTCACCTTAACATGGCGGCTTGCCTGATAAAACTCAAACGCTATGAAGAAGCAATCGCTCAATGCAGCATCGTAAGTATCAGATTCTTCTCTGTATCTTGGTCATATAGCCTTTCTGTTTACACCTGGATGGGCTGGATTGCTTTTCCCCTTAATGCTATGCTGTCAAAAATCCTTGAGGTGTTTTGGCACATCAAAGGATAAGGCCCTTCGAAGCATAAGCACATCTCTAAGTCACTTCTCACAGTACTTGGTGTTTTTAGGGGGAAGGGGGCATGGGTAACTATGCCGTTCAATCGATTGATTTTTTAGTCTCGAAGGAACATAAATGTTGTTATATAGCTTTACTTATGAACTCACTAGCATATTTTCCTCATGACCTAGTTTAACATAAGGCAGAGCACCGTTTGAAAGTTAGCTTGCTTATATGCCACTCTCCTTCAGCCCTTTTTGATTAGCTGCTACTCTCATCATATTGTGTCCACGTTAATTATTGGGTCACTTTTGACTGCTTTTTTTTTTTCTCAGTGGTCCACGATTCCTTGTCTCCCAACTATCTGAGAATGGTTAAACTTCGTGAATAACTCTTATATTACTCATTTTAGGTGTTGGTGGAGGACGAAAACAATGTCAAAGCACTGTTCAGAAGAGGAAAAGCTAGAGCGGAACTTGGGCAAACAGATGCTGCCAGAGAAGACTTTACCAAGGCAAGGAAATTTGCTCCAGAGGACAAAGCAATTCCAAGGGAGTTGCGTTTGCTCGCTGAACATGACAAGGCCGTTTATCAGAAGCAGAAAGAGCTGTACAAAGGATTGTTTGGACCAAGACCTGAGCCTAAACCCAAGCCAACTAATTGGCTGATATTGATTTGGAAATGGCTGCTTTCACTATTCTATCGCGTTTTCCGGATTGACAGGCTGAAAGCCGACTAAGCTACACTTTCGAGCAAATTTACATGTCGAATCAGATTTTGTTTTAAGTAGACAATAATATGAGATCATAGACAAGTTGATTTTTATGATGTAGAACAATATGCCATCATCTGTGTCTTATAACGCATATGGATTGTCCTTGGATATGTTCAACAAGGAGATGGACTCTCTCTCTCTCTCTCTCTCTCTCTCTCTCTCTCTCTCTCTCTCTGTGCGCGCACACGCGTCTGTGCTTGCCCCTCTGCTTTACGCTATGCATGAGCAGTATAGAATTTGCAAGATGATGAGGTCAACAATATACATGTCCACTATGATTCTGTTGTCCACTCGGTTTCTGATGGTTCCAATTTTGTGAAAATGCTGGATGTCAAGGAACTGTGATTTCTTGGGTTTTTGCTAGCTAACCAGAGGTAACAGATAGTACAACAGCTGAAACCAGAGCCTTAAATACCCAGAATTCAACCACGCTGTGTAACAATCCTCCTCCTCAATGTCCAGGTACTACTTATTCAGGAATCCATTTTTGTCATTCTGATCACAATTATTAGGTTTACGACAACCGGCGACCTGTAATTGTCCCTCAATATCCCCCAACACCTGGGTGAACCTTGTGCACTGGGTATCCATCTTCCCTTTCTCGTTTTTCGCTTATCCTAACAATAGCAAGTATGATAGTTGCCTACGATCTTAAAACCAACATTAACTGGGATCATAGGCACACTAACTGGCCATGATGGAGAGAATATATGCGAGTCTTTAAACTAGGAGTGATCATTTTTTTCTGTTCCTATAGCATTACTCTTAAGACGAAACAAAACATCGGTTGCTATACAAAATCAGAAGCCCAAGTTATACATCGCCAAAGAAATCGAAGTTGCAAATAAGAAAAAGATTATCTACTGGTGAATCCAAACATATGCACATAATACTGTTGTTTTATTAAGCTGTTCTACCAAGGTTGCTTGGCCATGGAGGTCCAAGCACAATAGGCACAAACTATCATCTGAGACATATACACATATACTGCAAATGATAAACTCATCAACATCAAGTCCTTCCAGTCACCCTTCTGCTTTGGACTCAAGTTATCCTTCAATTTCTTCCCGAAATTCTCAACACTGACTATAATAAGTTTTGGCAACAATCCCTTCTTCTCCTTTTCCTTCTTTGTTTCTGAGGTTAACGGATCGATCGGTCTTCGGCAGGATATAATACTAAAGAGAATTCTTGGACATTTCTTGATCTTGAATTCTTGTGTTGACCAGCTTCTACAAGGAAAACAATGGCCCGTTGAGAGTGCAGCCATGGAATTCAATGAAGGTGGTTGGATCTAGCAGACTTGGATGTAGAGTTATGGTGGGAGTGGGTCAAAGAAGATGTGGGTTTGGTCATGGATATTGGTTTGGGAAAGGGTGGAGGTTGGTGTTTTTAGGCACTTTTTGGGGGAGAAGACAATGACTAGCTTATCAAAGTGTCAAAGCAAGTGAAGAAAATATCTTTGGTAGGAAAGGAATGTGTACCATTGGTTTTTGGAGGGGAAGGATAAGGTTCTTTGGTGAGATCATGAGTTCAAGGACTATTACAAGCCCCCAACCCCCAACTGGGAGATGGTGCTGTGTACTAGCCTCTCAAGAGCCATCCGCTCGGCTATCCAATGATTCGAATCTCATCTTCACCATTGGAACATTTGTGCCGTTTATTACCGAGATGAAATCTGGATCGTTAGATTGTCGAACGGACGGTCCGAATGTACATAACTGTGCATGGTGCCGCATAACACCTCCCCACCCCACTAAGGATGGGGGATGATAGTAGTAGGACTTAGAAGCAGCCAGCAGGCTTTTTTGTAACTTATTTGATGGATTGTACTAAACGATTTGTATTGGTGAGCTCACGGGAAAGCCCACTTGACAATTTGAGCCATTCCACCTTTTAGGGTCCAATCGAATTATCAAAAGAAACAAGGAGACCGGACACCAATAGTCACACGATGATATCCCATCAGTAGGTTTACATGTGTTTCGATCATGCATGCCACTGTCGAGGTGCAGTTATTTGAATTTTTACATTAGTTATTATTACAATTTTACAATTGACCTCTAATGGGCTGACTTGGTATTTAAAATCTGAGACTTGGAAGTTTGCTTCTTTATTGGTTTCATATTTGAAATCTCGTTGGTGTTATCAACTTTTGTGGACTCAGCACGTGCGAGATTTTGTCCAGCTCCAATTGGGCCATTCGTTAGAAAACGGTGAAATTGATCCCCTAAAAATCAGTTGAGGTGCACAAATTAAATAAGATGCATATAAAGTATTTTGACACTTTGAATTCTACAGTAAAAAAAGATAAATTATCCTATTTTGACAATAGATATGAGATCCACCATAACAGTTTATGCGATGCATAAGAGCATCTTCACTCCTTCACTAAATTCTTACTCAAACTCACATTTGAGGAAAAACCCCCAAAATCCACCTTCACTCCTTACCCCGAACCCATACTAAATTTGAGTTTTACTCAAAGTTTTCATCAAATTTGGTTTGAACTCAAATCCTTCACCAAATTTCTAGGCGGTTGCTAGTGGTGGTCGGCGTTGGTGGTAGTCGACATTGATTGTGGTTGTTGTTGGTGGTTGCTAGTGGTGGTCGGCGCTTGTGGTCGCAACACCAAATTTGATTGCAACCACAGCTCCCAGATAGCAACACCAGATTTGGTTGCAAAAGGAAGGATGAGAGAGAAAGAGAGAGACCTGAGCTGATGGGCAACGGCGGTAATGGTGTTGAATGGATGAGATTTAAGTAAAATATGGGTTCATGAGCAGAAGAACCCTTTGAACCAAATCAAGTTTTTACTCAAATTTGAGCAAAAATTTGAGTAAGGGGCAGCGATGATTTAATATGGCTAGTATTATTACAGTTTTTTTTTTTGGTAATTATGGATGATTTCCTTTATCACGACATTAGTCGGTCGTATACAATTTGCTTTTAAATTGCAAAAGAGGACTCTCAGTCGCAAGTTAAATACGAATAGTAATTTTTTTTTGATCGGCTAAATAACGAGTACTACTAATTAAGCGCACAAGAGTACCCCAAACGCCGATCCCTCTTCGTCGTTGGAGTCGAACGAATCCCGTCACAGATATAGTTATGGTGGTGCTGAAATCAGAGAAACGGAATGGTCATCGTCAGATTGGGCATCGCTGCCGGCGGGAATCCTGGACTCAATTAATCCTCAACCGACTAATCCATCTGTCGGACTATCTGCGCTTCGCGGCCGCATGCAAGCCGTGGTTCTCTGCCGCCGCCCATCAGAAGGATCGCCGTCGCAGAGAACCTCTCAAGCAGGTGGTTTCCGTTCTTGTTGATACCTTCGCCCGATCGGAGTCCGGAGGCGAGGGAGGCGGAGGACGAACGCAGGAGACTTTACAGCGTCACGCAAAGAAAGGTCCTCAACACCGAGCTACTACGAGTTCCTTATCCTCGGAGAAGCTGTGGTTCTTCGCACGGATGGTTAGCAAACTTGGAAGTGGCGCGCGGAGGACCTGAGCATTACGCTCCAGAACCCCTTCTCCGGCGAGACCCCCCGGTTCCCTCGGGTCAATACTAGAGGTTCTATCGCAGTCCGGCCCGGCGTCGGTATGAGTTCGACGTCGCTAAGGTTGTTTTGTCATGTGATCCTTTTTCGAGTCCGAATGATTTCGTTGTTTTGGCAATTTATGGTCTCACGAAATCATTAGGCTGTTGGGATTAGGTAGCAGCAGTGACGGCGGCGGCAACAACGATCAACAAATCATTAAGAAAGTTGAAGTCACAAGTTTGGGCGATGACACATTGTTCTTGGGTGACAATTTACCCTCTTTGCGTGTCGGCTTCACATTTCCCCGGATGTCGGGCAAATTGCGTTTACTATACAGACGATTGTGCCCACACGCATTGTGATTATACTTTTTCTGAACCTCAAGATGCGAGTATTTATTTTTTAGAGAAGAGAACTTTTGTTTTGCCCGACATACCAAATGAATATTAGAAAATTAAAGAGCTTGTCCATGTCCTTGCCTATGCCGCCTTCAATCTAGATAGTGCCAACGCTGCAGTGACACGCTTTTTGCAATTTGGGCATTTGTAACCTTTGGGGAATTTTTTTTTTCTATATGAGCATAAGATTGACTGTTAAAAAATTTTAAGAATGGCATCACAGAGAAAAAAGTGCTTGCTGAATTTTATTTTCTCCGTTTCAATTTGTTTGTCCAATTTTAAAATTTTGAAAGGGAAAATGATTACTACGTACTAAAAAGTTTTGAGTTTTCAAGAAATATAACTCACTCTTTGACATTCTTTTTGATCGGCAAAAGAAAATTTCACTTTTTGACATTAAATTATAGTACGCGTTCTTCAATGTATAATTTTTTTAAAGATGGAGCAATTAAGAAATTTTTTTAAGACAACTTAAAAGTGAATAAATATTTTGTGACATGAAAAATTCAAAAAGTATGACAAACCAATTGGAGTTCAATAAAAGAAAAAGAAAAGAGAGAGCTATAGATCTAAGCATGAGGCTTTTTTTTTTTTTTAATTTTGTTCTCATTCAAAAAATTTCGTATTTATTAATTTTGCATCAAGTTTTTGTAAATTTATGGTTCATCTCGACTTGAGGAATTGAAAAGTACAATATTATGACTTTTAACCATATTTCCAAAAAAAAAAAGAGAGAGGTAAAAGTCCTAATTTTTAAAACTATCGAATCCTCTCATCGAAACGAAACAATAATTCACAAGAATGCAAAAATAAAAAGTGCAATTCTTTTTTTTTAGAGTAAGGTTCTTTGTTCGGTTAACCTTTTAGTTTTTATTTTTGTTTTGTTTTCAATCGTTACCCCTTTTTTTCCAATCATTACTCTATTTCTTCAATTATTTCTTTCTCATCTCTCTCTAATCATTATCCCTATTTTCAATCATTATTCTATTTCTTTCTCCACCTATTACCAAAACTAAACTAAACTAAACTCTCAACCAAACAAAGCAAAGCCGAGGTTTTCTTTGGTAGCGATAATGTCAAAACTGTTTTTATTAGTGTCAAAACTCCAGCGCAGAAAAGTTTTGTACACTGTATACCGTACAAGCCCTTGAGTACTAGAATTTTGGCAGCAACAAAAACCATTTTGACAGCAACAAAAACAATTTTCGACATTATTAATTTTGCGTTTGCGTGTGCGTGCGCGGAGAACGAGGAGAAAAAGTGGGTTTTGTGTATAGAATTTCTGAGGGTACCTTTAGCAAGTCCCCCATAAAGTAGTAATTATTATTGATGACGCGACGTAGTAATACTAGAATAGTCTCTCAATTGGAGACGGATAGTCAGAAAAAAAGCAATTTGAAAAATCGTCAAAAAGAAGAAGCCGCACAGAAGAGTCAAAAGCAAATTCCTCTTCCCCTTCCTCTTTCCAAACGCCCCCATCGGAGTACTAATCTCCCCCACTCGCCATCGCATCCGAACCACGCGTATTCTTTTCGGGAAAATCGTTCCGATCGTGGGGCGGGGAAGGGCGAGTAGATTGCACTCACCCGCTCGCGGCCGTATGGTTCTTTGCTGGGTTTTAAGTAGACAAAAGCTGGTTCTGTGTGGAGACTGAGGACCAGTTGTTTATTTGTTGTTGAAGGTTGGTATAAAATCCCAGAGGAGAAAAGTTCACGCTTCGCTCAGCCGACCGGATCTGCCAATGGATCCTCAGCACGTGGCCTGTGGACTTCTCGAGGGAAATTCCGCGGTAGGAGTAGTATTTTACTCCACTGCTTATCAATAAACCTTTAGTGTATGTCGGACCCACCAAAAGATACAAGTACGTGTGTAAAACGTTTGCGTGAATGTGTATAGTTATATAGTTATTGTTTACCTATACAACACCCGTGAAACTCTGGGGACCGACAATGAGTATATCAACGGGGTACTAACCGGCACGCGGGCCTACTCGGCATTGCGCAAGGATGATTCTAGTCATTCAGTAATTAAAAGAAAATAGAGTGGACCCGCAAGAAATCAGCTCAATTTGATATGTGTAGGTATTCAGTCTAATCTTCTAATGTTTTATTCGAATTTTATGATTTTGTAATCTGAATAAAAAATTAAAAGATTGGATTGAGCACCTACACGTATCAAATTAGGCCGATTTCTGTCGGGCCCATTAGTGCTGTGTTTGCTTTACAACTTAAAAAAAAAATTTCAAAAAATTTCTTCTAAATTCCTCCACTTATTACCACTCCAACTCCTAAAATGTAAACCAAACAAAGTTATTATTTTTGAGTTTAAAATTGTCTTCTTAAAAAATAAGTACTTATTTAAAGTTACGAAACAGAGTCTTAGAGCCCGTTCTAGAAAGGGAAAAAAAAACTCTTATTTTTTAAGAAGGCAATTTCAAGCTTAAAAATCATAGGTTTATTTAAATATAAAAATATGCAACATAGATTTTGTTTGAAAGATCTCGATGAGATCTTTTATACGATGCAAAAAAAAAAATTAAAAATTTATTTTTCATTTACATTATTTTTGAGTTTGAAAATATGAAATAAGCTGCTTTTTTTTAAGAAGGTTTCTAGAACGGGGCCTTATTACCCCTATTATTTTTTTAAAAAAATTTCAAAAACCAATCCAAACAAGGCACCCAATTTTTAAAAAAATTATTGGGCCGCTCAGATTATCTGTGCGGGATCCGGAGTGGGCCTTACGTGCCCATTGGTACCCCTTCGTATACTCATGGTCAGTACATGTAGCAGGAGTCATTTATACACAACAATTTACGTGAAGTACTGTCACATGATCCCACTAGCACCGAATAATTGCTTGAGGGTGAGGGGGACACGGTACACCAAGCAGGTGCGGTGAACCCGTTACCTTTAAATTAATCCTTTCACCTGGAAAACGCGACCTGGGTCGTCCTTGGACTCCAGCGCTGACATGGATATAAAAAATGGGAAAGGTTTTTCATCCGAGTAGTGTTATGTGTACATATGAAATATACATATAACGTATATATGAATTTTTTGGGATTCATCTTGGATCCTTTAAAAATGATTCGAACCATTTATTATTTTTAAAATATTTTTTATGAAGTTTTATAAAAAATCAGTTCAATCCGATATCTGTAAAGTTTTTTTTCTAAATTTATAGGGGTGAAACTGAACAGTTAAGCAGTTTCGGTCTCATAAATTCAGAAAAAAATCCTTACCGATATAGAATTTAGCTGATTTTTTTACAAAATTTCATAAAAAAATATTTTAAAATAATGGACGATTCAAATCATTTTTATAAAACCCGAATTGGACCCTACAAATTCCATATCTATATGGTATGTATATTCCATATCTACTCGTAGCGCTACTCTTTTCATCCCCTCGCTAACTTGCACCCAATGCGCACTACACACCATTCCTCTTTCCGCTACCACTCATCTTTCCAGCCTTCCAAAGTCCGACTCCTTACTTGTTTATACTTTATAGTGCGTTCTACGCACTTTGCGTATTCAACTCTCTCTCTCTCTCTATCTCGACCAGGTGTACGGACGAGTTTACACGCATTTTAATTAATTTTCGCACCAGGCCGGTCAAAAACATGCTACCCATGTAAGTATTAACGAATTTACAAGAAATTACTTTCTCGACGCCTCACCTCAAGTAACGAATCCTTATTAAATGTGTGAAAAGCAACCCCGCCAATCAATTGGACTAACCTCTCCCTCTCCTACAGTGGTTAAACCTGCGTTGACTGAGATAAACAATAAAATAGTAAAATAACTTTCCCCAAAATAAGAACAGACCTCCCTCTCTCTCTCTCTCTCTCTCTCTGAAACTGTCTCTCTTCTACAATCTCTAGCCGAATTTCCAGCCGGCCGTCACCGACGAGCTTCTCCGATCAAGTCGTTGCTCTAACCGTTAACCTTCCCTCTGGTAATTGATCTCTATTTGGATTTCTCGTCTTATTCCCAACTTTCATTACGTTTCACCTAATTATGGACCTAGGGTTGCGCAGCTAGGTCTGTGTTTGTCCGTATTCGTATACTTCACACAGATGTGGCTTTTGGATCGTGTATGGAGTTGTTAAGAGACGTGGCTTCTAATTATGATGATACATGTTCAGCTGGAAACTAGGGTTTGTTGATGAAAATTGGGGATTCAGTGAAGTTAGTTGGAATTGGGGGTTGGGACTAGGGTTTGGTTGCACTTAATCTTTGTGCGGTGCTTTCTTTCTGGTTAATAAGATTATTTTCATGTATGGTTGGGGATGATGTTATTGGGGACGAGTAGGTGATGGTGCTTTTTGATGGGTTGAAGAGTTTGATGTTCTCATAGATTGCGGGAAAATTTCGGGTTTTAAGTTTGATGGTCTGTTTCTTGTTATATTTTATCGAATTTGTGATCTGAGCATGAAGAGGTTGAGGTCAAGCGAGGAGCTTGATTCATTCGGAGAAAAGGGGGTTTTTAAAGACTGGGGAAGAAGGGATGAGGATTCGAGTCTGAGCCGGTCTTCATCTCACCGGAGCTTTCATTACAAGTCTGAAAACGGAAGGAAGGGCTTATCGTCATCGTCCTCTTCTCGATACGATCGGATAGATGACGATCGTGAGAGTTCACGACCACCGGTAAGGAAGCGCTCAGATTATGATCCAGAAAGTTATGATAGGAGAGTGAACTATGATCGGTATAGGGATGGCGGTGAAAGGGGAGTTCTGAGCTCTTCACCACGTAGTGGATATGGTAGCGACAGAATCCATAGATCCGAAAGCTTTTCTGCGACGAGGAGAGAATTCCCGAAGGGGTTTAGGTCGGAGAGGGATCGGTCACGGCGAGCTGATAGTGTTTCATCATGGAAGAGATTTGGATTAGGGAAAGATGCTGATGAATGTACCAGAACTGGTGCTGATTCAGTTAGAGGGAGTAAGGTTCTATCATCAGAGAATAAAAGAAATTCTAGGTCCCCACAAGGGCCGAGGGAAGCAAAGTCGCCAACTTGGTCCAAGGATCTATCATCAGAGAATAAAGGGAATTCGAGGTCCCCACAAGGGCCGAGGGAAGCAAAGTCGCCGACTTGGTCCAAGGACTCTGGAAGTGAGCAATCAAAGAGTGTTGAAGTGAAGAAGGGCGAGTATTTACCGGCAGAAGGTGGTAGTAGCAGTGAAATGGAAGAAGGGGAGCTTGAACCTGAACCTAAACCTGATCCAGCTCAAGAAAATGAACCTGCAGCTGAAGAAAAGTGCGCTGTTGGGGAGTACCCTGGTCAAAAGGAGCTTGACAATAAGCATCAGCGTGATGATAGAAATGTGGAGTACGGGGCTAGACCCGAGTCGGAAATGGAGCTGGACAAAGATGGTGTTTGTGGGAAAAAACAAGAGGTTGGGTCACGCAAAATTGTTAAAGATCTGGTGAAGGAAGTTGATCAGTCATCAAATGGACCGAGTAATTTAGTCGAAGGGACTCATTGCAATGAGGATGCAGCTGGAACCTCACCGCACATTGGAGGTAGCAAGAAGGAAGAGAGCCCAAGGGAAAATAACAATGGTGAGGACGGAAGAAACAAAGATACTTTTGGTCAGAGGTCAATGCCTATAGAAGAGAAGCGCGAAGAAGACAAGGGCATAGATGTTGAAGTCAAGGTGGGGGATGTTGTTTTGCCTGAGTCAAATAAGGAATCATCTGAGGGCAGCAGAATCCCTGAGACTGATTTATCTATTTTTCGGGATGGCATAACCCAGAATTTCAAGGACAAAGGGAAAAGTGTGGCAGTTTCCTCCTCTAATGGTAGAGAAGAAGAAGGAGAGAAGTTTGAGAGAGATGACGATCTCGAAGGACCAAGTACCAGGGGCTTGGAGTTGTTTTTCAGGGATCCTGTCAAGCAGCCAGAGAAATCAGATGTATCTGGTCTTAGTAAGCCTAAAGATGAAAAACTGGTACTGGAATCACTTGATCTTTCTCTTAGCTTGCCGAATGTTCTGTTACCAATTAATTCCCACAACATAGTTCAGGCTCCTGGTTCCCCAAGTCATGCGAGGAGTGCTCAATCCTTCCCTAGCACATTCCTTTCGAATTCTGATGGATTTACTGCCTCAATGTCTTTTTCTGGTTCCCAACTTTTTACACACAATCCAAGTTGCTCCCTTACACATAATTCAGTCGACTATGAAAAATCAGTTGGTAGCAAGCCCTTATTTCAGGGAGTGGATTGGAATGTTCAGCCACCAGACGACCAAAAGCACAAAGAAGTTCCGATGCATTCAAGGGTGGAACCAAATGGAAATGGCTTTTATCATCAATCTCAAGTATCACAAAGTCTCTCTAATGGTCAAGGTGTGCGAGGACAATTGAGAGTTGCAGAAGGAAGCTCCACAACACCCTTTGGACTCGATCACCAATTGAGTTTGCATAGACAGCTGTCAGGAGTACAGTCAAGGCATCAGATTGATGGAAAAACCCCTTCAAATAGTGTTGGGTCTCATGAAAACGGATCCGAATACAGCAGAGACAAGAGGCGGGTAATGAGAGAGAGAGAGAGTGGTACTTTGTATAGGAGCAGTAGCCAAAATGTGAAAGAGCTGGTATTGGGGTCTGAGTTTGTTGAGCCCATCATCACCATGATAGTTTCTGAACCAGTGCTTTTGATGGCTAAGAAATGCAGTGAAATGACAGGACAAGTTATGGCATGTCTGAAGGATAGCGTTCGTGATATCATTTCGAATGCTGGTAAAAGGTGGCAACTATCTGCCTTCCAGAAAGCACTGCAAAATAGGTCGGACATTACCTTGGAAATGTTGCTGGAATCAAATCAAGTTCAGATGGAAATATTAGTGGCTTTGAGAACTGGTCTTCAAGAATTCCTTCAGAGAAACGATATTTCGGTTTCTGACTTAGCGGAGATATTTATGAATTTAAGATGCAGAAATCTCGCTTGTCGGAGTATTCTCCCCGTGGATGAATGTGATTGTAAAGTCTGTGCAAAGAAGAGCGGTTTCTGTAGCAGTTGCATGTGTCTTGTATGTTCAAAGTTTGACATGGCTTCTAACACATGTAGTTGGGTTGGATGTGATGTATGCCTCCATTGGTGCCATGCGGATTGTGCGTTGCGGGAATCTTACATTAGAAACGGGCGTAGTGCATCTGGGCCCCATGGTTCAACGGAGATGCAATTCCATTGTGTTGCCTGTAATCACCCGTCCGAGATGTTCGGCTTTGTGAAGGAAGTTTTCCAGAGTTTTGCAAAGGAATGGACGGCTGAAACTCTTTCCAAGGAACTTGAGTATGTGAGAAGAATTTTTTCCGCTAGTGAGGATGTGAGGGGGAAACGGTTGCACAACGTTGCTGTTCGGATGCTGTCAAGATTGGCAAACAAGTCTGACCTTCGAGAGGTTCAACACCAGATTATGGGTTTCCTTACAGGTAAGTCCGACTATGAACCTTATTGGTTTGTGAAACCTTGCATATGGGGAATGTCTTAACTCATTTATGCCGATTGACATCCTTGGTTTTGACATCCTTGGATCATTCCTTATTTCATCATTCAATGTGCCGGTACTGATTTATAGCCACTTTCACTGGCAATGCTGATTAGGAAAACTAACCTCATTAGAGGTGAACTTTTTTCCTCCTTTACCTTGTTTAAGTATACATGTAGGAAGTAGTACACGTGCACCTGTGTCACACTAAGACTTGAAGGTGCAGCTATGCCTTAAAAGGTGGCGAGGAAAATAAGTCAAGCTTATAGATGATCGTTGTAAAACTAAGTGATTTCTGTTTTTTCATCTATTTGTTTTTGGCTGAAAAAGTATAAGAACTTTAGTCCGTTGTAGCCTGCAGGCTTTTCTTTTCTCCATTTTTTTTTAGGTCAGTTTGGTAGGCATTCGTGGTTTATCATTTTGTATTTTGTACTTCACTCCCTAACACTTCCAAGTTTCAACAATCAAATTCACCGGTCAAATCTCTCTCTCTCTCTCTCTAAATGAAATCTGTTCCTTGATAGTTAATTGTAGTGTAACATGTCTGCAGTGGTAGAGCTATGTTGGGGCCCAGTGGGACCCCGGCACCCTGAGCTCCCGAGTTTTAAAATTTTTATTTTCTATGTATTTGATTTTTAATATTATTGATAATTATTTGTGTATAGCTACTTATTATCTTAATAATTTTGGTTTGATTTGATTTAATAAAAAACCAATTATTTTACATTCTCATTTATCTATTTCTTTCATAAATGAAAAATAAGCATGTAACAGTTGAAGTAGCCTAAAGAAAAAATACAAAATGATTGGTATACTTTAACTACATTAGGCTAGAATCATTTCAATGTACAAATGTAATGTATTGGAAAGCAAAAACTTTATGATATAATAAGTATTCGGATAAAAAAATTATATCTACTAAACTGGTCCCCGGGTTCAAAATCCTGGCTAGATTGAAGCTTTAGAAAAAGAATTTAGTTCTACACCATACTATGCAAAATCTTGGCCATTGAAGGAATTTATTCCAGGCAGTCTTGTCAACCTTGGGGCTGCTCTTTTTCTTGATTTACATTGCGTATAATCTATTGAAACTATGGTTGAATTTTATGGAATCCTCTGTCTGTCCAAAAATACTGCACTAGGGTGCAATTTTCCCCTGAATTTGACTCGCAGAAATAACTATTGTTGCTATTTTCATTTCAAATGAGCATTTCCCATCAAATGGTTTTTGCTTTTACGGCGTATGGGAATTGTCATAACAAAAGTGCTTTCTAAGCACAGTCTCTGATCATTTAGGTACTTGGGACAAGTTATGATAGATCTCTTGGTCCATTCTGAATGATGATTAGAAGCTATCACACGGTTCACATTGCTCTTTATAATTCCAATGTACTTGGACTGCCTATTTATGATAGCAAACCATCAATGTGGCAAGGCAAAAATTGACAATTTGCTGGTTGGTGGATTACCACTCCTATGAGTAAGATTTTTTTGTTCTTGTGTTGGTACAGTCATGATTGTTGAGTGGCTGTATGAAACTCCTTTACCATCTACATTTAGTGCATGCGCATTTTCCTTTCAAAGAGGTTGCTTTTATTAAAATTGCCTTCTAAAATAAAGTCCTGTGATTTCAGAAAGTGATTCCTTCAAGTCTGGTGGCAACACTCCACTCCTGTCAGGAAAGGAGGTGTCCAAGAAGAATCAAGAAGGTAGTAATGGCATTGCCGGGTCTAGCCAAGAAGCCATATGGTTTAAACAGCTTTACTCGGAAAAAGTACCAAAATTGGAGAGATCTTCCAGTTTACTTCCCACCTTTAGTTCCGATCAGGAAAACAAACACACAAGCGACTCAGATTCACGAAGGAGTGCTCAGAAGGGACCTGTTTTCGATGAATTGGAAAGTATTGTGAGAATCAAGCATGCCGAGGCTGGAATGTTCCAAACACGTGCCGATGATGCAAGAAGAGAAGCTGAAGGCCTGAAACGAATTGCAATGGCCAAGAACGAAAAGATCGAAGATGAGTATACCAGTAGAATTGCAAAGTTGCGTTTGTCTGAAGCTGAGGAAATGCGGAAACAAAAAGTCGAAGAACTCCAAGTTTTGGAAAGAGCTCATCGGGAGTATTTCAATATGAAGACAAGGATGGAAGCAGATATTAAAGATCTGTTGTCCAAAATGGAAGCTACAAAACGGAATCTCTCCATGTGATTGGCGTATGGGTAGAGTTTTCCCCATGAACTCTCCGCATCTTGGATAAGTCTCAACCTCCTGTTTTTCTATGTATTGCTAGTGTAAAACACCGTTGCCATTGATTGGTGGGTGGGTGTATCTTTCAATTTAGTTTATGGTTTTCTTCTAGTATTGCTAACCATGATCTGTACAGAGACTGGTTCATGTCTTTATGTTAGAATTTAGAAAGAGTTCCCAGTTAGGGGCAATCTGATAGGAGAAATTGCAGATCAAGTTTTTAATGCAAGGCGTTCAATTTGCGTTCTTGGGAACCTTCTTACATTTGTCATGGTTTGACTGCATTTGGGACACATCTATCCTGTATAGTGTTTCAGTTGGCATACGGACGAGGAACATGGATGAATATTAAGTGAATGGCATGCTAGCCTGGTATTGTTTTCCGGTTTCTTCGCTTTTGTTTCTATTCTTGGAAAGGAAAAATGACAGAAATCATTTTTAAATCGATGAGCATCTGAGGGAAAGGGTATGGCTGCTTCAACATCCAACCTGATGTAGACGGGCATAGAACTCCAGCTTGGCCAGCCATCGTTCAAAACTGTGAAAGCTGGGTTTCATACGTAGGAAAGAATGAAAGTGACGTTTTTCTGTCATAAGCACCACCTTGGATCGGTGCAGAACTTTTGAATTTGCCTCTCATCGGGTGTGGAACTTAATATGGTACTACCATTGCCTCTACCGCACGGTCCAGTAACACCAGGTGAAGCATATCTGAGGTGCCAAACACGGCAAACATATGGGCAGCAATGTAGAACGAGAGAAACAACCATTGGAAAGGAAATCTTTCCAGCCCACCACTAAAAGTAACAATGGGGCTTCCGGGCCACCAGCACCACATAATCATAACAGTTGTGCTTCACTTTCAGGGTTCATTTCTCCAATTTTTTTCCCTTTTCCTATTTACCATGAAAATAGGATTCAATTATCAAATATAAGTAATCCATCCTTGCCTCTGGCGATGTTTGAAACCCAACCACCCATATGCTTGCAGGGGTGATGCCCCCATCGCTTACAAGTAGGCTAAAAAATATGAACTGTATCTCAATCTACTCCAGCAAAAGGCAAATCATTTGATAAAAGAAGGTTCATCCTGTAAATTCATGTCAAAGAAGGAACCCCTAGAAGAAGCCTTTGCCACTTACAAGCATATCCACACCAATATTTAACAAACGGTAAAGGTTTGGCCAAAGTATCTATGGATTCATACTAGTGCAGTGAAGTCATAATGCACTTCTAAACATAACCACATGCCACATTCCCACACGAACAGGAATGCTTGAATGCCACTTTTCAGTTCTTTCATGTCAGAACTCCCTTGAATGCTTTGCCACCTCAGTCTGCAATAGAACATGAGAAAATGAGGACTAAGAATTGTGGATAAATACACGGAGATGAATTCTGAGGAAGAAAGCACACAATGTTTTAAGATTCTGGATTAAAACTACACTACTGCATAACAGTACTTGAAAGAGCAGATGGCTCCAATTCCATCCACATCTGTTCACTATATTATGTCTATCTAACTCGATTGAACCCACCTTTCAGAGTTATACAATTCAAATTAGAGCGAAAGCAGACAGACATTGTAATATGATGAGAATGGGGAGGAATACAGAATAAGAGATTGATAAAAAAAGAAATCACAATCAATCTGGTAGGATAGCATGAATCGCGTAGTTTTAGTGTGACAAGGCATTTCTAAATAAGAACGTGATTCGGTGTGCAAAAGTACATGATGGATACTTCTTATTTATATTCACATCTCCCCTAGTTAGAATACTATCTAGACGTACAAAAGTGTGATACTCCTATGTGGATATACAACAGCTTCCTAAACACTCCAAAAGGTCCTAATTGGCATACTCCCTAAACTGCCTCCTCTTCTTTCTTCAAACCAATCACTGCATGGCTTGAAAGGACATGTGACCTTTCTACAGAAACTTGAATTTTGATATCCCTTGTTTGGGCGTCAGTAACAGCCAAAAAACCAAAATGCACCTATAATACATGGGTAACAAACGTAAGCTGTATCTAAACAATTACATATAAAATTTGATGGATGTTATATATCCCATGTTTCAGCTTCAGTTTGACTGATTATTCTGAGTTACTTGGAGTAAGCATTGGAATACGAACTTGTCAAAGATCCAACAAACCCAACCCACACCCCCCCAACTCCTACCGCCCCCCCCCCCCCCCCCCCCCCCCAAACCACCTATGAACCACAAAAATCTAGTTTTCCTAATAAAGAAGTTACTAAATTTCCTAGAAGGAATGCTGAACCACAAAATCATGAGCATCTAAAAGACAAACAAAATCTGGAAGCCTGTATTCAATTACTAGTAGCAAAAAACTGATGAAAAATAAGGTAAAAAGCTTCAAGCAGAAATTAGGAAGAGAAGTCACACCTCAAACGCATTCTTCAGATGATCAAGCTCTTTGTCCAGATCATTTATAGCTTGATTATATGCCTGCATTGGTGACGACTGGCTTGTTGTGTGAATCTGCAAGACCATCCAACAGAACCAATAACAATCATACTAAGCACATCATATTTATGAACAAGAAGCCGACAGGAGAAGCCTTGGCAACGTATACTGCCCAATGCAGAGAGAGAACTTCTAGACTCGATCAACACATTCCTCACAAGTCTAACAAATTGGTTGGATCACGAGACAATACAATAAATCTCCTCCCTCTGTCGTAAGTCACCCTTGTACCAGCATCCCATGTAGTATAGCACACAATAAACAACTGGACACCAATTCATTTTTCCATCAAGTAAACAAAGACTTCAAAAAGTATTCTTCACCCTGTGATCTTTCGGTTTTCAAATGTACATCCAGATACACTACCCACAGAAAAACACAACACTGTATTGTCTGATTCCCTGCAGATAAAACTCGTAGTGGGCATTCTGATGCAGTACCTCACTCTATAAACTGTCAAGCAACTACAGTCTACGTATTAAACCATTGCTCCTAGTTTAGATCCAAATCATTTTGAACATCACCATCTCTCAAAAGCACCAAAACAAATCTGGTCACTCACACATCAAGCCGCGAATAAACCCTACCCTAAAAATCATATATTTTCCATTCTACATAGCTGTTTTGTTCACGCAGTCATAAACATACAGAAACAGGTAGAAAAAGACTAACCCTAACAATGATCTTGTACTGAAGCGGGTGAGGAAGCTTGTACCCAGCAAATAGCACGTTCTCGTCCCTGTGCAACTGCCTGCGTACGATGAACAACAACTAGGGTTTAACATAAAGAAGGGTTTATCACTAGGTAAACTCAGCTGAATCAATTTATTTTTTTAATTATAAAAAACTGCGAAATTTGATGGAAGCAACAGTTAGTACATGCGGAGGATGTTCCCAACGGTGTGATCTTCTCTCTCGATCGTGAACGAGGCTGCATTTATGATCTTGGTGTCTCGTTCATAGGAAACCCTAGAAATCAAAGAAGCGTCAATGTCTTATAAGTAAATTTGTAGTGCGAGAAATGGTAGAGAGAGAGAGAGAGAGAAAGAAGATTACTTCTTGGTCCCCTCCGGTACGACAAATCGCTCGTAACGGTCCGGCGCGTTCATTGTGTCCGACTCTCTTTCTCTCCCGCAGCTCTCTCCCTCTCGACTCTTCTCTGCACATAAAACACTCTCTTCACTGAGGAACGGCCCTTATTATCGTTTTTTTTTGTTTTTAACTCAAACTAAAAATTAGTTTTATATATATATATTTCTTATAAATTGAACCCAATATTTCACTCAATTAAATTGAATTTTATTCCAAACAAGAAAGACCGGAAAGTTTTACTCAAGTTTCGTACTAAGATAATTTTCTAACTCCCAAATTTACAATTATGTAGCTTTTACTTAATTTTTACGCCTTTAAACTTAAATTTGTTTATTAAATTTCTTACCCTAAGGCTCCGTTTGTTTCGATGTAAAAATATAAAATATTTTTCATGTAATTTTTTTTTTCAGAAAACAATCAATTTTTTATTTTTCGGTGTTTGTTTGATATTTGAAAATATTTTCAGGAATCAACTAAATAGTGTAAAGAGAGTGAGACTTAAAGAGTGAAGAGATTTGAGTTTATTGGAATTGAACGTATGGGTCAGGACTGACGATTGAGGAAACTGAATAGTAACAATTGCAGTAGAAGGCAACGGATTCATTTCGGAAAATAACTTACGGAAGATTTAAGCGTAAGTCATTTTCATCCAATTGATAGAAAATGTTTTAAATGTAAAATATTTTTCTCTTTTTTTCACAACTAAACACCGAGAAATAGGTAAAACACTTTACCGAAAAATATTTTATGTTCAAACAAACGGAGCCTAAATGAAGTTTTAACTCAAATTTGAGTAAAACGGTAGGTAAAGATTGAAAATGCTTGGTATGTTCTTATTTATTTTGTTGATAAATATTTACAGGAAATCAATCTGTGCACGCAATCTTTCGTGTATAGATTGTGGAAAGATGGGATCGGGGTGCTGTAGTGTACCCCTGTATTACACTTGTAGTGCAATTGATCCAGCTATTCATCGTGGCAAAAGATGATTTGGATTTTAATCCGAACAATCGACAGTTTGAATTAGTATGAGCTCAGATTAAATCTGAGCCGTTCATGCCAAGTTGGACAATCGAATCGACGGTTTAGTTGAGGGGTACACTACATCCCCTCCCAATCTGGAAAGATGCGTCTGAATCATTCCATACCCCCATGTAGTCTTACAAAAGAAAAAGGAGTTAGATAGTTATGGACATATTTGTCAAACCAATCAAGTCAATTTAGATCTCTAAAACAATGAGATGAGTTGCATTTTCATCTGATTAAAAAAAAAAAAAACCAATGAGATGAGTTTTTTTTTTTTTCCATTTAATCTAATAGTAATAAAGAAATTGCGCAAAATAACACCAAATGGATGCATCTAACCTAATTGTAATTTTGATGCCTCCACAACGAGGATGTGCAAAAAATGACTTTGACGCTAACGTTATTTTTCTTTTATCCAGTTCTGCTAAGGTTCTTATTTTTTAAGTTTTTATTTTTTATTTTACTAGACATGTCATTCTCTCACAATAAATCACCTTAAATTAAAAGAATGAATACAATACTTATTTTAGTTAGTTAAATACCCCCAGTTTCACCAGAATCTCATTTTATTGACTAAAAGTAAAATTGAAGGTCAAGTTGCCACAGTTAATAACAAAAGGACGAAAGTGAGATTTACATAACACTACGAGGATAATAATTGTAATTTACCCTTCTCAATAGTAGTGACTAGTGACCGTCCATCCGCATTACGCAACACATCACAGCCAAATTCCCCAATCGGAGACAGGGAAAGCAAAAATCAAATGGCAACACCGATCAGCAACAACGGCGACGACGGCGACACCGACGGCATCTGCTCGTGCAGCTCCAAGACGAACTGGACAATCGCCGGCGGCTCTCTGGAAACTTCTATCACCTACGAGTCTTCGGACTCACCGATCGACTCCGAAACGGTAGACGCGAAAGGAAAACCTACTCTCGTTTTGAAACCGACGTCGCCTGACTGTGGCCCGTGCGAGATCACGTGTGAGTTTTCTTTCCTTTTTAGTTTGAAAGTTTTGGTTGAATTAACTGATGATATTAGTATTAGAGAGTTGAAATCTCAATTATTAGGACTTGCGCCTGTGCCTTTTAGTTCAATGACGATGATAGGGATTTTAGGGTTTGAAACCAACGTCACCTGCTTGTGGCCGTGCGAGATCACGTGTGAGTTTTTTTTATATTTTCAATTGAAGTTTTGGTTGAATGAACTGGTGATGGTAGTATTAAAGAGTTGAAATCTCCGATTCGTAAGGCTTTGGCCTCTGCCTTTTAGTTCGATGATGATGATATGGATTTAGGGTTTGAATGGTCAGATGCGAATAGGAAACCTAATGTCACTTTGAAACACCCATCACCTGATTGTGGCCCGTGTGAGTTTTCCTTCTGTTTAATTGAAAGTTTTGGTTGAATGAACTGATGATGCTATATTTAGGGAGTTGAAATCTCGATTCGTAAGGCATGTGTGCCTTGTAGTTCAATGATGATGATAGGGATTTTCGGGTTTGAACAGTCAATGCAGACAGATCTCGTTTTGAAACCCCAGTTACCTGATTTTGGACCTTGCAAGATTACCAGTGAGTTTTCCTTATTTTTTTAATTGAAGTTTTGGTTGAATGAACTGATGATGCTAGTATTAGAGAGTTGAAATCTCGGTTATTAAGACTTTGGCCTGTGCCTTTTAGCTCGATGATGATAGGGATTTGGGGGTTTGAACGGTCGATGAGAACAGAAAACCTAATCTCGTTTTGAAACCCCCGTCACCTGATCGTGGACTGTGCGAGATCACGCGAGTTTTCCTTCTTTTTAATTGTAGTTTTGGTTGAATTAATTGATGTTGAAATTTCTATTAATTAGAATTCGGCCTGCGCCTTCTAACTCAATGATGATAGGCATTTTAGGGTTTAAGATTTGTTTGTTCTGATGAATATGCATCTAGTTGTAAATGATGCATGGTCTGGGCAAAGGTATGTGGCATGAGATGAGAAATCTAGAATTGCAGTACTTTCTGCGTAAGTTGTGTATTTAGTTTCCACTTATTTGCATTTTTTGTCCTTGGAAAAAGAAGATCGACACAAATTGCAAACCGAAGAAGTGTACTAGCTGGGAAAAGAAAAAAAAAGAGGGCTGTGGTCTCTTGCATAGGCGAGAAAAAGAAAAGAAGCAAAAAAATGATTATGTTTTCTCGCTAATCGCTATCATGTTTGGATGAGTAAAATAGCGAAGTATGAGAGGTTGAGAACTAGGAAAATGATTGGAGATTTCTTTTTCTTCATTTGTGTTTTGATGGGAAATCTCGGTGCTTTTAAAAGTTTACAACCCATCGTCTAGTTGGTGGGAAACAAATGGGTTAGATAAGAGAGTTCACTTTCTCTTCTGTAACCCTTTCTCTCCATTTCTCACCTAATTTGTTACCTAAACATGAGAAATAGTTTTGTTTCTTCATTTCTCATCAAATGACTCACCTTAAGGGCTGTAAATTTGTCAACGGCTGCAAAAATAGTTGGATCATAGGGTATTTAAAATAAGGGGCGTGTAAATTTTTTGATTGAGTTGAAAAGATTATGGATACGTAATCTGTTCAATTGGAATGATAGCTTTTTGAATCCAATGAGGCAATAATGCTTCTGCTGAGTCGTGCCTTAATACTTTGAATGCTACAAAGTTTCACTTGCATGAAATAACTTCTTCCTGTTTTGGTTTCTAAGGTCTGAGGTACCATCCAATGAGGCAATAATGCTTCTGCTGAGTCGTGCCTTAATACTTTGAATGCTACAAAGTTTCACTTGCGCGAAATAACTTCTTCCTGTTTTGGTTTCTAAGGTCTGAGGTACCCTAGGTGGATAGACGACACTTGTGTAAGGGTATGTGACGCGTGTCCATGATGTCTGATATAGAAAATGATGAGCAAGCATGGTAGGTAGTGTTTCAGAATAAAATGCTCAAGAAATGTTACTAAAAGCACTATTGTACCCTAGTCTAGCAGAAATGTCTAAATGTAAGTATATTGTAGTGGTATCCCCATGTCCTGTGACTTTGAAATGAAATGAATTCATGGTAACATATGTGCTCACACTTGAGAGCGATGTTGCTTGTTATACCGGGATATGAAAGGGATTTGTTGCTACATAATTCCTCTTAATGCAGAGGATCTACTTCAAATCTGATTCAAACTGCTTAGGAACCTATGGAAAGAGGTTATGCCCTCAAAAATGTTATTTTGGCTGTTTAGGAGGTATTTTTTGGTCCCTCCACCCTCGCTAAGGGGGCTATAAGAAATAAAGATAGCCTTGCTTCCCAAGTGCAAACGCCAATACACCTGTCTGTCTCGCTGAACAGGGAGTCACCCCGTTCAATGCCCTCTTTGATGAACCCAAAGTTGGAAAGATCAAACTGTTATTGAAGACTAATTGTGATGGCATGGGTCAATGTTGACCCTTTCTCCAACTTGACAGGAAGAATTTTGGTTCTTTATGGGTGGATTTTCCTTCTAGCTTTTGTCCTCCTTATCCTTATTCTTTTCTCTTTCTCTATCTTATGGAACTCTCTATTATCAACAGGGAAAAGAGTTGATGAATCATGTTTTGTTATATTGTTTGTGCAAAATCTTCTGTTCATGGTGGTTGCCATGGGATCACTATGTAGCTATTTGTAATCGTTTCTTTTCCCCCTTTTCATTCATATCCTCCAACTTGTTCTGATTGGCAAAATGAGGGTTGGGGTTTCAAGTGTTAACCAAAGTATCCAAGAACATTATTGCTCTGCTTTGTAGATTTGTTTCTTCAAATCACCATTTTAGCTTGTAGAAGATAATAAATTTCTCCTTAAATCTAAGCTTTTTGAATAGGAACGTAAGCTAATAAAAAGGGTATGGAAAAGTTATTAAGTGATGAGGTTTTTGGCTGGAGAAACTTTCATCATGCTAATGTGTGACTGTTTGCATAATTGAGCAGTGTGCATTGCCTTCTTGGATGGCCCAATGTTGTTTTTGGTATATATGGAACATGAAAATTCTTTCCATATCCTTGTCCGTAAACTTCAGTATTTTACTGTAAGTTAAAGGACCAAAATTGATCTAATCATAATTTGACCCGGTTGTGTATCCGTATGCGCATATATACATTTTTATTAAATCGTGTTTAGTAAGTAGTTTGTATTCTTCTTTGTTACTTATTATTTTCTTCCAACAAGAATTCTCTTGCGTAGCTAACATTCTCAATTTCTCTGCACCATTGCACTTTTTAATAACTAAGAATCCCCGAAACTACAGTGAATTTCACACAAAAGCATGAGATCCGTCAGGTCTATGTCCGGAGTACAGCTCGCGTCTATGAGATCTACTTTGCACCTTCTCCACGGAGTAGCAATGAATATCTCTGTACCGTACGCTGCTGCATTGCTACTAGAGATGATGAAGTACTCCATGCACCTGATGCTGAAGAACCTGTTGGTGCCAATTCAAATGTGTCTGACGGAGAACAGTCTAAAGAGAAATGGAGTAACGATGGTACAATTTCCCCGACCTTAGATGACTGGATAGAGGTGAAAGTCCCTGATTCTGCATTTCTAGATAAGCAACATAGTTCAATGCCGGAAAAGATTGATGCGAACCCAGGAATTAGTATTCAGGTATTATGGCTAATGTCCTTCCAGACTCATTATCATTATTTATCTACCACTTCTTGATACTTTATTCTTTATTCTTTTACTATTATTTTCCATCATGGTCTTGCCTCTTTAGTAAATGGAAATGATAAAGTCTCGGGCCTCTGGGCATGTTAGCATGAAAAAAGAAATTACAACTATGATCAGGTCCTACCATTGTCTAAGAGTTAAAGGAAATGCATATTAGAGGTTTAAACAGATGGTAGATATAAATGATTTTTGCTTGTCTACAATAACACACACATGGTGCTTGCCATTGGCTTTTCTATGTGGCCCCTTGCTTTGCTTCGTGAGAGGGATTATGCAGTTACTGGTAATCTGAATGTTAGTTATTTTTGTTCGGGAAAATTTATTATATATCCCTTTGACTTTGATTTAAAATTCAATTTGGTCCTTCACTTTTTAATTTGGACATATAAATACTTCAACTTTTCAATTGGTTTCAATGTCATCCTTTACATGAATGGCGTCCCCTTTTAAGGGGTATTATTGTCCATTCCTCTCTCTCTCTCTCTCTCTCTCTCTCTCTCTCTCTCTCTCTCTCTCTCTCTCTCTATATATATATATATATATATATATATATATCTTCAAAACTCCATGTATACACAAGCGACAAAACCCAGGCGCCTCACTGTCGATCTCTCTGGCCACCCTCCTCCTCCTCACCTCCTCTCCCTCAGTGCTCAATCTAGATACTGGGATATGGTCCGAGAGACAAAGCTATTATGATAGGGATCTTGGGTAGGCCCGGGTAAGTGGAAAGGGGAGTGTGTTTCCGGTAAGGATTTTCCCACGACGTCGTGTAATCAGAAGCTGAGCAAGGTATTTTAGTGATGGGTATGAGGCGACAAAATGGGAAGATGAACGAAACGACTGATTATCGGTCGCCAAGGGATTCTGACGGGCATGGGACCCACACGGCATCGATCGCCGTCTGGAGGTACTATTGGAATGTATTAGTTCTTTGTGTAACAAAAATAGTTTGACAGAACAGTGGGTGGAAAAGATAAGTCCAGTTTATGGTTTGTTTGAAAAGGGGAAAATAAATTTTTTAGAAATTTTGCGGTTTTAATTTTGGAGTGGGAAAAAGATGCTGTGGAAGATTCCGGGGCCGGGAGAAACGCAACGTCATTTTTATTCGGCGAGGAAATGAGAGGTTTTCCTGGAGGAATCTTGGCCGGTGCTAAACTCAGCTCCTTTTCTTCTATCAAGTTTACGGCATCCAACAGTTCCCTTTGTGATGCTTGGTTACTGGATTCTAGGATCTTGAGATTAACAATTGTGGATAGTCTCTGTTTTTTGTTTGGATTCTTCTTTTTCAATTGCAATTAGCTTTGAAGAGAAATCTGTGGGGGAATAAAACAGGGGTGACCCATTTTAGTGAAAACAGAGGAGACCCAAATAGTGAAAACAGAGCATATATCTCTTTCTATCACTCACTCTGTATCTATCACTCTTTCTCTCTCTACAAGAAATCTAGTGATTGAGGTTAGATGGGTAGGCGAGTTTCTCTCTTATGTAGAGAGAGATGGAAAGAGAGATTGGGGATGAGGTGAATTCTTCCTAAATAAGGGGGTGGATTAGGAGGGTTCTTACCAGCAGGGGAGAATGGGTATAGTTGAATCTAAGTAGTGGTTTCAATGTAGGAATGAGCGGACGGATGGGGAAGAAGGCTACGGGGTTTAATTAGAGAGAGAGAGAGAGAGAGAGAGAGAGAGGGAGGAATGGGCAATAATACCCCTCAAAAGGGGTCACATGCTGGGCACGTGGTCTTTTTCTGTCCAAAAACATAACGCCATCCATGTAAAGGATGACATTGAAAACAATTGGAAAGTCGAAGTATTTATATGTCCAAATTAAAAGGTGAAGGACCGAATTGAATTTTAGATCAAAGTCGAAGGGATATATAAGAAATTTTTCCTTTTTGTTCTGATATCTCATCCTGTTTATCTGATCTGGTGGTTCTTTGGTTCTTCCATTTGGAGTGTTAAAGTGCATGGTACAAGGAGTTAAATGCAATTTTGTTTCCAATGAATGTCTGTCTTATGAGACTCAAGTAGTCAAGTTTAGCTGATTTATTCCATTGTAGACTAGTAGTACAGAATAATTTTAATTTACAGTAATTATGCGAGGGGGACCACTGATGCACAGTTGTACACAAAAATCAATTGCTGATTCAAGTTTTTTTTGTCAGGATTTTTATGAGGCCACGGCGGAGATTACTAATGCAGATGCTTGCACATCCCTAACAATTCGTTTGCTATCACTTCAAAGTAAAGGTTGCCTATATGTTGATGAAATATATGTATTTGCTGACCCTGTCGAATCAGCTGATTCAGAAACTCCAGCATCTCAGGTTCCAAACTCAACTGGGAGTTCTCTTATGGCCATGCTTGTCCCTACACTTTTGCAACTGTCTAGAACTGGTAATAACCGAAGAGAAGACAAACATGAGTCTGATACATCAGAAACAGGTGTAACTGATTCAGCCAATATTGTGCGTGAAATTCAGCACGAAGAAAGCATAGCTTGTCAGCAAAATGTGAAACTGCAGGAAGTGAATGAGGTGACACCTGAACCTCCTGAAGTTCGGATTCCGGGTGAGGTTTCAGATATAGAGAAAAGAAATCAGTTTGTTGCTAAAACTGACATGCCATATGATCGTATTGAGAGAACCCTGGAACAGCTTGTTTCTCGAGTAAGCAGGATAGAAGATATTTTGCTGACATTTCAAGAAAACATGCTGAAGCCTATTTGTAGCATGGAGACAAGGCTCCAGCGGGTAGAGCATCAAGTAGAAATGCTTACCAAGACTTCCCAGTCTTCTGGATTGCCACCTTGTACAAGAATATCTGCTCCTGAATTTTCATGCGATGGATCCAATTACAGCTGCTTTTATAATGAGGGTGATGATTATGCTGCTTGTGGGGCAATTGAGTTGGAAAAGAAGGATTTAGCTTCTGATAAGTGTTCTGATCCACCTGATAATATTTCTCTCTCAGTGAATGATACTCAGTTTCTCCCTAGTCTTGTGATAACTGCCCCAGAGTTTTGCAGCGATGATGAGGAAAACAGTGATGGTATGGAATTACCAGAAGAGATACCAAAGCAAGCTTTGTCAATTGATGATGCTTTAGCTGCTGCACTTGCCGGATTCTTATCTACAGCTAGCATTCAGCCTTCACATTATTCCCCGACAGTGACAGTTCAAGTTCCTGAATATAAAATTGAGGAAAAAGGCAGTGATGGAAAAGTAGTTTCACCTAGTGCTCAGAGTGACAAGTCAGCTCCCACCATCTTGTCATGTGAATCCAATGGAAAAGAGCGCGTAAATGATTCAGTTTCAAATTCCAGCCACACTTCTTCAATACTGTTAATGGAGCAAGTGAGTGGAGATTTTGATGAAATGTCTGGAGTTGATGGACAAGACATGATGGATGAAGGGAGTACTAGTTGCAGTTCTCCGGGTACAAGTGTTAACTATCCAACTACTCAAACTGAACTTGAATTTGGACAGACAGAGTATTGTCAGACTGCGGAATCAACTTCAGTTTGTGAAAGAAGTGAGATTCTGAAACACATTGGTAATCACACCGAGGATACATCTGGCACTCTTCATGAAGATGTTGAAGATGTCGTAGAAGGGTCTGAAAAGGAAATGTTTCATGATTTTTTCAAATCTTCTGCTGCTGCCACTTTTTTAGTGGATTTTGAACTTCCTATCCTGGATGTCAAATTTGATTCTGGGGAAACATCTGACACTAAGTCTCTTCTCGAAGCGCTTTTGACTGACATGTCTGAATTCGAAGTTGGAACTCCTCCTGTCCAGCGAAGGGATGATGAGTTTTTAATTGGCGAGCAAAATAACCTAATTCTTGTGGAGGATGGAGAACCATATAGTCCTCTGTCCGGTCACCTTCTTTTCGTGGATTGTTATGAGGGAAGAGATGCGCCTTCTGGCATGGAGGGGGTAGCCCTTCAGTATTCTTCTGATATGAGTGACGACGACGAGAAGAAAACGTGTGTAAGTCTTATATAACTCGGTTAATTTGTATACTTGATCTATACTTGTACAGGGCTGGAGTAGACAAAGAATTACAGTTAGCTGTTTATCCTGTTCTCTGGTAGTTGATCTATTTTGGTATTGTATGGTATACTATATGCAACATGGAGTCAATCAATTAAAGTTCTTCCTTGGTGGTGTCCTTGAAGTAATCACGGTTGCTTTTCCGTTCTTTTGTTAGGAGTTGGAGACTCTTTAGGGGCTCTCTTCTGGACAGCTGCATTACTCACTACATGATTGTCCACCTTCAATTTATTAGTTGTTGATCCATTTTCTTTTGGGGTGCCACACTGTATGAGTTTATACATGGGATTTTTTGCGATAGAGATCGACATGAGTCACATGACAGTGGACACAACTTGGATGAGTCCATTTTCGGGTCAAACCCTTTTCCTAAAACACTTGTCCATCATCATGAATGAGCTTCTAATTATGTGGTTACCTTTCAGCAATGGAAGCACAAATTTGAGATGCTCAATTTCCTGAAATTTTAGACCCGATCCTCCGACAATTTTTGGCAGTCTCATTGTTTGACCCTAGGAGATAGACATGTTTGCATTAGCCAAATCTGTATCTTCTGTTTACATAACTACTCCATTTGTGTAGTATAGTATATATTTTAGCTTTGACAGGTTGCTTTCTGGGTGGTTGATGGTAATTTGGTCCCAATTGTCTCTCAGTGAAAAGCAATTGCAAGAATAACTTTAAACCAAAGACAGCATTTGCAGTAGCGTTTGGGAGGGGAGTTTAGTTTGAAATCCCCTCGAGGATAGGGGGAGGTGTATAACACTTGTCATCGCTCTAGGTCAGAACATATCTGCTTGAAACCATTACATCCTGGTACATGAGAGGGAATGAAAATACTCCATTTGTTGTCTGAAATTCAGTCACAATCGAATCATGACCGGGTTCAATTGTTCCAAGCTCTTCACGGATTATGATTAGAAAAGAAATCACTAAACGAAACGACTGTAACCAAAATGAAAGAAAGTCAATCTGTTCTTGCAATTGTGGTCGGTCTCGCTGCCTCTTTAGTTGGCGCCCCCTATATAGCACAACACCTAAATTTGAATATGGTACTCTCTTTTTTTTTGTGTGGGTATTCTACGACCTCTACCATAATAAGTCGCAATTTCTCTATTATTTACCTTGCCATTAGATAATATAAGACCCAAGGGTGAATGTGGAAAGGATCCGGCTTCTCTCCGGTCGTACTTTTGGACTAGAGGAAACAGTATTACATCGCGACCGTTCATTGATATAATCAATGGTTCATATTTGTTCAAAACTCTTCATGGAAGAGCTGTTGAATGAATCTCAACCATTTATTGCAGCAAATAAACGGCCGTGATGTGGAGCTGTTCTCTCCGATCCAGAAGTACAATCAGAGAGGATCCATTTCCTTGCGGAAATCGTTTTGATAGAAGCTAAAGGCCTTTCATTTATGCTTTTTACCTGTACCAGTTGGTTTTACTGACAAATACAAGGTGCAAATAGTGGTTGTGGAAATGAACCAATGGTTGATATTGGAAACAAGGATGATTCATTTTGTCTTACTGATGGCAGAAAGGCCATTGGCAGTCATATGGCCGATTGCCTCAACTTCACTTCCCAACAAAAATAAGTAGGAAAGTACTGCTGCATTGTGTGGTGTAACAGATTACTCATACAAATATATGTACCTTTTATTTATTTATTTAATAATAATATCTTGGCATAAAAAAAAAATACACACATATGAAGAGATCATTATCGTTATTTTAACTACTTTTTTTATGAAAGAAGTGGTCGTTTATTCATAATATTGGGATTCATCAATGAGGAATGGCATAACAAAATCTAGAGCCACTTCAAACAAAACACAAGAATGTAGCACAAAACGAGCATGTGTTACTATAAGAATTTGAGTCGTTCTATTTTGCTATTTAAGTAGACATCATCATTATATTTCAAAAATCTCAAGTTTTTGAGTTTCTCTTTATTTTGAAAATAGAGAGCAATTACTCCACTACAAAAAACAGCAAAGATATAAAAAAACTTTTTACTTTATAATAAGACAAAAAAAAATAGAATAATGGACTAAAATTACTAGATCGAAGAAGTATAGTATATTTAAGGATTTCCATTTTAGGGGAGTGATTTTTCACTCTTTTTTTACAATTCACAGTTCTCTTTTTATTTTTATTTATTTGAATAAAGACAAAAAATGGAGTATGAATTATAAAAAGACTGTTTATTTTAGGGGGTGATTTTGACACTCCATTTTCTCTAACGACACTCCTCCTTTGTGTCTCTATTAGATGGTTGAGATGACGAGAAAAAAGTAACAAAATCACTTCCCATATTTTAAGAAAGATTTATTTTAAGAAAGATTTATGTGTGTGAGAGAGGCACTAAGCTACAAAATTGTCCAATAGAACTGTGGGGTCCAAGGCATGCAGAGGCTCAGTGAACAATATATTCATGCCAAAATCCAAAGGCTCCCATCCACACAAATGAGAATCTTGTAAGTAAAATGCCCCCACCCACAATAAATAACTCAAGGAAATGGACAAAAAAGCTCTTAGCCTCTCAAAAACCCTAGGCAAGATGACCCAAGTTATAAAGAACAATCTTTCCTTTTGCTTAAACTTTCCTACACCCCACCAAGTCCCAAAGTCACCACTGTCCATGGATGCCTTTTTTGGCATGGTCAATGGCCAATCAATGGGCTATCTTTCAAGAGATTTCGGACACGAAAGTTTAAGGTTGAATCAATGATTAATTTCGTTTGTCACCATTTTTTTTTTTAAAGCCACTTTTTTCTTGACTTAAGCTCGATCATGATTGCTTGATTATACGCAGAATAGAATTTTAAAAAAAAAAAAAACCATAAGATCAGTTGCGTAATATCTAGACAACCACGCTACAAAAGAAAAAAAGACGTCAATGTGACACGGTCAAATACTCAATCGCCAACGCAAAAGAGAGAGCAGCAGGAGGAGAGAGGGAAATAATACTTTAGATTATAATTAATGGACCTACAGCATACTTGAGCATTATTCAAATGGGTGATTTAGATATGGGGATCTTAGGGTTTCCCCACTTGCTAGAGGTGCTAACTTTAATTTGCTGTCTTTTTCGTTTTGATTGAAATGGGAACTTCACAAACATATATGTTATGCATATGTCTTTATATACAGAGATAGAGGTGATTAAGGTCTAAGATTCTTCTTCATTAGGCTTCTCCACCTGTGGTGGACTCTAATAATTGGTCTACTTCCCAGCTTTGTCTGGGTGCAACCCTGTCATGGACTGGCACATACTCCTGCAACACCCAATCAACACCCGTAAATAAATAGCTGAGAATTTTTATAAAAAAAAAAACCCCAGTAATTAAATTAAAAAAAAAAACATCATGGCCTACTTTCTCATTCACACTTATCGGTTATCCTCTCCAAAAGTCTTTGCATACAAATTTGTGCACGCAGATCCAATCACAAATGAGTTCAAAATCGTCTGCTGCACATGAATGCTCTAAAATAATTAGAGATTCACATGCATCGAACAGTCTGGATATGTACCACACAAATTTGCGTACGCAAAGTATAGCTCCTTCAATGATTCATCAACTTGCAGCCTCAAATATGTCAAGAAAATAGGGCTAGCTAAGCTTTTTTGGTAATGAATACTAGTACTTTAGGCAAACCCTCCCTCTAATAAGAAATTTTCTTTTGACGAGGACAGTACAGGAAAAGAAAAGAGGAAACTCTCCAGAAAAAAAAAAAAAAAAAACTGGATCTTTCTGTCATTTCCTGGACAGTTTCTTGCATGACCGTCCAGTTTTCTTTCATGTACAGTTTCCTGTTTTCTTTTCCTGTATCCTAGTATCGTTTTTGTTTTCTTTCACACTGATCCATGAAAATGGTGTACGGTGCCAATCATATTTTTTTTGGAAAATAATGTCCCTTTGTTGGCACTAATGTTTCAAAAAGTTAGCTCGATCTCTCAGACATGTCGAGTATGAATTTTAGTATATGTTCCTTCTTTTCGTATATCACTGCATTATCTTTTTGTAATATCATTACTCACTACATTATCGATAATATTATGAATATAGAAACTTCATTATTCAGAAGTCTCGATCGGTAGGTACGGGGCATGTAAATTAAGCGGCACACAATATTTCGAATCTTTAGATATTCCAAATTTCGGAGCCACCGAAAGGTTTGCTCGGTGGTTAATTTCAGGATTACGTAATTAATCGAGATGCACACAAGCTGGTCCGGATATCCGGTTATCAAAAAAAGAAGAAAAAATATACGTACATTAGAATAAAAAAGGGCAAAAACCCAATGCACGAGGCTTCCGCCACTGCGGGGTCTGGGAAAGGGTTGATATACGCAGCCTTCCCCCCCAGGAGGCAGTTTCCGCGACTCGAACCAGTGATCTGCAGGTCACAATGGAGCAACTTTACCGTTGCACCAGACCCACCCTTCATATATACATTAGAATATTACAATAATATCGATTCGTTTATATATATATACCTCCATTTTGTTGATTAACTCTTCAGGTGTATCTGCTGAAACAACTATCTGTCTAGCTGAACCTTGTATGAAACCTTCTTCCACTCCTTTATCGAACAATGCAAGCAAGCTATTGTAATACCCATCCACATTTAACAACCCAACCTGCAGTTTGAAAAAAAAAGAAAATCCACACCCAAAATAAATAAATAAATAAGTGGAAAAAAAAATTCAAACTATGTCCTCTGATAAAATTTTGGAAGAAAGGAAAAGGAATTAAAGTGATCACAAGAAAGTAGAAAAATTCCAAAAACAAAATTATAGATAAAAACCGAAAACTCGCCGTACCGGCTTTTCATGAATTCCCAATTGAGACCAAGCAATCACCTCCAACAATTCCTCCATGGTTCCATAACCACCTAAACATATATATATCACCATTGTTTTAAATTACAAGCATATCTATCAAAGGTTTAAATTTGGCTGCTACGGTACGTATCATTACTAGATTTGTATTAGAATTTTGGACCAACGCATTAATTTCTTTTATAACAGGTCATCTTACTCGCACATGTACTAATTTCTGAAAAACCAATCTCATTTAAAGACGGGACAATCCCGGAGAGACTAACCCTTAAAGAGTTGATATACCGGTCAGGACAGAGTAAACCCTCGGACCCAGGCCTTGACCCACCAGGTCAATCGGTTATGCAATATTGATATTGGCCTACACACGGCTGTATTGCCGATAGAGATATACGTATGTGTGTGTATATACATATATAGTTATGTGTATAGCGTGTGTACCACAGAATTAAGCATATTTTACCAGGAAGGGCAATGAAAGCTTCAGCATGTTTCTCCATTTCTGACTTCCTTTGGTGCATGTCTGAAACTGTTATAACCTCTCCTACAGTTTCTCCTGAAATCTGTAAATAGCTTTCACCAAAACATTACTTCAATTAATTAATGAAACCAAAAAATATATATATAAAAGAAAATTCCAATAAAATAAAGGGATGAAGTGTTTACTTAATTACCTCATGTTGCAAGAGAGCTCTTGGAATTACTCTATAAAGTGCACACAAAAGGAAGATGAAGATATATTAATTCAAATATATATTAATTTCTTTCTGAAAAAACCTAGAGAAAAGGCAATTAAATTCTAATGAAAAAACCAAAAAGAGAGTATAGATTCAGTATATACCCAAGAACATGACAACCTCCATTAAAAACAGTTTTAGAGATCAAGCCCATTAGACCAACACTTCCTCCACCATAAACCAAATCAATCTTTCTCTCAACCTGCGAACAAAACAACAACAATCACTTAATTAGTCTGTTTACCATATTGCGTGCGTGCATGTGTTTTTTTCTGAACGACAAAAGAAATTATATTAATCTTTGAAATTGTTACAAACACTACTACAGGAACAAGGATTTGACCGCATCTTTGCGTGTGTACATAGCTCTTAATATATACTACTAGCAAAAATATATGAACACAAATGAGAAATCGCAAATATATAGCTCCTTGAGTACTGTGTTATCGATTAGTATCGTATTATCTAGCTATGATCCTAATTAACATGGCCTCTTAAATATGATAAGTTCGTTCAACGAGGACAACTGGAAAATTTTACGACTTAAGGCTTGTTTGGATTATAAATTTGTATAGGAATCCACCCGTAGGGGGGAAAAAAAAAAAAAAAAAGGAACCCGAAAAAAAAAAAAATTAGCTTCTTAGTTAAGTTTATCCTTTTCTTTGTATCTTTTCCTTAACGTTCCAGAGTTCCTTCACATGTCTACGATCCAAACACAACCTTACTATGAATATGTGCATATGTGTGTGCGCGCTAGTACGATGATATATATAACTTGTACCAGCTGGTTGCCAAGCTGAAGAGCTGCATCACCGAATGCAGATTTGTGACCAGCTCTACTCCCACAGAACACACAAATTCTCTTGAACTTTCTTCTCCTCTCTTTCGTTGAAGAAGCTGCCCTTTCTTGATCATCTCCTTCCATTTCCAAAATTTTTAGAGAGAGAGAGAGAGTGGAGCAAAAGGAGAAGCAACAGGAGAAGCAAAAGATCGCGTGCTATGAATGGAGCAGAAGGAGACACCTTAATTGGCTTTTAATTGATTCTTCCGTTTTTTTTCTCAATCCCAAACAGACCCTTCTGTCTGATTCAACAAAGTACTGTAGTAGATCTATGTTGGAGAATTGCCCAACATATAAGAGTCAAGAATCGAGAGAGAGAGAGAGAGAGCTAGCCCACCTCCATCTCTTCTTTTTATCCTCCTCCTCCTCAATCATCAATCATTAATTATCCCATCTCTCTCTCTCTTTCTCTCTCTATCTCTCCAAATAACTGTTTTTGAACTTTTGTTGAATTCTGGAGAAAGCCCATGTCCATTGTCTTTCCTTTTGTGTCCATCTAAGCCAGTAGTTCTTTTGCTTTTACCATTTGGTTCCTCTCTCTCTCTCTCTCTCTCTCCCTATCTCTCTCTCCTTGCTGATTAATGCTACATAAAAACATCTTCGTCCTTGCTATACTTTAATGACAAAATTCCCGATCCAAGATGTTGTGTTGAAGTACCTTATTCATGGACTAATTATCCAATGGTTTTGGGATACTCGCTTATTCCACACCCTCTTTCACTACACATTACATCTTTTATCTTTATTCTATATATAATATACTTATTTCTGGACGTCATATGCATGTCTAGTGGTGGAAAGAGTTGGGACATGTCGAAAGTATAAATTATAAAGTTATCGACCCCCCTCTTCTCCTAATAGCTTAACATTTAAAAATTAATGATTTAGCAACCAAATATGGTATCAGAGTAAATAATAGATACTTTGTTTGAGCTTCATCACCGAAATTGTTCGACTACGAGGCCTTTGGCAAAAAAGGTTTTCTTGTTGTTTACTAAAAAAAAAAATTAATGGATCGATCAAGTGATCGATAGGCTAAGTGGCCATTTCGAAAGAGCAGCGCTACAGCCATCGCACAAAAATGCGGTGGCCGGCCACCACACGGATGATTCAAGCCGTTCAATAATTTAAAAAAAAAATCAAGTGGGCATTGAGGAACATCAGCTCAATCCGATATGTGTAGGTACTCGGATCAAGCTTCTCATCTTTGAAAAATCGAAAAACATAGAAAAATTGGTTTTCTGGTGTACAGAAAGATGATAAACTTGATCCGAGTACCTACATATATCGAATTGAGCTAATGTTACACGACACCCACTCGATTTTTAAAAAAAAAATTATTAAACGGCTCAAATCATCCGTGGGGTGGCCAGCCACCGTATTGTGGTGTGGTGGCTGTAGTTTTTCTGATTTCGAAATGGCAACACATTATCCCAGCTACATTTTTCTGAATTTTTTTTATTAATTTCATCCAATACATATAATTAATCACATCCTCACGTGTGGTGCAACCAAATTCTTAATGGGCCTAGGACCCGCATGGCCCAATTCCTTTTTTTTTTTTAATTACATTCAATGATGGGTGCAATTATTCTCTCATTGAAACCCCAATCAAATTAATTTTGTGTAGGTGACGTGGCCACAGTATATCAAAATACCAGAATGTAGAGCATTTTTTTTATATACCATTAAACACTTGCATCTCACACAAGGACAACACACAACACAGAGGGGACCATCTAAGCAGACAGATAGTTAATTGTGCCAAATCATGTTGGTGGAGACGGATAGATTCATACTGGTCTCGGGCATGGTCACGTGGCGACTCTTAACCACCCTCTAATCGTATGAAGTCTATATGCTATGAAGTCTATATGCTGAGTCGTAGCTTTCATGGTTAATGGTTGCCTGATAGTAAGACAACTCTGAGGGGTCAAGTGATCATACTTGACCAAGAACATTTGATAATTTTCTTTAAGGAAAGGTGAATATGCATACCGTCTTCTATTTTCATTGGTTTGGAAGGGTGTGGGCCTATTTCGAGCCTCGCAATGCAATCCTAATTGTTCATCCTATAAGGTTTAAAACCAAGATTATCCATGGAACATACGTGGCTATTCACATTATTAGATTATCTTGGTATTTGGATATATAATATCTTGATGATAGTTCTCCTGGTTTAATTTTCCATATGTTTTAGTTTTTTTCAAAGCATAGTAGTATATAAAATGAACAGTTCAAATCATGTAAGGATGCTCGGGTTGAACCCAATGACCGGAGTTCTGCATTGGGTGCGGTGTGCACAGTACTCGCCCCATTTCCCTGTTTTCCCAACGTATACAAGAGATAAGCGTGACACAATTGTGGGCCCAAAAAAAAAATTTGTGATAATCTCCCAATGGGCCCACCCGGCCCAAATCATCTTCTCTTCTTTTTTGAAAGAAAATCATCTTCTCTCACTTTGAGGACTTCCACAAGATAACAATACTCTCTAATTTAATAAGGGGTTCTTTCAGGCCGGTCCTATACACACATATCCTGGATGAGACTTGGCCGGTTATGAAAGTGAAAAGTAGGACCGGCCTGACATTTTCTCATTTATCATTTAATAAGTGTAGTACCAGTCCAGGACAGTTCACTGTTTGTGGTCTTTGCCACAATGTGTGGTGTTCCAGTGTTCCGCCAAGATATCAGCCGATGCCCCACTAATACTAGGGGTATGGACAAATTGATTCCACTTCTTTCTTCTTCTTTTTCAAAGGGTAGGGGGGCCCGGCTACTTATCCACCTTGATTAATTTCCGCTCCGGTCTGATCAAAAGTAAGCCATCACACCGAGATTAGAAAATTTATAAAAAATTATTTTCTTACGGTTTGACCTTAATAATCGAACCTAATTCTAGTCTTTTGCTCTCTTTTTCCCACTTATCCAAAAATGCGAATTTTTACCCACGGCTAATGAACATTTGCCTGTGGAAATAGGCATTTTGTATGCTTTTCCATCCGAATATTTATGTCTATTTTGGATGATTACGTTGGATCTGTCTTTGGTATATTGATAGCACACACCACACCCTCTTAGTTTGCTAATTACTCCGTCCTCTCCGTTAGGGAGTATTACCTCGCATTTCAATTGGCAATAAAAATTTGAAGGAGATAATTGACTTTTGGTGAAGTCAAAACGTTGCAATTGGTAATACAAATTTGAAGGAGATGATTGACTTTTGGCGAAATCAAACATTGCATGCAATTGCATGCGAAATCACACCGCACTACTATCCGTAGGGAATTTCACCGCATCTATATTGGAGTCTGAGTTGAGGTCCCACCACATGCAGATAGTACTTATAGAAGGATAGAAGGGTGGGCTATAGCCTAGGTTAGCTTTGGGGAAAAAAAATTATATGTAAACTTTAGCTCAACCCATTTCACCCACCAACCCATTTTAGTCCAAGACAGATTACATTTCTGGTTCCGCCCTTGCTCATGGGAGCCGGGGAAAGCACTTTGGAAATGTTTTAGATGAGAACTTGGAACTTGGAAGGTCACTTGAAGGCCTTAAACTATTGGAGTGTTTCCACAAAATCCCACATAAACTCCACCACCCCAATTCCAACACAATACGTACACACCAAGCCAAGCCAATTCCAATAAAACCATGGGACCCATGCACATTATATTACTCTGAGCATAGTTTTTCATGGGGAACAAAAAAAAAAAAAAAAAAAACCCCAATCGTCATGGCCTTCGTAGGCATCTTGTTATGCAAATCTCTCCATTCCCCGTCTGAAACGGAGAGGACCCGAATCTTTGTTTTTCATATATTACAACTTGATGTAATTAAGGATTCCTAGTCTAGTCTTGTGATCATCGAATTCTTTGCTTTTTATACGAAAAAATTAATAAAATCTTAAGTGTGTAGCTCATGGCTAGCTATTGATTTGAGAGAGAGAGAGTAGCTCATGGCTAGCTATTGATTTGAGAGAGAGAGAGAGAGAGAGAGGTTTGGTGTGTGTTTGTTAGTTAAAACATAAAAGTAATAGAAGTTGCTTGTTAGCCATGTTATATCTAAGTTGGCTCATGGAAGTTTAGGTGAATATTGTAAGGGCAACTTGTTATATATATTCACTTGTTTTAATAAAAAAAAAACTTTTTTGTATACGG
The DNA here is from genome assembly GCA_019656835.1 of Rhododendron ovatum. Lineage (NCBI taxonomy): Eukaryota > Viridiplantae > Streptophyta > Magnoliopsida > Ericales > Ericaceae > Rhododendron > Rhododendron ovatum. The sequence continues at coordinate 8,730,744 of CM033794.1, read as the reverse complement.
TTTATTAATTAAGATTATGAGTCCAAAATTTCAAAAATATTTTAAGTGATTTGATGAAAAATCAAAAGAAAAAACAGCATATTGTTATTAAACGGTTTGTGGCATAAAGCAGCAATTTAAGACAAGACTTTCACCTTTGCCAATGTTTTTGTAGAATTTCGTCTGAATTTTGTTTCATCTTTTTAATTCATATAAATCATCTTCTTTTTTTTCAATTGTATATAAATTTATCGACAAATAAAACTTCCAGCAATCACAAAGATTAAATGATGAAATCATTACAACAGGAAAGTCAACTAACTTCTTATGAATCCTTATTGCTTATGTAGTTAATTTTATTTTTTAAAGCTACTTTTTTCGCAGAAGCAATAACAGCAGAAATTTTGAAAAAAACAAAAAAAATCCTTATTACTTGGCCAGATCTTTTTATGAATCAAAATTATTGTTCTTTATATATGTAAGATTATATTATTTCTATTCATGGCAATTGGGGTCTAAACTAAAGGCTTTACCAAATTTCCTTGTGCTTGAGACGGCGCCGAATCCTCCCGAATCTCATGTGACAAGCAATAATTTTTACTATTATTTTTTTTAACGGAAAATCTAAGATAAACAAAAGATGGTCAAAGTGACTAAAACCAATGAGTTGGAAGGAGTTGGCCCTTCACTTTTTTCTCTTGCAAATTGGACCTTAAAGCTTCTATTTTTTTTAATTTTATGTTTGACGGTCAAGGTATCCAGGTCAGTTTACGTGCATCTCAACTATTACGGTCAAACGCAAGCCATCAAGCCGAGAGTAGGAGAAACACTAGAGATTTATCTCTCGCGGCCTGGCTTCATGAGGTTGCTAAATTTTGAATTCAGAATGTCTGAGTTTACAAAAATTGATCCTCTGTTGCCACTTGAGCTACCATTGGAATTATTGGGAAGCTAAATCTGTGTGTGCAAAAGGATTTCTTTGATGAGGTCATGGGTAGATACTTGCTTGTCTGTTCCATTTCTTTCATGGGTCATTTTCTATCAAGATTCTCACTTTGATAATTGATACACCCCATTCTGTTGCTAGCTCTTCAGACTTTAATAGTTTATAAAGCCTACCGTGTAGAGAACCAGCTACAAATGAACTGTTATTCAAACTTGGGTTACCAGATAGAAGATAGGGGATTTGTCTTGACCCTTAATAAAAAAAAGGGAGCATTTGCAAGATCCATATGTACTACCCTGGGCAGAAAAAATTCAATGTTATTAGGGCAAGGTTGAGCACGAATCTACACTGGTGTGGGGTCTATACACTTGGGGGTGGATCCCAGACCCCATCTCAATGTGTGGTTCAGATTCGTGCTCAACCTTATCCAGGGGCATTGAATGTCTTCTCCTCTCATGGAATTTCCTATCCAAAGATAATAGTACGTCCAAACATTGGATATCTAAGAAAATTAGATATTGTTGGGATGGGGGAGTGATTTTTGCAGTCTCCACAAGATGCCCATTTTAGTTGTATCCAATTTCATATTAGTTTTTGTGCTTAATTAATGAAGATTAAATTGATACGCTTAATGGGTTTCGCTCTCCAGTGGCAACCGGTTTGAGGTGTGCCGATACTCTCTCGCTCCCGTTTGAATTCCATGATCCGCTTATTGCCTTCTTCAACCTTGGGTGGGGCGGTGTGCACTTACAGGTTTCAGGTCCCCTTTGAGAGGCCCTCGCCGCGGATCTGAAATTCCTATAATCACGCTCATGTGAGGGTTGCTACTTGCTACGCCTAGTCGCCCCTACTCCACCTTTCAATGGCAAAAAGAAAAGAAAAAAGAAAGCAACAACTTCAGTGATTTATACATGGTGGATTTCCCTGGCCCATTTCACTTACATCAATAAAGACGGGCTTGGGTCTCAATAAAATGGATTGGGCTTATTCAGCATAATTATCGAGCGGGCTAATTTTACTAATTTGGGCCACCTGAATTGGGCCCAATATCCAATTTGTTCTGATCCAAAATGAACTTTTACCCATGCAACCACATTTTAAGTTTAGTAGTACTCCTACCGTCCACTAATTTCTGTCAGTTTTCGCCATAAAAAATAACGTCATTCCGTCAATAATTTTTTTTTTCTAATTTTTTTCCAATCCTTGAACAAATGCGAAAAGCAAATACCATAAGAATTATTCACGGAAGTGCTTTATTTTTTATTTTAGCACAACTTCACAGTGGACTTCAATTATCGAATGGAGAGTAATTGACAATGAATTATGTACGAATCTACGATTTCCACATGCTACTACTCGTAAATATCAATATAACAATCTTATGTGTTAATTTAAAAAAGGGATCGACATTAATTTCCAGCTAGAAGAAGCAATATCTTCTATTATTCTCACATAAAATTCTCATTTAACAGCAGGCACGCCGCGCGCGACATATTTCATTACATCAAAAAAAGTAAGATTTGTGAATGTATAAATGATTTGCTATCTACACGACCTTACAAATTTTAATTTATAAATGGGTATACAGATTCCTGATTTTCCTCTCAAGAAAAATGCGGCGAAACCCTTCCCCAAGTAGTGATTTTCCTCTCAAGAACACTGCGGCGAAACCCTTCCAAAAGTTGACAATCCCTTAATATTGGCGCAGGAAGCTGCCTCTTTATCTTTGGCTGATACGCTGGCTAGGTTTATACTTTGAAGCACAATTTGTCTGCATGGTAAGCTGTTGCTGCAGTCGAATTTTATGGCCTTTTCTGAAGCACTGGTTCCTTGGATGTTCCTGTACAACACATTCTGAACTTGTACAGCTGAACCCTGCATGCCATTTGTATATGGAGATGATCAATATCACTATTGCATGCCATGCAATTCGAGAGAGAGAGAGAGGAAAAATGATGTTTTCGTTTTCAGTTTTGTGCTTTGGAAAAGAAGAAGAAAACTCGTTTTACCAAAATTTTGATGTGAAAACTGCTGAGTAATTTTTAATTTCCTCCCAAAAACAACAAATTTTCAAAGGCAAATGGGAAATTATCGTTATAGTTTTGAAAACTATTTTCGCGCAAAATGGAAAACAGATACTTTTCCGTTGTTTTTTCTGCTATACAGTACAATTTTTCTTCTTACGATTGACGAGTCGTAAAATTCGGAGTAATTTTTTTTTATTTTGTAGAATTCAAGATCCGAACACAGCACAAAGGTTGTCAAGACTAGGACCCGTTAGTCACCTGTTTCTTGCACGCGGTTTTTTGATCGCAGTAATTCTGGTCTATGATTATAGGGTTGCTGACATTATTCATCACGATGTTTTCGAAAACGATGTTCTTCGCATATCCAGATCCACCCTGCATATTAGAATCGGAATTAGACCCAAAATCTCAAAACTTATGGAAATTGAAATCTCAACACATGAATCCTTAACGAGCTTATGTAGCAATTATACGCTAAACATAAATTATGTCATAGGTTTCTTGTGGACAAATTAACTAACTAAAACCATCTACCTCGATCCACTTGCTCATGATATTGTGAAAAAGAGAACTAATTAAGTGGAGAAACCACTAAAACTTACTATAATATTGTATGCCCCCAACTTAAAGTACTGTCGATATCATGCTAATCTTGCTCATAATACCTACCCTTGTCCCACTTCAATTTCCCTTGCTTGGTGTACCAAATAAAGTGGTGAAATTTAATAACCATAAATACGTAAAATAATACTAACTAATATGAGAATTTAAAACGCAGTAGTGTTTACCTGCCAAGTTTTTATTCTCACTCCGTTTGTGGTTCCTGTAAGTCTGGCTCTGCTCACGAAAACGTCCGAGACAATGGCTTCTGATTTTCCTTTTCCCAAGCTTCCAATGCTGGAAAGGCGATAAAGTAAAAAAATCAAATAAAAATACTAAATAAGAATAAAAATAAAATTTGCATGTGCAAAAACCAAAAAGTCATATGGCTTTGAAAGTAGAAAGGTTTAGTTGAAATGGTTAAGTAGAAATTTAGTTGGTTTAAGGTGCTTGAATTTCAGACCTGATTCCATGGCCTGGCCCACATATAATGTCCCTGACGATGACATTTCTTGACCCACTTACTATTGAAACACAATCATCACCTTCAAAGAAAAAATCGACATGAATTTAGAGTTAGATAATCGCATGTTTTGCCATGCATTTTCCTAGTCATTTCCTCATATAGGATATAAAATAAATTGATAAAGATTACACATACACACATATATACATATATATTATTCTTTCTCCCGGTATTTACTCACCTGTTCTGATGACAGAGCTCATGATAGAAATATTTTGCGTCCCAGTGACATGAATTCCGTCAGTGTTTGGGCTGTTCCCCGGTGCAAAAACTACCAGATTCCATGCCTTAACATTAACACACTTCTGGAAGGTAATATGCATTTGTTGTGCATTCTTACTCCTTATGCCAGACACTCCCAAGTTCTTGCAGTTTAAGAAGGTTACAGCCTGTAAAACATATAGGGAATAACTTTGATAAGTAGATTTTCGGATTTCCGACCAAGTAATTTCTACAAATTATCCAAGTAGTAATAGATAGTTTATCCATCAACATACCGTTGGCGCATCTTTGCAAGGCTGCGAAAATAGGAAGAAAAACAAAAAGAACCGTTGTAAGTTCGATAGTCGAAGGAAAGAAAGGTGATAGAATCGACTGCTAGAAATCTAATGGAGTTACGTACAAGGCTTTTGTCGATTTTGCAAGACTTTCGCCACCATATCTTTCCATTGCCGTTGATGGTTCCGGCACCTCGCACATTGAAGTTTTCTAGGTTTACAAATTGAAGCCAATGTCTTGGATCTGCGCTGTAGTCTGCTGGCTTATTGGAAGCTTTAATCGTCCCATCGATCTAATTAGAAAATACAAAGGAAGGAAAGAGAATCAACGATATCATCATGGAAATAGCGCTAAGGTTATAGGAGCGGGGCAAGTGATCATACGAGTCTGATTTTGTACACCTACTTGACCGATGGAGTAACAATACCCTTAACGTGATTGGAAATAGCGCTAAGGTCTGCTACTCTAAATCGAATCCATTACACTGTTTTAACCAACAGTCTAGGTGGGATCGATCAAGTAGGTGAACAAAATTATTTCCAAGAGAATGAAATTTTATTAAATTGTCGATTTTTTTTTGTGTGATTCTCTGAAGTGTGAATCATTTTTATAAGAGTTTAGAACATAGTAGTTCACTAACAAACTCACCTGCATTGTAAAACCAGAGCTGCATGGGCCTAAAAAGGTTAGTGGCTTAAGATGATATATCCTGTTTGTAGGCACCACAAGAACAGCATTCTTAGAAGCACAAGCCTCATTCCAAGCTGCCTTAAAAGCCTAAATTGAGAGCAAAAAAAAAAAAGAAATTTAATACCCACTTCAATACATTTTGAAAAGAATAAATCTCCGGACAACTCATCGAATGAAATTTGTTTTAGCACAGGTGAGGTACCTTTGAATCATCAGTTCCATCCGCTTTGGCTCCGAAGTCATCCACATTCACCGTTTTTGGAGAGCTTGATGAACGGTGACCAGCGGCCAATCGGGTTGAAGGGCCAAAACTTGGAAGACCAAAGGTTTTGTGAGCGGGTTCCACCGCATGAAGACCATGATTAATAGTAGTGCTCCTCCTAAGTTGGTCCGGTAAAAGAGTGGTGAAGCTAAAAGAGAATGCAGAAGTAGACACTAACAAAATGCATAGTACTGGGACGACAAAATGACTATAGAGAATCATCTTTGTTGTCTAGCTTGTACCTTTTCAGAGAGAGAGAGAGAGAGAGAGAGAGAGAGAGATGAGCGTTCTGTTGGTATGGTTGGAGGGTATGGAAATGAAAATGTTAGTGTCTTATCATTCGGCCGGCTGCGAGTATTTATACACAAAAAAGAACAAGTTGATTTACCCAGAAAAAGAGTTGATTCTAGAGAGAGAGAGAGGTAATGGTTGGGAAAGAAGCAATTGCTACTTGGAGAATGTTGTTGAATTATGACTAAGAAGGTATGGAGATTGAGTGGCAAGAGTTTGAAACGGAAGGAACACGTGGCCGGTAGCCGACTCTCTCTCTACCCTCTCTCTCTCTTTCTCTCTCCTCTCTCTCTTGCAGTCTTGCTGGAAGGAAATATAAAATCCACTGGTGGCCGGGTCTTTGTGGTTCTGTGCTTGTTTACCAACATATATTATGTACACGTTCAAATAAAATTTACATACTACTAGTCTTCGTATATACGCATATTATATATATAGTTGTTTGTTTTTATATTGACAGAGAATCCCCAAGATCTAGTCTAGTGACCTAGGTCAGGCCGTCGTCTCAAGTTTAAAACATCGGCGTTACTTATTATAAAATTTTGTTACGGCTTAAAATGGGCTTCTTGCTAATGAACGGAACGATTGGTCTTCTATAAATAAGTCGAAGGACACGGTAACTGATTCGAACACTTTAATTAATAAAAAATACTATATAAATTAGTGGACCATCTTTAAAGTTTAAAAAGTGTATTAAAATATATTTAAAAAAATGTATAGAAATATAATAGTGCTAGAGAGCGAAGATTCCTATAGGGATGACCTTCCAGTTTCGACCGATTCACACATTCTTAAAAAGCACCACTACCATCGACTTTCCAAATTAACACACACACATATATATATACATACATACACACACACTTGGGTATTCCTAGGATGATTACAAGTCAACCAACATATACCAATGAAGAGTTAGAGCTATTCATAATCCTCCTTTCATTTTGATTATGACAATAACTACTTAACGCAATTTCATTACCCTAACAGATCCCATAAATTAATGGTTTATATACCTCTGCATTTACTAACTGATTCTCATAGGCACTATTTTTTTTAAAACCATTTTGTGTGCTTTTTTTTTTTTTTTTGTCTTCATTCATGTAATTCTACGATAGTGCCCTTTCATATTTAAAAAAAATAGAAAAGTTGAAACACAACGTTGTACGTAGTTATAAATTAATAAAAAAATAAGTACGGCTATATAAAAAAAATAAAGTGCAAAAATCACTACGTACCATCAGCACAATTATATGTTAGAAAATGTAGTTTCTCACATCGATACTTAAGTTATAGAGTAGTCCATGGATCAAGTCCAACTTCTAAAATATGGGCGGGTATATGTTCTTTGGAGAACCCTTCTTCACATTTGGGCTACTCTATTCGAGAGGGATTTAAAGTCGAAGTAAACTCAGGCAACGCAACTCTATTTTGGGAACATGTTTGGTTGGGAGAGACAACCTTGAAAGAGCTCTGTCCGAGATTGTTCTCCTTATCAACTCAGAAGGAGGAAATGATTAGTAACATGAGGGGAGTTGCAAATGGTGGTTCTTGGGAGTTGTTACTCAGGAGGAGGGTGTTTGGGCGGGCGAAGCAAGAATTGGACAATCTGATTCAGAGAATTCAAGGAGTGACTTTTATTCCGACCAAGCCTGATACGTTACTTTGGAGATGGTCGGCAGACGGGAAGTTCTCAGTCAAATCAGCATATGGGCAGTGGGAACAATTTTCTCATTCTAGCGATGCTCTTCTGGGATCCCTATGGAAGAACTTGAGCCCTCCAAAAGTGGAAGTTTTTGCGTGGATGGCAGTCAAGGAGAAAGCAGCTACCAGGTCTCTACTCCTGAGTAGAAACATGATAAGTGAGATTCAATTAGCCTTATGTCCTCTCTGTTCATTGCATCTTGAAACACATCAACACTTGTTTCTGCATTGCCATTTCTCTTGGGCTGTATGGTCAGAAATTTTGACTTGGTGGAATATCAAATGGGTTTGTCCACCCTCGGTTCCTATTTTAGCTAACTGGTGGTTTTCTCATGGGTTTCACAACCTGGAGAAAAATATTTGGGAGTCCTGCTTCTATGCTACTTTATGGTCCATATGGTTGGTGAGGAATGACCATGTTTTTAACAACTCAACAAAACAGCCTTGGGAGGTGGGAGACTTGGTCAAAACTAGAGTCGCGATGTGGATGAAGGCGAAATTCGACATCAAAGTCTACACCGTGGAGGATTTTAAGGTTTTCTTAGATGGTATTAGAAAAGTGAGTTTGTAACTTAGGCTTGAGGTGTTATCCAACTTTCAGTTGGATTCGTTTTTATTTTTTTGTGCTTCCTAGCTTCTTGAGCTAAGTTTCTTTCTTCTCGATGTACCCCTTTCGAGTTCTATAAAATGTTTCGTTTGCCGAGCAAAAAAAATAAGTCATTTTCGGTGAAAGAGCTTTGAATGTGTGTTTATAAAAAAAATTTCTTTAAGAAAGAAAGAAAGTTTCAATTAACCAATCTAACAACCTAGATTGTCTATGAGTTTAAATGAAATCTTATGTAGATTATTCATGTTTCTAAGTCAAATATATCTTACGTAGCTCTACTCCAATCACAATCTTATGAGGAGTTATTCTACTCCTATATTAATCAAGTATGCTGGATAGCAATCTATATATTTGGATAATTGATGTTGGCACTCCACTTTTTGATAACTACAATTTAATTTTTGCCTTTTAGCGTTCAAAGTACACATAACAGGAACACTAAAAGACAAATATTTTGAGTGCCAAAATCATTTCTCTATGTCTATACTTGCCTACACTATAAATTATGGAGAGTGATTTTGGCGCACTCTTTTTCTTTAACGGCTTTCCCCTTAGTGTCTTTATTAGGTGATGGAGATGAAGAGAAAAGGAGAGTGCAGTTAGACAAAATATAAGAGTGTCAAAATCACTTCTCTAAATTATAGTGCTGTCTCGGTACTGTTTTACTTGTGATTAAAAACAATTAATAATAAAATACACGATTATATACGGTTAGATATACTTAGTAAGTTTTTTTTTTTTGTCATAGTATTTTAGTGATGATTTGACTCATAAGAGCAAACGCTCTTATGCTGGAATGTTGCCTATTGGCAGCCGGCAAATGAGCATCGAGATGTAATGCTGGAATATATATATATATATATATATATATATTGCATCATTGGGTGGACTTTCAAATTAAGACCGATATTTTGTTAAACTTAATTCTGTATGGTATTTGATAGGCGACGTGTATAATTTATATTTTTCATAATTTAGATTAAACATATACTACTTTATTACATGATTATTTTTTTATTTTTTTTGAATATATAGGCCTAGTTTCCCAAAACTGGTAAAAAGTGTTAAAAGTATTAAATGGACTTTGTCCTTTGGTATTTTGTGAAAGGGAAAAAAAGGCCATTTAGTACTTTTTAAAAACTAGACCTCGTAGTACATCTATTACTTGTGAATGTTTATAACTTAGGTGCTTAAAACAACTTACGTGCACTTTGATAAATCTTGATGGACCAATCCTCTCGTCCCACTAGCTAGGGTGCCAGACTCCCAATGATAGTCAGACCAAAGTTTCACATGGACTTGCCCCAAACGATCGAATTGATAACATATCTGAGAGGTTTCGAATATAAAATCTTAGGAGACCGGGTTGCATGTCTATTAGTACATACTAGAATCTTGTTCATGTCGTACGTAAGTATTGGCACTATAAAGGTAGTAGTACTATCAGACTTTTGCTACTCGTGGTAGTGAAATGTGAAATGTATTTGTTCATCAAATAAGAAAGAAAAATCAAAATTACCCAATACAATGGAAAAATCAGGAGAGGTTATGGCCGGACTCATTAATACTCGAGTTGTTGTAAAGGTAATTTAACTGTTGAAACAACTAATGGGCAGGTGAAAGGTTTTTAACTGTTAAACCATTTAATATTAGTAATTATTAACACTGGCAAGCTAAGAAAACCTTTAGTAACAGTTGTGAGTAACATTAATTAGCAAGGCACACTTGTTTAACGATTCAACTTAAAATGTGAGTGCTGATTAATGTTGATTTAAAACTCCTGGGTTTGGGCAGGTGGCCGGGCATAAGAAAGAAAATAAGTATTGTTTGTCTTTCATAAAATCACATGTTCAAATCCTCCGGAGGCTAAACGTTTTGAACCTAAGGGCTACATGAGAGTTTGTCCAATCGTTAACTTTAGAACTACAGATTTAGTTAAAGTGCGTTCAAACTGGCTGCCCCGAAATCTGGTTATCCAAAAAAAAATGTTGATTTAATCGATGTGTTACCAACTCTTCACACTTGCCCTAGCATTTTTCTATGTTTTCAAGTCAATTTGATATGAACGACAAGGATTACAACGTTTTAACTAAAACTCGCCACGTGCTCGTTCCATGATTTACCCTCTATTCCTTCTCACTAAATTATCGGTTTTCGATAAACTGGACGCCAATCATTATGGGGTTGGTTGACATGACTTTTGGGGGAAGATTTTTGAATAATGAATAGAGAAAGATAAATAAAAAGATGAGATTAGTAAGCGGAGATAAACTTATTGAAAATCGTGCACAGAGAAAGTTAGGGAGATTGGTTTTAAGAACCGAAAAGAGAACAAACCCATATTCTCACGGTTCATATTAAGCCAATTTGAATTTTTTTTTTGGCAGGAACGGGACCCACTACAGCATCCACCAGCCCAAACAAGACCCTCTAGTCGCAATACTTGACCCGGGAGAAGTGATCATCTCTTACGAGGGCCTTGATTGACAATTTCTATGCTGAGCTAGTTCATATGGAGCTATGTCTCTAATTAAGGTCTCAATCACCAAAGAACATCGGGATTCATTTCCCGAGTGAGTTATCACAAAAATAATACAAAATACATATACAAGTATGGCCCGTATGGGTATGCACGTACGTATGCTACACGATATATGTCTAAATTTGGAAGAGGCATGTTTGGTAGAGTGTGTTAGGGAAGTTAACAATGTTTTAGGTGGTTTTAACCTAATTGTGTGCAAGGAAAGAATTAATAAAGAAGTTATGGGTTGGCATTAAGGGTGAAAGAAGTTAAACCAACTTAAAACTACTTCTCACTTTTGATAAAATTGATCATGGGGTCATCACCAGATTAGCCGTGGTGTGTTTTGGGCAAAAACCAAAAGGTATGGGGACTTGGAGTGGAGTTTTTTCTTACTTTGGGGTATAAGTTATTGGGTACAGCCAAGGGAGATTATGTACGTCTTTATCAAAAGTAATGAGGGAAAATTAGGGCCGTTTGTCTCAATCTGGCCCCTGCAATTTGAAATGACTCAATTTGACCCTGAGTAAGAGTTTCTCTCGCATTTATCGAATCAACAATGTCTATTGTTTTCTCAAAAAAGAAAAGAAAAGAAAAACAATGTCCATTGTTTCTGACAAACAAATAGACACGCGCAGCTCACGTGGCCAGGTTTTAGGTTCATAATTTATATGCAAATGATTTGTTTCTCCTCCCTACCAAATTGAGACAAAAGGGGCAAATTACAAGAACTTCCATTGTAATCTGCCTAATCATTAGTTCTTGATGTTGTTGTTAATTATTGTTGTGAATTGATTTTGTTAGTTCCCTTTTTGTTAATGTCAATCCCCTTCTCTCACAAAACAAATCATCTAATAAAGACACGAAGGAGAGTGGCATTAATAAAAAGGGGAATAGTTTGCCACTCCTCTTATTGTTTTTGCTTTAAAAGAAAAAATAAAAACTTCAAAAAGGCAGATCAGATAGGTTAACAGTAATAGGAGAGAGTTGTGCCCTCAATTAGGCTCTCAATGCTTTTCTTTTATTATTGTACTGATTTCAATTTTTTTTAATGAATGAAATCTTTTTTCAGATTAAAAATAAAAGACTTAGAGACTAAAATCATTTTGTTGCATTTAAGGCCAAGTCAAAGAATGAATTCACTAGCTTAACCATATTGCATGTCTTGCTTTGCGGCATTTTTATTATTTGGCGTCTCTCTCGTATCCGTAACTTGAATTTTATACAGATCATCAATATCCGCATTCAAAATAATCTGACTGTGATATATATTAGCGAAATAATGTTCAATAAACGGTAAGCAAAAGAATTATATAACATTCGGTCATTTAGTACGAGATTCCACTCTGTGTTGCATTACGGTCTTTTCATATCGGATAATGCTACACACACACAAAAAACTTCTAGTTACAAAATAATCCATACCAGATGCCGTACGTAATTGTTTGTAGACATTTATTTTGAAAAAATAAAGCGTTTTATCTTACTAGCTACTATACCTACCGCTGGCAAAGTTCAATTTGTAAATCATTTTCTCCTCTTCCTTGCCACCAATACTGCCATCCGCCTGCATGCGTCATGCTTTCGAGTTCTAATTGTCACAAAGTCAATCCAAAACCTGGGTGGGCTAGTCACTGTTTTTGTTTGTCTTGTTCTACCCTCGATGTACCCTTTTGAGTTTCTATAAAAAGTTTCGTTTGCCGAGGAAAAAAATAACCTGGGTAAAGGAGAAGGGATATGTGATGTTTTGTTATACACTTTCACAGCTTCGGGTTTGTGAAGTTTTGGTATTCGTACTTCGAAAGCTAGACCTTCTTATTGATTATTGAATCTCTGTAGAACAAGAATCGTCTTTTTTGATGTGCTATGATGCTCTATTTATCAATGAAAGTTTCTTACCATGTTGAAAAAAGAAAGAGAAGGGATATGTTGCTGACAACCAATACATAAAAAATCGTGTTAGATCCTTATGACATGAACCAGATTACGATGAGTTATTTGAAGGCGTTCCCTTAATCATGGAACATGGTGCATGCACTCTCGACATCATTTATTAGTGACAATGAATTCAGGTAGCCGATCTCAATTAATAAGGACTTACGACTCCATTTTTTTTTCCTCGACAAAAAACAATAGTGTTAAGTTGTAATTAGTGAGGGTTGAACCCCAATCAAATACATGAGAGTATATGGTGCCTACCACTGTGCTACCACTCCACTAGTCATGACTTACGACTTCGTTTGAAGCGGTTTCCTTACCACCAACGCCGAGTTGGCCCCAATGATTTCAGTAAGAACGTCCTACTTGGGATTAAAAATGGCTTTAATCCCAAGAGATTGGCCAAGTGGTCTCGGTTTGGAATTTAGGGGTTTGCTCTCTGCCAATATCTCAAATTCGATACACCTTGCCAGCAAATGTTGGGGCCGGCCACCTCATCCCACGCGCAAACGTGTGAAAAGACTTTGTTAGAGATTATAGAAATTAGTCGGAAGTGCTCGCAAGCTGGCCCAAAAAGGCCGGAACACCTTACATCACGGGGAGGAAAAAAACGGGGCCTTCTAGTCAAAACTGGCTCCTGTTTGTTGACCACATATATACCGTTTGGGAAGCACTCGGCAGAAAACAGTTGGACTCATAGTCCAATTGTACCAAATTAACGGCAAAAAGCAAAATTCAAATAAGGGCAGTTAATTGTGGACTTCAAAAGAAGAAGAAAAAACTGAAAGCACTTTCTTCTTGAAATAAAATAATAAAATAAAGGATACAGCTCCACTTTCTTGCTTTTTGCTTCTTGGACCATCCAGATAACATGGAATTACTTAATTCAGATTAATGGGGACTAGCTTCTAGCTAATTAGCTTGATTAGAATGTGGAGTTAAGACGGCAATTTTTAATTAATCTCGCAGTACGTTTGAATGTGGTATTTGACGTTAGAATGGTATGGAGAATTTTTGTAATGGAAAAAGTAGTACAAAGCTAGCTTCCTCTTTTCCTCTTATGTTAGGCTAGTTGACTAGGAAAAGCAATAATTTATTTAATTGTGAAATGTTATTTCAATGTCTTAAAATTTTTAATATGACTTTTTAAGGTAAGTATACGTATGTATACACATGTTTGACTGTGCGCCCTCCTAAGGTCTCCTTTTTATGGATGTATAGTTTGTTTTGAATCACAAGTCAAAATTAAAAAATGAAGGCGTCGATCTAAAAAGCTACTTAGTAAAAATATCTGGTCCGGAAATCAGGCCTTAAACTGGCAACATGATTGAGAAACTTGAAGACGGGAAATGATGAAATGAAGAATTTATGAGGAAAATTAATTCGTTAAGTTTTTCTATATGCACGCCGCTGCTGATAATACGATATTCCATTTCGATTTTTCGGTGTCATCATGATCAGTACCGTCCTGGTCTTGAGCAGTTGTGTATTACGTGAATTCTTGCACCTTTGATAAAAATGTCAACTACTATACCAAACATGACGCCACGGGAAGGACCGGAAGGTTAATTCAACTTTGACTTGGTTCAAATTCTTGCAGTGATATTGAACGACGAGTGCTAAGTGCAAACTAAACTAACCTCCAAAACGACATGTGATGTTTCTCCGCCGCTAATTTCTCCGATGGTTAGGCAGCCTTCTGGGTTGAGTCTAGTTTTCCTGCTTCTACCTCTACCTTGGACGAGAAGAAAGGGTACGTGCTCTCCCACGGTTGACTTCTTCTAGTTAGAGCTAGTATCTGTTCCAACTTCCAAACAAAGAGGGAAAGCCTAAAGAAATGCTAATTTGAGTCATGCAGGTCAGGTCTAGTTGTCGCGCAATTTGTTAGAACTGTGGCTCGTATATTAAGTATGAAGAGATATTAAGGAGTTCTAGAAAGAAAGTCAGATGCACAAGGATATTTTTGGAATACAGACCAAATATCAGGTTAGGGTTAAAATAGAGTCGGTATAAATACTCTATGTTGTAAATCCTATTTTGTGCTGTGATAATAAAGAACAGCAGCTGCTCTCGCTTCCGTGGATGTATCCGATTTTAGAGAACCACATATATCTCTGTGTTGATTTCTTTACTGTTTATACTCGTATATCGTGCGTGCGTGTGTGACGATCCTAACACAATTCCGTGTAAACGAGTTTTTAAACACAAATAATTACCTCCTCCTTTTCCATGATTTTATGGGGACGGGGGAGGGGGGAAATATTATTCATTTCTAAAACGAAGTGTAAAGTCGGGAGGATAAAACCTTGAACATGCAGTTATAGAGTGCTTATAGAAAAAAAATATCTTTAAAACTATCAATACGTATCATCTTCATGATACTTACTTTTGAAAATTTTAAAACGCTTTGCCCAAATTGAATGCTTTCTCAAAATGGTTTTTTCCAAAAAATGAGTTTGGAATATCATCAATCAAATAAATGCCGTTCCGCTTTTTTTTTAAACATTCTTTTTTAAAAAGAAGATAATTTCAAGCTATATAATAAAAATGAAAAATAATTTTTTAAATTTTTTTCGCATCGTTTAAAATATCTCAATGGGATCTATCAAACAAGATTCATATTGGTCATAGTTCTGAATACCGTTTCGGACAGGATACCAGTTTTCCTACTGGTACGGTACGTACCAGTATCGGTTAGGCACCGGGTAGCGTTTCGGATTTACCGCAACTACAATATATATAATAATTATATACAATTATAATTCAAAAAAATCCCTCATATCATACAATTCATCATAAAATATCTCTAGTCCCACATTGCTTAGTTACAAAACTCTTTTCCACTTAAAATGACTTTGCACACTAATAAACTTGTGAATGAGAAGCCAATGAGAGGTCTCGTGCGCTCGGAAAAATGTGCCGTGGCCGAAGGCAATTTGAAAAAACTGATTCGGAATCCAATTAACCGGGTGCACGTCACGGGTTATTCGTGCGCAGGGGGGTGCAAATCCGGGATCTAAGCCTCGCGCATGTACTATGGTTAAGCCCATGTTTTGCTAAAAATTTTTAAAAACGTTTTTTTATTTTTTTGGGAAAAAAATCCAGAAACGTTTTCTTTTTTTTTTTGGGACCAGAAAAAGAAAAACCTGACGTAAAAAAAAAAAATTTACTCTGCAAAATTTCGGCCGGAATTTCCGGTATCCCGATACCGGCCGGTATTTCCCGAAAAGTCCGGTACCGACTGGTAAGGACCAGTATTGGGACCGAAACGAAATTGGGAGGTTAGGGTACCGGTTCTTCGTCAATACGGTACGTACCGGCCGGTACGGAACGGTATCAATAACTATGATATTGGTAGAAAAATTATTTACGTAAATATATAATTTTTGAGTTTGAAATTACATTCTTTCTCTAAAAATTCATTTTTTAAGAAACCGGAACGGAGTTTCTGAAAAATAGATTTCTATCACCTTAACCAAACTGATTCTTTTGTCTCTTTTCAACTATCAGAGCCGAATCTTGCACCGGGCCAGGCCCACGACACTCAATGACCCCATTTCTATGCAAGTCCTATGAGGCACTCAATGAGCCCATTCCAAATTTGTAGTCAGAAAACAGTCCAGCCCAATCTATTAAAAAAAGCCCAACTTCCCCCACCTTCTCTCTCTCTCTCTCTCTCTCTCTCTCTCTCTCTCTCTCTCTCTCTCTCTCTCTCTCTCTCTCTCTCTCTCTCAGAACAAGAAGAGGGACTCCCAATATCTCAAAGAGAAGCCTGGAGGAACAAACTCTACTAAGTAGCTCGTGGCCATGGTTACAAAAATAAACTCGTACACATTTAAAAACTGATTCGGTTCCTCAAATTGGGCTTGCTTCTGCCAAGTTGCAAGGCCATCCTGACTTTTTGAGGGTCTAAAGCGAAAAGTATAGATGAAACTCATTTTTGTTGGACTAGTCGGTATCAAAGTAGGAGTGCCCCAAAAAATCGTAAATTTTTGAAGGCCTAAAGCAGCCGCACCTCAAACTGTAGCTCAGTGCCGGCTTTGCCAAGTTGATTGAGATGTTCTTTATGGTCTCACAAGTCGAGCACATTTGATTGCGACTTTGATGAAAAATCAACTCTTATGTTATCAACTAAAAGGATTGAAGGAAGTTTTCTCCCATAATGCAAATGGTAATCTACTTCTATGAGTGAAAAAATTAGTACCATCTTGAAAATTTATCTATCCTTCGACTTTGGGAGACTTATTTTTTTCTGAGAAAAACAATGGGATCTTAGGCCCCTTTTTAACCTAATTAAGGGAATTTAAGAAGCAAAAACAAGAAGAAGAAAACAAAGCATGCGAAAAGAAAGATGCTACAAAAGGATATGGTCGGTCTTGGTTATCTTCTTAGACTAGAGGAAGGTAATTCCTTCTTTAGAAATAAGCTCTAATCGGATCAGTGATTTACCAGAAATTCGATCGGTAAACAGTCTCTCTCTAAGAATTTCTGGTAGAACACTGACCGTCCAGAGTTTATCCTAATACTTCTTGAGCGAGAACTTAAATGAGTCTTGTGAATCCCTTTCTTAGACTACTGGTATATATAGCATTTAGTTCGTCATTTATTGCCGGATTCTTCTGGATTTTTGAATTATTGCCGGATATTTCGGGATTTCGCAGATCCATTGACAGATTTTTCGGGATTTCGTAGATCCGTTGGAGATCCTACGGCGGGAGTGCGATCCGATGGTGATTCTCCATCCGCCCACCTCCATGAGCGGAGTACAGGGACTAACATCAGCATTGAGCGCGTTTCTTGTTTTGTTTTGTTGTATTTTGTTTTGTTGTTTCTGTTGGGTTGTTTTAGTTGTACTTCATTTTCGTATTAATATAATTGGAATGATTTTGTTCATAAAAAAAAAGAATTACAATGGAGAAATGGAAACAAAAATCATACACGGTTTGCATTTAATGTCATCTGTAATGTGGTTTGCATTTAATATAGGATGCTGATTTTGCCACTTCTTTTTTTGTTAACGTCACTCCCTAACAAGTGTATTTTTGTGCAAAAATACACTTGCAGGGGAGTGACGTTAACAAAAAAAGAAGTGGCAAAATCATTTCCTTTGATATATTTGACTCTTTATTAGCCTGATTTTGAGATTTGATTTGCTTTAATTGTATGATAGGCGATTCCAAGTTTACCCATACTTTTTCTAGGTTCTTCAGGTGGTTCTTGTTGAAAAAAGGGGTAGACTTGTAATTTGCACAATATGTTTGGTTTCAAAACCAACATATTGAAGTAACCATTGGTTTTTTCCCACCAGGGGCTTGCCTAGTTGATCAAGGCTTACTCCCATTGGATTCGGATGAGCCAAGAGGTCTCAAGTTCGAGTTGTATGTGCCAACGACATTCTCTCGAATTTGGTCCCTCTAGGCAGTCCGATTTTGACCCGCTAGCCCTTGGTGGAGTGTAGTATTTGCTATGGCTCTTTGGTCCCTCCCGAGAACCGCCGCATGTCTAGAGTCCTTATGGTCACGCCCAGAGGAGGGTTGTTATGCCCAATCACCCCCTCCTAGACCTTTTTTAGCTTAGCCATAAAAAAAGAAGTAACCATGGTTCATATATAGATTAACTTTTTTCTGTTCAGATTGATTTTTTTGTCCTTACCAGTCACCATGTTAAAAAGCAAGGCACCCTCGATTGTCGGTATGGCAGGAATATGACTTTTTAGGTCGACCACTGCATAGGAGCGATAGCGAAGCCAAGCCGGAGAAAGGTGAGCAGCCTGTGAAAATATTGCAATCCAACATTAAACATTGTCAATGCTGTTCTCATACGTTTGCTCTCATGTTGATAATCTGATGCCCATTCAACAGTTAATTAAAAAAATAAGAGAAGCAAGACAAATAAAAATATTCATATGAATTTAAATTCAATGTCACAACTGACAATTTGGAAAGGAAATTTATATTAGAAGAACCCTACGCGACTGTTGAATTGGCATCAACTTTATCTTGGCAAATCAAAACAAAAATGTATACGCGTTGGATGCTCTGCACATCAGATTATCAGATGGATCAACGCTATTACCTGAACATCAATACTATTTCGTAGAAATCTCCTCTTTCCTTGCCCATTCACCGTCGCAACGATTGAGGCAATTATTTTTTTATCTCCCGGTTTGAAAACTAAGAAAAACAAAATAACTACGTTAAAATTTTCATTTAAATTTACTCTTCAATACAAAACTAACACTTCGATCAGAAGAGAAATCTGTACTAAAAGAACCATATGTAACTGTTGAATGGGCCGGCATCAACCTTAGCCAACCAAAACAAACTTTGTACAATTTTGTCAACGATTTGATGCCATATATATACACATTAGATTATCAAATAGATCAACGTCACTGTGTGAAATCAACACATGAAGTTTTAAAAATTGCGAGCGTGGTACAATGTCACTATGTGAAATCAACACACGAGGTTTTAAAAAAACCATGAGAGAGGTACGAAACTCAATGCGAGAGATGTACGAAACTATGATCCGTTAATAGGAAACCAAAATCAAAATATGAGAGGGTTAATTACCAGGGGGTTGAAAAGGAGAAGGAGGAAGTATAAAATGCGGGTGGAGATTAATGCGTGTTGAAGAGAGAAAAGGTGATCTAACGTTTACAATCTTGATATAAAAATTTGATCGGACACATTGTTGAGTCCCACTTCTATGATCATAATCGTGGAATTTGTTCGGATTCAATTTTTAGGAATTAGGATTTTATGCAAAAATTCAGCTCAGTCAGATATTGAAGAGTGTTCAATTTCGATTATTCTAAAAAAATTAGATAAAAAAACACTTACAGATTTTTATTTGAGTTGGACTTCTACATGATCTTTCAGTAAATGAATTTGAACAAAATAAACAATTCTGGTCATCGGAGATATAAGCGAATACAAACACACCAGCGGGAGAGGATAAACAGAAACGAGGGTGAATAAATATTCCCTCACCTGCTCTAAAAAATCAATAAGTTGATCTAGAATCACACCCAAAATATACACAAACACTCACGTAAAATGTGTGAAATCACACGAGTTGTAGCATGTGTGGGCCCTACACATTTACTGTTGGTTCAACCGTGTGTGCACAAGTATTGAAAGCGTGATTACTATACACGATTCTCTTGTGTTTTGCACGCCTCTTGCCCGCGAAGAATTACTTGTGGCCGCTAGTAATTGCCCCAAGCCGCTAAGTAATGAAAGCGAAATTACTATACACGATTCTATCGTGTTTTACACGCCTCTAGCCCGCAGCTAGGGGTGCATGGCAAATTGAATCCAAATCCACCTATTAAAAAATAGACCAACCCAACCCAACCCATTTATTAGGTGTGTTAGAATGGGTCCAAACCCATCTAACCCATTTATTATTGGGTCTTAATTGGATTTCCATTTGGTCAACTTAATGCCCAATGGGTCATAAACATTACCCAATAAAAAAATAGAACTACCACAAAAATGAAAAAAAACAAAAGTAAACATGTTACGTGAAGCGAACCTTTTTCTTAGTCAAATCAAGAACTGGTGATTCGGTTTGAACAGTTTCATGTTATGAATTCCAGTTATAGTACAAGTGGAGTCGAGCCGAGTTTTGTAGTGAACTCGTACACTAAACAAACCAAAAATTTGAACTCAAACTTCGTTTGTTTGTAAATGAGTCAAGTCCAGTTTGAACCGAGCTTATACAAAACGAGCCAAAGTTAGAGTGTTGAGCTTGACTCATTTACTGTACGAGCCTGAAACTTGAATTTGAACTCGACTCAATTACTAAACGTAACCTCGATTGTTGTTTGTCATACATTACAGGACTCCACAACAGGTTAAATATTTTCTGCTTTAAGATCCAGAACGACGGGTGCCACTAGATCGATGATGGTTCTCTTAAAATTAATGTTGATGGTGCTTATAATGTCGTGTTTGAAATAAAGAACATGGAGAGAAAAGAGACGGGAAACGACATTCACTTTTTTTCCTTACATTTTCTTTCCTTGAAATCAATTTTGCAAGCTACTATTGAATATTGATTGTTAAAGGTACATTACTGTTATAAGAGAGATTGGGGGTGGAGATAGCCCATAAGTTTGGCTCTATCTGACAGAAGGTTTAAAGAAGCTAATTTGGACATAATAATCACCGACAATTTAGAAGAGAAAATCAAGTAAAAAAAAATCTCAAAACTCTAAACTACTAAGTCCAAAAATGTCTAAAATTTCAGCAGAATCTCCATTCGGTTCAGTAATTTAGTATGTAGGGGTAATTTGGTCATTTTAATATGTAGGGGTATTATGATAATTTTAGTATGCAAGGGTAATTTGATCATTTAAATGTATAAGGGTGATCTGGTCATTTCAGTATATATAAGTATTTTAGTCATTTGTAATTTTAATTGGATTAATGGGCGGGTTGGGTTGTGTATGGGTAATTAGACTCCTAACTAATTGGGTCTAAATGGGTCAATAACCCATTAAAGACTCAACCCATTTATAACTTACTCAATTTAGCCCAAACCTGTCCATTTGATACACCTACCGCAACTAACTACATTTGGCCGGGACAAATTACCCTTGACCGCGTTTAATTACTCTTGTCCGGTAATTATTAAAAGCGTGCTTTCCAAACAAGTTTTCTTGATAAACTGCCCGCAACTAACTACACTTGGCCGCCACGAATTACCCTTGGCTGCGTTTAATTACTCTTGGCCGCTAATTATTGAAAGCGTGTTTTCCAAACACGCTCTCGTGGTAAATTGCCCGCAACTAACTACACTTTGCCGTCACTAATTACCCTTGGCCGCGTTTAATTACTATTGGCCGCTAAATATTGAAATCGTGTTTTCCAAACTTGTTTTTGTGATAAACTTAAATAAATACGCGTCGTCTCCTGTCTGCTGGCTCGCGCGCGTACAGAGGCCGACTTCTCAATTTAAAAAAAAAAAAATATCACCTCGTACCCGCCTTCACATTGAAATCTATCGATAAACCTCTCTCTCTCTCTCTCTCTCTATCTCTCTCTTTGTGTTTGTGTGTGTGTGTGTGTGTGTGTGTGTGTTGCGATAGAGAGAGAGAGAGAGAGAGAGAGAGAGAGAGAGTTGACAATGGAACGGAAGGAAGAAGAGAAGGAGAGGGTGGAGGGAGGAGTTGTGGAGGTGAAGCCCAAGCCCAACAAAGGGATCACTTCGAAAGCGATCGATTGGTTGGAGAAGGTGGTAGTCAAGCTTATGTACGCCTCTCCGACTCAGCCTCATCAATAACTCTCCGGTAACTTCGCTCCCGTCCCCGAGACTCCTCCTTGCAAGGACCTCCCCGTCAAGGGCTACCTACCGGTTAGTATACAATATACTTACAATCATATGATGAAATTTGAATGGTGCTGTTTGTATTTTTATTGTGTAATTGAAGAATGTACTACCTCCGTCCCAAATTGATTGTCCAGCCCGGAACTTAAAAGTAATGCGTCTTTGTCGAAAAATTCAAACTTTTTGCGGGTAGTTATGTTGGGAATTGTCCCACGATGGTCAATTATCACCTAAAAACTAGAATGCGAGCCTGGGTGGCCTCTCCACTCGTTGCCAATTGGTTTTGAGTTAAATGTTTTAACAAATTACTAATGTCAATGAGTTCTTTTGATTTATAAGAAAAAGTTTGAATTTTTCGTGATAAAAAATGCATCTTTTCTAAGTTCTCGTTTTGCATTCCAGACAATCTTTTTGGAACGGAGTGAGTACTTGTTTAGCTAATTGCACTTGTTCGCATCCTGAGTGAACTGATCATGAATTTTTTGAGGTACTTGCTAATGAGTTTTTTTGAATTTTGCTCAACTTCGGTTGTTGGCAAGTTGATTTTTGTTAAGGTTCTATTTAACAATTGTTGTGCCTCACAAGTTTGACAACCACATACAATCAAAATATCTCTCATTTGGACGAATCCCATCCAGTCTCCCTTTTTGAGCCCTTCCACATACAATTGGGCCTTTTTAGCCCTTTCAGAGCCCACAACAATGATCGGAACGGTCCACTTTGCAGAGCTCGTCAAGCAAATTATCTGTGTAACAATGTAAGAAACGAGAGCAATCAAACAAAAAGAAATACCGGAACGGTTCATTTCCAGAGTATGTCATGCAGATCATCCATGTAAAAAAGTAGCATGATCCAACATTGATAGCTCTATGAACCAAAGAGAAGTATCGGAACTGCTCATTTTGAAGAGCTCGTCAAGTGGATCATCCATTTCGAAAACTGGCGCAATCGAACATCAACAGCTCCATGAACAAAACTAGTCTTGCCTCATTCAGAAGCCTATCGCCAACCCAGTCTCCGTTGCTACCACATCGTGACCTGTATTCTTTATTCTCGTGGGAGACGTAATGACTACTGGAATTTTTTCTTCTTGTGGTGCTTTAAACTTTACTTTTCAGTTAACGTTGAGAGCCTCCATGCCAATCATTGGATGCTCATTTTGATTAAATTCCTGTCACAGGACACGAATTCTAATCTTTACATAAGTGACATGGTAATTGCATGATGTGTTTTATATAGAAATTTATCTCTGTGGTGTAACAAGTGACAAAAGAAAAATCTGTGTCACAGGAGTGCCTGAATGGTGAGTTTGTCAGAGTTGGTCCAAATCCGAAGTTTGCTCTGGTGGCTGGATATCACTGGTACATCCTTCTTCTTTTGCCCAAATTGTTCCATATAAGCGTTAATTACTCCATTTTGAGAAAATGTACTCAATTCCTCGTGCTTTAGAAGGAAGTTTGAAGCCTTTTCTATCTTCTTCTCCATTTTAGCTTGGTGCCATATCTGAAGCCTACTTGAACATGAGCTTGTTTTTGGTTTGGGGTTACAGTTCGAGTTAATATCAATGATGAGATGTGCGCTTACCTTCTTTTGTTGCTCACTTTGCAGGTTTGATGGAGATGGGTGCGTGTCTCTCTGTTCCCTCACTCCTCTTAAAGTCTCTGTGCTTCATTCCAGTTCTTTTTGAAGGAGGAATTCTACGATTTGAAATACAGCATCCCTTTTGTTTCCAGCAAAGATGGCTTCAGTGTATCTATGACTAATGTAACTATAAGACTTTTAGTAGCTGAAATGACAAGTTCAAGTCCATTGGTTTCTGGTGTCAGTAGGTTTAGGTGTTGTCAGGCTTATCCAAAGTTGTAGGCTCATAGCAGGGGAAATATGGAAGCCTGTGGGGATCACTGAATCATGGGGGACTACAAGAATGTTATAAAGATCGGTTTCTTCTCTCTTGCTGAAGCTCAAAGCGATTTTCCTATTTTCCTCTTTCTTTCTATGCTGTTGTCCACTTTTTACTTTCTGCAGTGGCATCAATGGTTCTGTTCTTGCCTGCTAACCTTGAGGTTGTGGTTTCAAACTAGAGGCATACGCTTTCGACATATAATGTCAAAATGTACTAAATCTTCCCCTGCCTATTATTCCAATTAGTGCTGATTTAATTGGGTGTACTTTTTTTTTCCTATGCTACTGTTCTTGTTTGGTAAAGTACCACTCAGGCAACTGACCGAGAAACGAAATATATCATAATCTGTCATAGTGTTTTGAAGGTGTCCAAGGGTTTGAATGGTGAACTGTTGTTTATACAGGATGGTTCATGGTTTGCGCATCAAGGACGGCAAAGCAACATATGTTTCCCGTTACGTAAAGACATCACGTCTTAAACAAGAAGAGTTTTTGGGAGGAGCCAAATTTATGAAGGTATACTGTTAAACTGCATAAACGCCTGAAGTCTTTCCGTTACTTATGCTTGTTTTTTAAGTTCAAGGTGAGCCCAATATTCTTCAATATTATCAAAAGATAGCCAAACACTAGAATCTATTTCTTAGACGAAAAGGTACTAAAGTTGGTAACTCGAAATAAAAAATACCCAGTTCTGTGTGCTATGAGTAGTAATTTGTATGTTCATTTTATCCCAAATACAATCTAAGACTGCTAACTAGTGCTTAAGTATGTAGTAATATGTGCATGGCATGTTTTGTTTGATTGTTCTAGCAGTCAAATTAAGGCTTTCATCTACATCAATTTTTGGGGCCCTAGGGGGATTGGGGAGGTAGGAAGCTAACTTAATGAGAATAGCTTAGAGCCTTAGAGATATCAACCATAACGGCATAACCTTATTTCTATCCTCTTGTACAATGTAGGAACCCTAGTTTGTCTCGTTCCTTTTCTTCTTCATAGTTTCCCAAAGTTTTAGCTTCATTTGCATGTCTGTTGTCCTACTCAGTTCACACCCTTCACACATAAGTCCTGAATGTTTTGTTTTCTGAAGAAGAGATGTAGAAAAGAGGATAAACCATGTTCGCAGGCATCTTCTTTCTGGATCCATTTATGGTGTTTTTGTAACCTTGTATGCAGATTGGTGACCTCAAGGGGCTTTTTGGTTTGCTTATGTTTAACATGCAAATGCTGAGAGGAAAGCTGAAAGTATTGGATCTTTCATATGGAGATGGAACTGGTAGGTTAGTTTAGCCATTTCCTCTGATATCCTGTGGATTGTACTTGTTTGACTAGTCAATTCTTGTGCAATAGCAGCAACAACTGAACTGCTATGGTTCCAGATGCCTGCTAAATTCTAAGGTCTTCTTTTGAGCTTTCGTGTGAGAAGTCCAAAAAACAACTAATTCTTTTCGCATTCTGCCAGCCAACACAGCTCTCGTATATCATGATGGCAAGCTCTTGGCTCTTCAAGAAGCTGATAAACCATGTGAGCCAATCTCCTACCTCAGTTTTGGTTACGTGAAATTGATCTTTCTTTGATATATTTGAATTGAATTTATATACTCTGCATTCAGCTTGAATTTGAGGTACTTGATGGTCTATGCGAGATAAAACTGGAAAAACTGAGAATTTAGCTGCACCATATATCGTCAAGTGACTCCATGTTTTCCAGAAATAAGGCAGACCCGAAATGTTATGAACACTGTATTGTGCAGATGTCGTTAAAGTCCTGGAAGATGGAGACCTACAAACACTTGGCATGTTTGATTATGACGAAATTGACACATTCTTTCACTGCTCATCCGAAAGTTGACCCATTCACTGGTGAAACCTGTCTACCCAAAACAAACTGTCATCAAGTGCGATTCACATTACTCGCTTTTGATTTTTGGAATCCTTGCATGCAGGTGAGATGTTTACATTTGGCTATTCAACCACACCACCGTACATTACCTACAGAGTAATTTCGAAGGATGGTTTCATGCAAGATCCTGTGCCAATAACAACATCAGAACCTATCATGATGCATGACTTTGCCATTACTGAGAATTATGCGATTATCATGGATCTTCCAATGTACTTCCGACCAAAGGTATGGTTATTTTCAATCTTTATGTGGCATAATATTCTTCATATGGTAAAACACCAACTGACTTTTTTCGTTTTGAACATTTGATGTGATTGAAATTCATATATACTGTCATACTGATCTTGGTGCTTTGCAACAACTTACTTGTACTTCTTTTGTTTTCTTTCATCTACATGTTTTGGTAAGTTTTATGGTTCACATCCATTGTAGCATATGCCTTGTACAGAAAACAAGAAAACAAAGCCTATATGGTATGTGTTTTTTCACAAGATCGCAATCTGTATATCCGTAGGTTCTGTACCATATTGGATGCCAGCCAGCATCATCACTTACGGGGGATGATTTCCCATAATTCTCGTTATTGGTTCTTCTAAAAACTTCCATGGTTGAATGCTTCTGCTCATCATTTGTTTATAACATTCAAATGAAGTACTTGCCCTATGATTGGTTGTCCACGTATTTTACTTTTAGTAGATTGGTATTATTCTTAAATGGGGTTAAACACATGGTTCAAAAGTACTTATGGATGATGCTTGGAATTTGTAAGTTCTCATTTAACCAGGATGTGGACTGTACAGGATGTCATTTGGTAGAAGGAATAGCTCTAAGGCTCATTTTGGGAGTTCAACGGAGCTAAGTTGTGATTTTAATTCGTACAAGTGGTATTTGAAGATAAAGACGTCAGGGGATTGGGGTTCTAAAGGTCGCACAAGAGTCAAATTTTGAATTGGCATAGCTTTGAAGTGTCTGATTGACTTTTAGAGGGAGGGATGAGTGTGGACCTACGAAGCACTGACACACATAGGAGTTTACGTATCCATGCCGGACACACCAGGGAGACGCGATGCACAGGGGACACGCCAAGATAAGTATGAGACACGCTTAAGACACGGGGGACTCGGCGGGGACACACATGGGTACTCGGGGTGGCTTTTCTAAAATTTGAAAGCTTTTCCGGGAGAAATATTTAGAACTTCAAAGGTATTGCTCAAAAAGTGTGATATAAATCATGTGTATGTATAGAGGCATACATCAGTATTTTGCATTCGATGGGAGCCCTAACCTAACTATTCAGTGGTTATAAATTATAATGTAGTTATGCTTAACTAAAACAACATATAGTGTCTCTCATCGTGTCTGTATCCCCATTTTATTAGAATTGTTGTGTCCTTTGTTCGTACCCATCTGCATCCTTGCTACGAGCGTGTAGATTATTAAATTGAAACACTAAACATGTCTGATCACTTGGTTGTTAGAAGGAAATTAGGAAGAGGGAAGGATAAAAACCACCCATTCTTGGGTTACCCATTCGAACTGAATATGGCGTCTATAATACTTTCTAGGCATTCATGCTGGTAGGTTTCAGAATGTAAATTTACCAGCTAAAGCAATCTGATATCGCCCTTTTCCTAGCTTTTATGGAGAGAGTTTTTTTTTCCTTTAGTACCTATGGGATTACTTAGGGCTTTCTTACTAGACTAAAATGTCTATAGCTGCAATTCTGCCTGCGCTGACCAAGCGAGGGATTGATTCCAGCTACAATAGCCAGATCACTCCACCGCGCCCACTAAATTTAGAAGATCCAGTCCAGCTACCACTAGTTTCTGTATCTACAATGAAAGAAAAGACTAAAACAACACGTAGCACCTGAAGAATGGTTTTACAGTTTTTATGATTATTAACAACATGCGATAAGTACGAAATGTAGCATCTTCAAAATAACTAGGTAATCTCCTGAAATACTTGCTGATGTAATGACTTACATCATCTTAATTATTGACAAGTTTTAGAAGAATAATGTTCTACAGATCCGAGATGCAGATGATTCACCACATGATGTTATTTTCAATCAGCTAGAAAATTACTTCAAGGGTTCATGATTAATGCTTGGCACAAAGCCACATGGAAAGCCTTGTCTTATACTCTCTTTCATATTTTACAGGTGGAAAAGAAAATGAATATTTTGGAAGTTTTCCGGCCTAATTCTTCTTCTGATGTGTTTGAGGTTCCACCTTTCCAGATAATGTGTTATTTATCTTGGAAGCATTTCTCGTCACATTGTAAGGAAATTATCTGAGTGATTACTGTTTACGAGGAAAACATTGATTTCCGAGAGTAGTAATACCAGAGTATGTCTCTCACATGGGTGTTGCTAATGGTTGCAAAATAGGAGTTAGGTTTGGTTGATAGGAATCATAGAATCGTCGGCTGCTTTATTATTTCTATATATATTGTGGAGTTGATCATGAGATAGCATGCTCTACTTGGTCATGAAAGTTTGATTTTGCAGGAAATGGTGAAGGATAACAAACTGATCTTCACATTTGATGCAACTAAAAAATCTCGCTTTGGCATCCTTCCAAGGTATGCGAAGGATGAGCTCTTAATCAAATGGTTCGAGCTTCCTAATTGCTTTATATTCCATAATGGTGAGCCCCATTGCTTTGTTTTTTTTTCTTTTTCTGGCTGAAATCTAAAAGCAAACTTCCATGATTTGTTACCATTTTGTGTTCATTGGTTGCTTAATTTACATTTCTGCAGCTTCCCAAGTGTTAGACAGTAAACCTATGTGTCAATATATGTTCTCTGTTTTTTTTTATCTAGGTTATACGACATTAGTTGTTTGACGGCTAGCTCAAATACACGGTTCCTCCAAGTAACCATAGGCGGTTTGCCTTTAGATAAATAAGAGTTAGTAATGTCTCCCCCTTCCCTCTCTCCTTTTTGCTCATGTCTACGTACTCTTATATGATGTGACACACTCTCTTTGAGATTCAAACCTATGACTAAAATAGTGTACTATGTTTGCTGAAACTCATGTGGCACTCACAGAGTCACAGCATGACAGCATCCTAATTCTGATCAAATTCTTTTCAACCTTAATTTTTTTGTTTATTCATGCGTAAGCTGGTAGTATTTGGCTTATCCAAAAAAATTTGCTTATCCAAAAAAACGCTGGTAGTATTTGAACAGCATATTTTTCTGTTTCATAGTAATTTATATTGGATCTGCTAGTTTGGGCAGTCTTCTACTGGGTGAAAAAGCAAGAAAAAAAATCCAAAATCCAAAAGCTTTTCCGTATGAGGTTTTTGTTTGGGCGCTCGCTTGCACGTATCTTTCTTTACTTTATTAGGAGAGTTTGTTTGCTTTATTGATTCCTGTGGAATGCTCGAGATTGTCTCGTTTCGTCCTGACTTTTTCAGTGGAATGTATTTCCAATGTCAGCCAATTCATGGGAGGAAGGGGATGAAGTTGTTTTGATCACTTGTCGCATTCAGAATCCAAATATAGATTTGATTAGTGGGGAGGTCAAAGAAAACCTTGAGACAGATGAACTGTAAGACTCTGTGCCTGGCCCCAAGAATAGATTCTCTATTTTGCCCATACGAGGTCAATGAAAATATACTTGTATAGTTGTTCCTGAATGGAGGTTTTTCCAGGTATGAGATGAGATTTAACATGAAAACTGGTCTGGCATCGCAGAAGAAGCTCTCAGTATCTGCAGTAGATTTTCCAAGAGTGAACGAGAGCTACACTGGAAGGTATGTGGATGGTGATTTTGCAAGTAAGAGATTTGGAGTTAAATCTTGGAACATCATGTTATGTGATTCATGTGAAAAAGCATTCTGTATTCTCTCTGTTGTTTGCATCATCTGACGTTTGAGAATGCGTTTATTGTTTTCCTCACTTGTACTGTTATTTTCTTGGAATTCACTTCAATTTCATAATTTTCTAGAGTACTAGTTTGAACCTCTTCGTGTTAGAAACATTTCTTTGACTACACTTTGCACTAATTATCTCATGCAAATATAGGAAACAGCAATTTGTATATGGAACCATGCTGGACAGCATCACAAGGGTCACTGGAATTATCAAATTTGATTTACATGCTGACCCTGAGTCTGGAAAAACGACGCTTGAAGTTGGAGGAAATGTTCAAGGCATTTTTGACCTAGGACCAGGTAGATTGGGTTCAGAGGCTATTTTTGTCCCTCGCAAGCTTGGTATTTCTTCTGACGAAGATGATGGCTACTTGATATTCTTTGTACATGATGAGGCTGAGGCTAGTGGGTATGTATTCCTTTCTCATACCATCATATACCGTATTTATACTTGTTTATTTATTTTAACAGATGCCAGAGTTTGGTTGGCGCAGTGTCGAAAAGCCCTTATTTTTAAACTGTAGAATATACTAGCTAATCCCCTAAACAACATTCAGTTGCCTTCTTAGAGCTGTCGACGACTGTCATAGATTATGCACATCACACACATCTATGGAGGTAGCAACTAGCAAGCACTACGCCTTTGAAATATCCAAAACTAGTTTAAAAGATTGCTAGATTGAACTGTAGTATGAGAATGACTCTTGTATTACTATTGAATACAAAGAGAGGGATAAAAACAACTCCAACTTTTAACCTTCGTAATTCTTCTTGGAAGCAAAAGATAAATCTATCTTCGCAGACTGCTGAGTCCTTGTTCTCCAAACCATAGGTTTTTGAACGTCACCACCCCCGTAAAATGTAGATCTTGGTTTGTGTTTCTTTTTTTTTCTTGCTAGAGAGAATGCCATCTTAAATTCAGAGAGAAGTTTTAAGAATGCCTCTTGTATGGATGGGCATCATGGCCTACATCAAGATAAATAATGTAATAAACAAAACCTTGGTTCTGGAGAGATAGCAGCAGCAGTTTTTTTTTTAACGGACGAACAGCCCTAGCAATGGACCCGAGCAGCAGTGGTTTTGTTATATATTTTGCCTCAAACCTTAGTTCTGGAGCGCAATCGCCTTGATTAGTTAAATAGAATCTGAGAATATTCTGTTTTATATGTCCAGAAAATCAGCAGTAAATGTAATCGATGCGAAGACAATGTCAGCTGATCCTGTTGCAGTGGTTGAATTACCAAATAGAGTTCCTTACGGATTCCACGCCCTTTTTGTTACAGAGGTCAGTATTTTCTCTGTAGTGTTAACTCTTGAATAATCTGACCACAAGAAAAACAAAAAACAAAAAAAACTCTGGAATAAGTTTCAAGTTCACCTGTGTCTCGAGTTCAACCCCTTCTCCTTCCCCTTAAAGTTGTATATTAAATTGATATTCTTGCCTGTACGCATGTGCGCGCACAAAAAAAAAAAAAAATTACAGTGAATAAATACCATCATGGCCATACTGAGGTTACGAATTGTGGAGCTATTACGTAATGCTAAGAAAGCATTGAATTGTTTACAAACGCAATGTAAACCACTGCGGTCATTTTACATATGGTTCTACATTATTTTCGCTGTTTTCCTGTGTGATGCTTAGTAAATTCAATTCATTATGTTTCACACAGGAGGAACTTCAAGAACAAGCAAAACTATGAGCGTTTGAAGTGGCGTAACGTAATCAAAGGGATGAACTCGTTTGTCAAGAAAAGGAGTGAGTGATTATGCAAATGGTTGAAGTACAGTTCCAAAGGCAGTGGGAGACTTTTATGTATGTGAAGTAAGGCACTCTTGGACGGCCACTATCGTATCTAGACAACATAAGTATTGTATATGATGTTCACCATTAAAGTAGTAAAGTGATTTTGGCACTTCATATTTAGCCATTGACACTCTACTTTTTGTCTTTATTTTATGTGAAATTACCAAATTACCTTTTATTTTGTTAGTGTTCATCTATTTTAAAGGGTATTGTTGTAATTTTAAGTTAAAAAAGTTTAGTGCCAAAATTAATTTCCTTTAAAATGATTTGTGAAAATATTACTACGAGACAGCATTATCCTTTGGCAATGAATGTTTAGATCATGTTGTACTTTCCGTAGTCTCTGTCTTGGCTTCCCCATTTTGCTGTAGGTTTGTTGACATGTTGTCTGGTGCTCCCGAGGAAAATCCAGCCCCCGAGAGCCCAAATCCATTTCGGCTAGTATTTCGCAAAGGGATATGTTTTGGAAGAGAGAAGGAAATATAATACAACTGTGGACCACTGCACTTATCCAACGCATGGGCCACCGCACTTGGTTCAACGCATGAGCCACTGCATGCCATGTAGGATTCACTTTGCCAACAGAGATACTCCCTCCGTCCCATTTTGTTCCGCCTGTTTTCTTTTTGGAACATCCCAAAAAATTATCTATATCTCACAATCTATAATGTTTTTTATGATTTTGAAAACTTTGTTTAATAAAATAAATTAAGATCTATCAAACAAGATCCATATTGAATATATAAAATATTATAGGTTGTAAGATATAGATAATTTTTTAGGACGTCCAAAAAAGGAAACATGCGAAACAAAGTGGGACGGAGGGAGCTATATTTTTTGAATTTGTAGGGATGTCTGTTGAAATTGATTTTTTTCAAAATCTCATAAATAATTATTTTAAAATTTATGAATATTATTTTTTGTATTTTTGTGGGGTAAATAATTATTTTAAAATTTATGAATATTTTTTTATATTTATGTGGGATAAATAATTATTTTAAAATTTATGATTTTTTTTTTTTGTATTTTTGTGCGACTCAAAGTGAGCCTCACATGACATGCAGTGGTCTTAGACTTTCTAAATATAGAGTAATAAGGAGGAGATAAAGAGGTGGATATAATTGAATGAAAGATTAAAAATTACTTGGTTTGTTTGTTTTGGAGTTGATATGGGGGGGAATAAAACATAATTGTGTGCACTTTTCTATTTTGCCCCCAAACCAATGGGTATCCCTCCAACCAAAAATTCTTCACAGCTCGTCAATCCAGAATGCATAGATGAATAACAAACGAGAATATCATTTTAACGAAGGGTTCCGTGAATAGTTGTTTATCGAGGTGAATCGCGTGCTTCCATTTCAGTTTTGAATAATACGGATTTAAGTGAAACGACGGCCGAGATCGCGCACCTCTGTAAATGTCTTGTTCACAGCTCCTCCGTAACAAGACAATCTCATAACAACCATTCGAAAATGAAGTAAAACAAACAAAAAAATTGCTATTACTCGTTAGCGAACAAAGCATCTCCAACTGCCAGTAAGTTTCCAGTAACAAGCACTCCTACCCACGAAATTAATTTCTAAGAAAAGAGATTTGGATTATTTGGGTTCTTTGTGTTCCTTATCGAAATTTGCTCGCATCACGCGATCCCTGTATCAATTGCTCCACAAATTTTACAGGGAAACACAAAGATAGAGTGAAATAGAAATACAACACAGACAGAGAGTACATCAAACGAAGAGTAACCAGAGTCGTCCTCACAGCCCTAACCTCGATCTCCACCGGAATCCAAAAACCTTGCCACCGGAAAATCCTGAAGTCGACAACGGTGACGAGAAGTCAGAACCCTCTCCCTCTTCTCCTCTCTCCCTCTCTCTCCCTCCGTGCAACGGTGCAAGGGAAGAGGGCAGAAAAAAATTTACAATAAAAGACAAATCTTGAAGTGTCATCATAAAAAATTAGAGTGCCAAAATCATTTGCCAATTACTAATCAAGGTTTTAGAGTAAATCACTATATAACACATATCTACAATTAGTAATGTGGTTAGTCCACTTTTTTTTTTCCCTTTTGAGTAACAATCAATCTTAGGCCCCCTTCTTACCTAATTAAGGGAATTTAAGAAGCAAAACAAGAAGAAAACATAGCATGTGATAGACGATACAAAAGGATATGGTCGATCTTGGTTGTCTTCTTGTATTAGAGGAACGTAATCTCTGCGTTTCTTCTTTAGAAATAAGCTCCAATCGGATCAGTGATTTACCAAAAACTCGATGGATAAATAGTCTCACTCCAAGAATTTCTGGTAGAGCACTGACCGTCTAGAGCTTATCCTAATACTTCTTGAGCGAGAACCCTAATGAGTCTTGCAAATCCCTTTCTTAGACTACCTGTATATATATAGCATTTTCAAGACAGAATGGTTGAATTACAATGGAGACATGGAAACAAAAATCATTTATGGTTTGCAATTAATATCTTTGACTCTTTATTAGCCTGATTTTGAGATTTGATTTGCACGGCAGTGGCATGTGAAAAAAACAAAGCATGCGAAAAGAAAGACGATACGAAAGGATATGGTCGGTCTTGGTTATCTTCTTGGACTAGAGGAACGTAATCTCTGCATTCCTTCTTTAGAAATAAGCTCTAATCGAATCAGTGATTTACCAAAAACTAGATGGATAAACAGTCTCTCTCCAAGAATTTCTGGTAGAGCACTGACCTTTTAGAGCTTATCCTAATACTTCTTGAGCAAGAACCCTAATGCTTCTTGCGAATCCCTTTCTTAGACTACCTGTATATATAGCATTTTCGAGACAAAATGGTTGAATTACAATAGAGAGATGGAAACAAAAATCATTTATGGTTTGCAATTGATATCTTTAACTCTTTATTAGCCTGTTTTTTAGATTTAATTTGCACGGCACAGGCACGTTTAGCTTTGACACAACACGACATGATATGGACTGGCATAGCATGACACGAACACTAGAGTGGGCCGGACTAGGCCATCGTTTTGGAGCCCATGGCACGACATGAGCACGAGCACATTGAAGCACGGGTATGGCACGAAGCACGGTAAGGGCATAAGGGCACAATACAAACGTGATTTTTTATTTTACAAAAGAAACATCCAAAAAAAGAGAAAAAAAATTGTGCCAATTGTGAATCGTATACCATATAAAAGTTATACAAAGTAGTATATTACATTGCGGCCCCATTTGATAACAGTGATAGATTGATGAAATTCGTAAGGAGATGAGATTAGGATTGGGATTGATAATGAGAATGGATTGCTAATGAGAAGAGATTGATAATGAGTATGTTTGTTTGGGATGAGATTAGATGATGAAATTATTAATATCATGTTTGTTTGAGATGTAATTAGATGATGTGATTGGATCCATAGAAGGGATTAGTAATGAGAAGGGATTGGGATTGGACTACGAATACCAAGTCCCGATAGGTATTGCTAATACCCCCTATGGGCCAAATTGTTCATCTCATGGGACTACCAATCCGGACCAATTTTGAAAACCAAACAAAGTATTACTAATACCATCACCTTAGCAATCCAATCCTAACCTCCAATCTGTTTATCAAACGGGAATGTAGGACCAGTCAGCTTCTCACACATGACATTCAACAGAAACAACAGCGATCTGCTTTCAATAATGTGTTAATTTTAATTTTAATTGTAATTATTTGTCATTTCACCATTTGCTTCCTTTATTTCCCAGAGAGAGCTTTCAAAGTGATGACCCAAATGTACGGTCCCTTGCTCCTTCAAGAATTTCTGGTAAAGCACTAACCGTCTAGAGTTTATCCTAATACTTCTCGAGCGAGAACCCTAATGAGTCTTGAGAATCCCTTTCTTAGACTAGCGGTATATATAGTATTTTTGATAGAGAACGGTTGGATTACATTAGAGAGATAGAAACAAAAATCATATATGATTTGCATTCAATGTCATATGTAATATGGTTTGCAATTGATATATTTGACTCTTTATTAGCCTGATTTTGAGATTTGATTTGCTTTAATTGTATGATAAGTGATTCCAAGATTGCTCCTTACTTTTTCTAGGTTCTTCTAGAGGTATTGAATGGGATGGGCCAACACGAGCACAACACAAGCATAACACATTTCGCTTTGGTACGACATGGTATGGGTCGGCACAGCATGGCACAAACACTAAGGTGGGCTAGGCTGGGCTGGGCCATCGTTTGTTTTGGAGCACCCGACACGACACGAGCACGAGGCATGGCACAGACAGTTTAAAGCACAGGTAAAACACAAAGCACGGTACGGACACGGGTATTGTTCGTTGTGGGGTCTCAAAATCTCTAGGCACGATCTTCGATAAAATTTCTCTCTCTCTCTACTTTTCACTCTCAAAATCCAAACCTAACATGACTTTTACTAGAAAAAAGAGCAACGTGCTCGCACGTCGTGCTCGTTGAGAATACATTTGTATTGTGTGAACACATTTAAAAGACCTGACAACTCAATTGCATTCCGAGCCTCTTCTCACCATCTACTCTCTCTCTCTCTCTCTCTGAATCCAAATTTTGATTCTAATAAAGATTGGATTTTGATTTCTCTCTCTCCGTGCATGTGGTTGGAATTGATTGTGTTCACACAACACAATTGGGTTCCTCTTCTATGTGAATGGTTGTGGATGGCGTTGTTGGATTGTTGTGTATGCAGTTGAATTGTACCTAAAAAGCCCCTACACATCTAGACAAAACTCACACATTCATTGGACACCCGTGCATTTTTTTAGAGCATTCCCTCTTCTTCTCTCTCTCTCTCTCTCTCTCTCTCTCTCTCTCATGTGATCGGAATTAATTGTGTTCACACTACACAATTGGGTTCTCACCTTTTTTTAATCAATAAGTCTAGGTACACTACATCAAACCACTACACTATCCACTACCATTTTTGTAGGGCCCATTCCGGGTCCTAAAAAAATACAAAAAAATGTTCATAAATTTTAAAATAATATATTATGGGACCCTGTAAAAAATTAGTTCCAACAAATATCGGTAAGTATTATTTCTTGATTCGTAAGGGCAAAACTGTGCAGTTAAACAGTTTCGTCCCTACAAATCAAGAAATAATACGTATCAATATCCGTTGGAGCTAATTTTTTACAGGACCCCATAATATATTATTTTAATTTTTTAATTGATTGTGTTTCTGATTCTGATTACTTCCTATTAATTGTGTTCACACTACACAATTGTGTTCTAACGAAAAAAACCCCTACACATCCGGACAAAACTCACACATTCATCAAAAAACATGAAAAGTCTGATAAGGTCAAAATGGTAATCCAGGAATATAGCAAAATTACTCAATAAACCCTCAACCTTCCACCAATGACAAATCACTACAAGCTAGAGGAAGAAGGGCATTCTCGGGAGAACATGGCCAAAATGGCTCATCAACGCTTACATGCGCCAATAGGCTCAACGCAGCTTTAAGGCAAGGGTAAGGATTTGATAACTCAAATTGTCCCAAACTGACTTATACGCACCTCAACTAATTTCTCTCACCATCCAATAGTTATGAATTCGACCTCTTATTGAGCGATTGCTTGTGCATTGTCTGCGTCAAAATATCCAGACACCTGGCACCCATACACACAAGGGAAAAAGAGAAGGCTTGAGAGAGAGAGAGAGAGAGAGAGAGAGGGGATATTCATAGACACCATGACAGCCTCCTCTTGACACAATCAAAGCTTCGTTATCAACTGGATTACAGCAGTACTTGAAGCCTCCACTTTGAGCCAACTAAACTGAAAATTATTGCCTGCTCTTGGCGACATGCCTTAACAATCCGAGAAATTGATGCGAACCATACGAATTCAAAGGTAGACCTCAAACGATCGTGTGGCTAGGTGGCTCCCAGGCTGGTGAGGCATTTCCCCTCAAGAGCACTAACTTCTTGAACAAAAGATCTTATTCTCTAATCTTCCTAAAAGCAAAGATTGGCATGGTGGGTGAATCTCTCTTACCAGTTGCGATGCCCATGGCAGGTCCTACGCTAGGAAACCACAACCTTGAGGGCTCGTTTGGTTCACATTACTTATCCACTTCTTGCTTAAAAATACGCAATAAGCTTTTTTGGCACCTGCCGGAGTTACTTATTGATTATCAACGCAAAAACCACTGTAATAAGCCAAGTACTTTTGTTATGCATTTCACAAAGATAAACAATAAGAGAGTAATAAGCAAGTAACCAAATCGGCCTCAAGCAAAAACGAGGAACATTAGTTCATAATACAAGAGTATAACAAAAGCCCCTAGATATGCACAACAAGAAGATCAAATCAACAATTCTTATGGACCAAAGCTCTCTCCCAAAAGACATAGGACAAAGATAAAGCTCAAGACACAACTGCTTCCATGGAAGCTAAAATAAAGGCCTTCGAAATACTGATAGAGAACTGCTTTAACAGAGATAGAACACGCAAGAAAGTTTAGACGATTTCTGCAGCCCTCTAAAATATGGTCATTACACACTCGGTACATAAAATTAACAAACCTAACAAGGAGATCTCAACATCCGCTACAAAGAAATGAAGGACAAGTTTATACAATCACAACAAATCAACCCCCAAAAGCCGTTCTGCATCCATTTCACACCCTCATTACCTAGATTGTACCTCCTTTTGATCACGTTTTCCACAAGAAGGTCACACAGCATGCCATTTCCCCAACTTTACCATTTGCTTCCTTCATTTCCCAGAAAGTGCTTTCAAAGTGATGACCCAAATGTACGGTTCTTTCAACCATTTAACGTTGGACTTTGACAACTATAGATCATGAAGGCAATCGGGAATGACAAGCACTTTCTTTTGCACCAAGAAGTTGTCATGAGTTGAGTATGCAATATGCACCCACATGAATATCACCACACTTTGCAAAGTTCAACACTTGATGCAAGTTGTCCAACTCTTTCCTCGAAAACCAAGGGGCCTCATTCAAACTGCAACTATCTGAGATACCATGACCTCTCAAAACTTTCTAATCTGTAATGCAAAAAAGACGTACAAAAATGATTCTACTACTTCCAAAACTACTTGAAAAGAACAATAATAAATCAACACTAGGAAGAAAAGAAATTAAGTGCTTGATATTTTTCCCCCCACAGAAGTTTGAAAATAACACAATGGAAACCAAGGTATAGTAGGAGGTTAAATACAAAGATATCCCTCAGAAGGCCTAGTATCCACCTGGCATGAAATCATGGTCCCTCTACCTCATACAGTATAAACTAGCAAAAGGGAGCACCAACCTGTCGCAAGTTTCATGCACAAATTCAGATTACTAAATAGTTCGTCACGGGGATTTGGAAAGCACAAGAACAAAGCAGAACTAGCATCCATAAATAAAAAGGCAAAAAACATTATTGACCAAATGATCGGATCAAATATGAAGGCTCAAGCCTCAAACTAGTACAGTACGAATCCAGAAGGCTCAAAATAGTACAGTACCAAATCCAGATATCAAAATTCACAAACTTGGTGACTTAGCCCATAGTACCAAATTTTGGCCAAGCTACCCAAATTGCAAACCATTGACATTCAGACAACTAATACAATCCCAGTTCCATTACATAGGTTCACTTTGCAAATTCATGAATTTTGATTTGACCGCAAAAGCACTCACAACGCATAAAAAACGCTGATACCTGATCAGTTGTCTATTTAGGTACCAGGCTACCAGCTCCAGCTGTCCAAACCTCATACAAATTGGTTCTACATTTTAGCATCTCAGCAACAGAAATTGCTCAGAAGGGGAAGCTAGAAATTCTGCACTGATTTAAGCACATACTTACGGACCATGATCACTTTCAATAGACCAAACCAATAATTTGCCCAAACAAACAAATGTACATCAAAAGCTCTGATAAAGCATCTTTGTAACCCTAAAAGGAACATAACAGATGGAAAACTGTGTTCAGACGATGCTCAGAATGACCCCAGTGGTGAAAACATGAAGAATGGCCCACAACAATGAACTCTTCAAAAACACTAGATACAGTTTCAAGACATCAACAGGTAAATTCCAGCCCTAACATAAATTTCAGATTTGAAAATAAACCTTCAAAATGC
This sequence comes from Rhododendron ovatum, assembly GCA_019656835.1. Lineage (NCBI taxonomy): Eukaryota > Viridiplantae > Streptophyta > Magnoliopsida > Ericales > Ericaceae > Rhododendron > Rhododendron ovatum. The sequence continues at coordinate 8,691,200 of CM033794.1, read as the reverse complement.
ATCTTTTGAACCCTTACTCGAATACATACCAAATTGCGGTTAACCCTTTTCTTGACTCAAATCAAGGAGACCTATTTCTCATACAAAATTTGCAACGGCTAGATTTTTCTGTGGCGGCAGTGTTAGATCTGGGTCATACGACAATCTGGTCAGACAGTAGCAAGATAAAGAAAAAGGAAAAACCTTGAAAATTGCTCGTCTAGTCTTTTGTAGTAGTTACAAGAAACCCAACCGGAGAGAGAGAGAGAGAGTCAACCTAATTAGGCCGGCAGGGTTTTTGCTCCGGCTGCTTGTAGAGCAGCCCTAATTAGGGTTTTTCGCAACCGTTGGTCCTTCTGGGTTGAGAACATAAACCTCAACCAAAAGGTTTTAGGCTCTGTTTGGAAGTCGGGGAAAGAAAGGGAAAAGGAAAGAAAACAGTAGTAATGAAAAAGGAGAGGGAAATTTGGAGAGAAATTAAGAGGAAAGTTGAATTAGAATTTAAAAATTTTCTGCAAGAACCTAACAATGGTGGGGAAAATTTTAGGCTCATTTGGAACCCATGGGAAGGGAAATTTAAAAAATTTTCCTTACATTGTTTGGTTTGAAAAAAAAGAGTGAAGAAAATAAGAATTTCAAATGTAGTGAATAGTAAATTTTTCCTCCCATTTTCCTTTCATTTTCATTCTCTTTTATTTTCCTTTCTTTTTCTTTCCTTTCTATGGGTTCCAAACATAGCATTAAAATTTTCCACCAACTACCCGAGCCAATGATAGAGGCAAGATTCCTTTCCACAACTTCCCAAGGGTTTGTTTGGTGTTTTTTTTTTGTGTTTTCTAAGAATAAAAAAGGTTCGAATTGGGGACGTTGTAACCACACATGAAAGAGCGAGTGAACCAGTCTTGTGTTTCTTCAGATTAATAATTGTTTTTTTCCTAAATATCTCCAAATTCATACGCAACTAGTAATAAGTTTTGAAATGTTACGAAAATAGCACCACGTTTAGTTGATCAGGTCAACAGTACAAAATTGTATCATCAGGTACTACACAATTGTATGATCAGGTTATCAGCACAATCCCGATCCTAGAAATAGTTATACCACATAGGAAACAAGAGAGATTGACGAATCATATCTTGCCATGTATGTGTGACAGAAATCGCAGACAAAAACCAGTGACCTATAGCGAGGAGGGGCGCGAAATTGTTCTAGCTAGAAATTGTTCCATCCAAAGGTGCTCCTGCCACATTTATCATTCAATGAGACATACCCTAATCCATGAACCATGCAGACTCTTGCCAAGTACATAGAGAATAAAAATTACTGAAGAAAGCCAACACTTGCGTGGAGCCCAATTAAAGCCGGAGCAAAGCGCCGTAAACACGGAAGATTATAGTGGGACGTACAGTCAATTCTTGCATCAAACAAAAAGGGTCTCCACACATTTCAAACACACTCAGATTGTTTGATTGTTAAAAGATTTCAAATTCAAACTACTATTGTTACACAGCTTAATTTACAAACGGGGTGAGCTTTGGAAAAGAGAACGCATACGATACTATCTCTTCCCTCGATTCACCCCTTTCCAGAACACAAAGTAACCAAAGCCAAGAATGATTTGCCTGAGGAGAGAGCTCCCCCGTATTAAGGATGGCGGAAGCCATTACCGTTCATACTGCCATTTGAGGAAGCATGTCCGTTGTGCATGTCTTGAAACGTGTGCCCCTTTGAATTTCCACTAGAGTTCAAGGGCCGGCGGTCGGAGCCCGATGAGTTGGCAGATTGTGTCGACATGGTTGCGCCAGACTTGGGCTCCTTTTCTGATGAAGAATTGGTGCCGTTATCATCTTGTTTCTTCGTGTTAAGAAAACGTCCTCCACAACCCCTTGCCCTTCTCATAGCATGTTGGTGTCTAGATTCATGAAGATACGGCTGAATTGGCAAAGACAACCATCCATTAATTACTCAAGATTTTCCCAATGGAAAATAAAACGTTAATCAGATTGCAACACTTCTCAGGAACAAAATCTCGTAATCATAATTTGTAAGGTTGACAGAAATATAAATCAGAATCAGGTATAATTCTCCATTTATTTTCCTAGTAGTTTTTAGGTGACGCGGCATAGCAAAACGCAGTTCTTAATTCTTTATTAAGCTCACTAAAAGTATCAACCCATGAACTGTAACTCCTACCTTTCTATCTTTTATTACTTTCTTTTCCAACTCCAGCTTAGCTCGTGTTTGCCTTCGCCGCAAAATTCCATGATATTGCTTTGCATTCACGTAAACAGGCTCCTCTTCCATTTCAAGGGGAAGAGGCATTCTAGTCTGCTGGAGACCAAGTAAATGAGGATGAACCTGGGATCATAGGAATAACTGTCAGAAGAAATTCATTCAGACGTGTCCTTTGAGAACTTGTTTCTTCAGATAAACCTAACTGTAGCATGACCAAGAAGATTATCTAAAAATATAACGACCTTACATGTTGCCACATACATGTAATCTTATCTAGTGTTGCTTCCTCTAAGAAAATGTGAACAACTATTGTGTAGCATTTAATTAAAGAACATATAACTAATTGAAATCGTTGGCATAGCTTGATAAACATTGTTGGGCTCCTTTCCTGACAAGTCAAATCGTGTTTGGGACTATAGGTTGATCTAATATGGAACCAAAGCTCCGGTTCCTTGAAGTGGAATTAAGTCCCTCTGTCTGCTTTATTCTCCCTTTACATTCTTACTATCTTCTTATCCCCATGTATCCATATTTGCATCTCAACATGCAGGACGGCGTTGGATGTGGAGGGTATTGGATAGCTTGATGTGAATTCTTGGGCCCATTTCTAAGAGCTTAAGCTTTTAGGACAATTCATGATCAAGACGCCCTCCAAAAAGAAGGCGGCCAAATCACGCAGACAACAAGGTGTTGCTAGTTGCTGTTAAAAAATGATTTTGCTGATTAATAAATACAGTACTTAATAAGAATATATGCCCATATCCGGAATGTTCATATGCATGCTCCATATACAACTTTCTAGCTCAAGTGGTACATACATTCCCTAGATAAAGACTAGGTTACGCTAAGGTTTGGAGTTTGAAATTTTGAATGCATGGCACTGTGAAAGAGCGACTTACATGCATTATGGTACAAAAGTAAACACCAAAGGACATCAAAAAAGAGTACACGGTCCAAAGTTGAAACATATGGCATTCTTAATAGGGAAGCGGTGACATTACCATAAACTGATATAAAGGACAAAGAGCATATGCAAGTAGACTTACAAGAATGAGATCAAGATAGAGGCAGAGAGAGAAAGAGAGGGAGGAAGACGAGGACCAAGTTGCATTCCTACCTGTGCCCCGTATGCCATTAAACCCCCATAATGTGGCTCGGAATATGGATATGAGGTCAACACCTGCAGACGTATAACAAACTAATGTCACCCTTAATAATTGCATACTCGCAACGAAGTATGTAAAACCCCCTCCATTGGTACTCCAACCCTCCAAGTGCCCAAAAGTACAGTTTAATGAGTGATAAAAAGAGAACAACACACACACACGTGCACAGAGAGAGAGAGAGAGAGAGAGAGAGAGAGAGAGAGAGAGAGAGAGAGAGAGGAGCTCTTACAATCGAGTGACCAACAAGTTCCATTTGGGAGTTTGGTTCAAGATGCTCCCCCATAGCTGGTGGTGTCATAGAAGGAACATGCTTGAGGTGCTGCTGTTCTCGCACACTATGACCATTCAAGCCTAAAAGAAAGATTTTCGTCAGTCAAATGGATAGAGATGTTTGGCAAGTAAGCTAAAAAGTTTTTGCTTATTACTTTAATTTTGGCTCCCAGGGAGCTATTTCCAATCGATTCTATCTTTTGAGCTTCATTTCTTTCTCATATAAACTCAATACATAACAAGGTATGCATCCCATGGGCTCTAAGTGCTATTTTTTGTCATCGCGTGACTGTTTATACATTTCGAGTTTACTAAGCATACCAAACTATATAGCACCACAAGCATAAGTGTAATTACTTTAAAGTTAGAGACAATGAGAAAGGGGAAGAACCCTATCACAGACACGGTGGTGGCTGTGTGGGGAGAAAGAGAGGTTGTGGTGGTTTTGTGGGGGAGATCAGAAGTGGTGGTAGTATTGGGGTGATAGGGGTGGTGGCGAAGAAACACAGACTGGACACAGATGGAAACAAATACATCATACCGACTAAGAAACCAGGTAGTATAAAGAGGAGTATGCCGCACATAGAGGGTACCTATGAGAACCTCTCGAATTCGCAATTTCGAGTAAAAATGATACAATAATTCATGATTATGTTAATAAAACTCATAGCCAATACCAATATATCAATTACTTGTACTGTCCTTGATGTGTCCATTTACTACCTATTAAAGATTTGTCATCGTCAAATCCAAATGTGCATAAGGATTCATTTTGAACCGTTGGTGACTACACAAAATAGAACCTAAAACTTCAGCTTATGGGAAACTCATCAACGAACCAAAAGAAACTCAGTATTCAAGTCAAGTCCTGAAGTACATTCCAAGCCTATATAAATGAAACTATCACGCACAAATAAAATAGCTAAGAGATTTTCACTCTCGTACCAAAGAAAAGAGCAAATACCAAAGCAGAGAACTAGATTCGGAAGATTCTTTTTCACAATGAAAACAATGGGCACATATGAACCACACCTGTTTCCCACCTTCAAAAAAGTTGTACTTCACACTTGACTAATCTTCTCATTTAGCAGTCTATATCAGTAAAACCAAGTGACAACTCGGACAATAACCACAAAAACAGACAATAATTACCAGATTGCTGGGCAGCAGCAGCATGTGATTCTTTATTGCCACCATCACCGTTAGCTTGGGAGGGGATAACTCCCATCGTGGAAGCACCAGTAATGTGTTCCATTGAAGAAGGCATGACATGGGTTCCATTGCCACGCCACCAAGGCTGGGAGTAGGCTGTTGACGCTGATATTATATGTGCTCCATTCTCTTGCTTCCGATCTTCATCTTTGGATTTCGTTGGCATTATTCTCAACTTACTCAGGGAACTAATCACTGTCTCAATCCCCGAGTTTACTGTACCAACCACATTATTGAAGGAGTTGTAAGGCGACAAAACATTGTGAGCTAACACAACGTAATAATAGCCGATACCAAGATCTTCAGATAAACATCAAACATAACCCCATGCAAGCAAAAGGGCTAAATAAAACCCGCAAATTAAAGCTCTATACTGTTAGTTTGGGAGCTCCACGTTTCCAGGGCATGGTCAACTAGGAACTACAGGATTGCCAGTGGGGTATGAAGGGAGCAAGCCAATATTGCACTCAGTCTCATAATCCAACCCAAGAAACCAACCAAAAAAAAAAAAAAAACCTTTCACTTGGAATGAAAATTGTCCCGGCAAAATTTTACAGAATAACAGCACATTTACAAGGTCACAATTGACCCATTGGTCATGTCTGCTCAAATATGTGTGTGTGTGTGTGTGTCTATATATACGTGTGTTTGTGTGTGTGGGGATTTATACATACATATGCCAAAAAGAATACACAGAAACTTCTTTCCCTAGATCTCGAAATCATGTCACCGTCGTCATCATAACATACAGAAAGATGAAAAAAAAAAGGAGACAAGGTAAACACAAGAACAAGCCACAGAAACACAGCCTAATCAACTACAGAAAAAGGAGTTAAAATCGAATATAAAAATTAGACAAATTTGGAAATATCCAATACCCACCAGATCACAACCCCCTCCCTCATCCTTGGCTATGTACAGAAGTTCAATTCAATTTCATTTTCCAGACATTTTCAATTTACTTAACCAGAGTATCCAATTAAGAAAATTTGAATACAACAACATAATCTTACCATAGATAAACCCAACATTCGGTTTCTACAAAAACTAAGGACCATAGAAAGGAGAAAGAAAATGCAAAAATATATATGTGTGATATATGTATTAGTTATATTGACAGCTCTGTTCTACTAATTCTCAACTACCCAGCAGTGGTTAGGCTAAAATTAAGCATCAACTTTTCTATTTTTTTTCCTACGCTTAACAATCCTATATCTAAATGACCAAACAGAACTTAAAAGATATAAACTTCTCAAGAAAACAGCATGGAAGCAAGAGAAATCATAACCCAAATCTATATTTTTTCTTGAAACCAATAAAATGGGTTATGCCGAAAACTTTATCAAGAAGAATTCAGAGGAACAGAAACTTACCTTTTGTGGGGTTGAGAAGAGTGGATAGAACCCTAAAAGCTCTGATTTGATTCTGGATTCAAACCCATGAATCCATTTGGTCTGTGCAGAGAGGTCAGTGGTTGATGAGAGAGAGAGAAGAAAACAACATAAATGGAGAAAGAGAGAGAGAGAGAGAGAGAGAGAGACATGTGTGCTACTTCTACTAATTTTTATTTATTTATTAATTTATGGAAATTTTCTTTTGTTTTATAGGCCACGCTAATGTCGCTCTCTGTGTCTCTGTTAAGGAGAAATTGAAGTAATTAGCAACTAGAAGTCTTTGTTTAAACAAGGTAAACTAGCAAGCTCCGTACAAGTGGACTAAAGTAGCCTTGTATTCTCAGATAATGACATTTATGTCCTTTTCTTTTTCTGGAGGAACATTCCTTTGCAATCAAAATTAGACAAAAGGGTCAAGGTTTCAAATGATTGGTAGCTAAAGTTTATCACCACAAAATCTACTCCTTCAAAACCACTACCATACATCCCAATGTAAATCTTGTAATTCATTTAATTAACGCAAAAATTTGTTTATATGGACATTCAATTTTGCATTAAAAAAACAATAGAGAACTCATATTAACTAATACTTTGGCATTTACTTTTGAAAAAACGAAGTCAAGAACTTAACCCAACGTATAAGACTAACAAATAACCTGCCACTAGATCAAATGGGTTCGGTGTTTATCTCAGTTCATATGTTACGAACTTGCTTTTTTTATTTCTTAGAACTTAAAATAGTAAACTATTAAATTCAGTCGTAACTTGTATGAAACTGGAACATAACTATGTCCCATAATAACTAAAATTACATTATTAGTATCTCTGACAAAATATTAAGTATGTTCAATCTTTGTCACAATGATGTTACTTAAAAATTTTAAATTTTGTCGGCAAAGAGTTAAAATAAAAAACTAACCAAAAGATCTCTCTTAAAACTTTTTTCTTTAAAAAAATATGTTAGAAGCTAGTTGCACTTTTTTTAATACATTTTTATTCCAAGTGAAAAATAGGGAAGATATTTTTTGTAAGTGACTCGTTGAAAGCATTTTTTTTTTCTCGATTGACTTTATATATCTTATGTCAAGTGTGTTGAAGATTAAAAGAAAGCAAGATAATACATTTGTCTATTTGATCGTGAATAATACACTTGTCACCTAAATAAGAAAGAGGGGATTCGAATATGTTTTTGAATATTCTCTCTTGTGATCCTCTTTAATGATTCAAAATAGAGTTTATTACCGCTTTTGTGACGTAATCACTACTTTAATAAGCACCAAATATACGATCGTTCTTGATTGACATCATATAGATTACGTCGAGCATGGAAAATATTAGAAGAAAACGAAGATGACAAATTGCCATATGTTAAAAAGCATTACTTTGTAAATGTCACCCAAATTAAAATCAAACAGAGGAAATTTGATTTTGTCCTTGAATATTCTCTTTTATTATCCTCTCTAATGTTTTTTTTTTTTGGTGGGTCATTTTTATACATCAGCTGGGTCTAGGAGAGTTATTCATAACCCTGGACACCAGTCGCGCCCTCATGAGACTCGAACTCATGTCTCCATTAGAGAGGCAGATGAGAATACCAACTTGACAAACTTGGCTTCTCCTTCTCTTAACAATTGAAAATGAAATTTATTAAAGTTACCTTTTTGGTGGCATAACCAATACACTAATAAGCACCAAATATAAACTGGATATTTTCAAAAAACTAATCAAAGGTCAATATAAACTGGATGTTTTTTAATAGTTTTATTTTTATAGTCAAACATGCTTCGATTACGTATTTATCAATATTCAATTAGTTTGGATTCTCACTCAAATAATTTGCATATCAAAATCTCTGAAAAGGCTTGAATCATCAACGATGATCTGCATCAATTGGTGCTTCGAAGAGTGGGGAATAAAAAGAGGTCAACACAGCCATTAAAACAAACACAAGAGGGCAAATTCGTCACAGGAAAATCTCCTGCCAAGTGCCAGCCGCCCGAGTCCACTATTTGGCTAATCCTCTTTGTTTGTTTAATTAATCGGCCTTAATTTTAGTCTATCCACAACGTCCAAGTTCATGATGAGTTCACGAGATGGGGCCACAGCACGTGAATCCCACGTGCCTCCCCGTGAAATCGACAGCTGGCCGTTTGGAGGAGTTTTAACGGCGGAGAGCCGTTTGGTGACGGCGCCCAGGTGGTGGTTTTTTTTTTTTGTCGGGGTCCGAGGTAGCATAGAAGGAGTGTGCCTCTGGAAGATGGGAAAGGGGAAGATGTATAGCACGTATGCGGAGGACTTGTGTTTGAGGGGACACGTGAGTTGATGCACGTGTTAACAGCCAACTATGTCAAAGTTAGTGAGGGGTGGACACGTGGATGTTGACAAATCCAGGCGTTTTCGGTAGTAAATAAATTTTGAGAAAGAATTTGTTACAATCAAGTTATTAGCTGATTCCGATGATGAATAAATTGTTGAGAAATGTCAAGTTATTTTTGGTAGTAAAGTAATAACTATGTGAGTGAAAAAAATTGTTAAGAAATAAGTTGTTCACAAGTTGTTAAGTGAAACAACAAGCTAAAATGACAAAACTCATTGATTAGAGCGTAAATAAGGTGGTAAAATGGCATACATTTTTTCACCAAAAACTAAACACCCCCTCAAAAGACGAGTGATTATTCAATACTCTTGAAGTACCGCTCCACGAATATTTTTTAGTATGTAAGTACAAAAGACTCGTAGAACGTCACATGACGCTGCTCTAAAGGGCAAATAACAATTTTTCTCGAGGGACCGGCCAAGCAAGTGTGGAGTAAATTAATTATTTTGAGTAAATGTTTTTATTCGTGTTGTGAAGAAATTTAAAATAAGGATAAGAAATAAAAAATAAGAATATTTTTTTTTTTAAACTTAATTTTACTAAACAAGCTGTGTTGGGACTTGGAGATAAAACTTGAAAGTACAAGTCCTAACTTAACGGTGCCGTTCATTCCCCTCCCTCTAGGACATTCTTCGTGTTATCATTCTCTTTCTCATAGGGAAATGAGCAAACCCCACCCACTTAAGGCTGCGTTCTTAGAACATGCAAATTGTAATAAGTAAATGAGAGGAAATAAACAAATTTAATAACAATGATTAAAAAATACTTAATAAATAAAGTTGTAAGTCTTTTTAGGCCCTATTTGATAATTTGATTCCGCCATGAGACTGGACTAATAATCCCTTCGGACTATTAATTCCTTGTTTGGTAACAGCTTGTGAATCCATGCGATGAGGAAGCCGGACTTTAGGAGATATTAGTAATACCCCTTGGGACTTGGTATTCATAGTCCAATCTCAACTCTTTCTCATTACCAATTTCTTCTATCAATCCAATCTCATCCTAAACAAACATACGCATTATCAATCTCTTCTTCTCATTACCAATTTCAATTATAATCTTATCTCTTTATGAATCTCATCCATTTATCATTGTTATCAAACGGGGCCTTAGCAAATAATCAAATTCCACGTATTCCACAATCAAACTTAACAATTTTTACCAATAACCAAACTCGAAACTCAATAACTCAAAAACACCCCACATTGAAATCATCTCATCGAGACAAATAATTTGGTGTGATTGGATGCATGATTGAAACTCGTTTGAGATTGAATAAATGTGCATTGTGTATTGTGGAATTTTTTTTGTTAGGGATGCAAAAATAACCAATATAGAGGTAAATGTTGTTAAATTTGATTATGAACTAAATAAATAATCAAATGTTGATGTAGAACATTTTGGTTATTACTTTTGATTATTATCATTGCGGATGCTCTTATGAACTTAACTTAAACTTAACTTAAATCTGATAATTTTGTCCTTATTTGAATTTTTTTTCCATTTGTTGATTTTGCGCCAAAATTTTGACAACTATTGATTCGTCTTGACGAGAAGAATCGGGAAAGTAAAATTTCTTTACTTTTACCCAAGTATTTTGAGAAATGACCATTTTTTAGAGCAAAAAGTGACTTTTTGTGCTAAAAAATGATTATTTCTCAAAATACTTGGATAAAAGTGAAATTTTTTAACTTTTCCAATTCGTCTCGTCTGTAACCCACAAAAATTTGACGCAAAACTAATAAATGCGAAAACAATTCAAATAAAAACAAAATTTTTAGATTTAAGTTAAATCTATAAGAATGCAACCTTAAACTTAACTTAAATCAGAAAGTTTTGTCCTTATTTGAATTTTTTTTGCTTGCGCTAAAATTTTGTGAATTATTAATTCGTCTCGACGTCTTTTTGTTAAAAAAATGGTTATTTCTCAAAATACTCAGGTAAAAGTGCCAAAATTTTACTTTTCCGATTCCTCTCGTCGAGACAAATTAATAACTTACAAAAATTTGGCGCAAATCTAATAAATGCAAAAAAAAATCAAATAAAGACAAAATTCTCAAATTTAAGTTAAGTTCAAATTTAATTCACACTTGTACTTTGTTACTTCCCGTGGATCTGACTCAGTCTCGTTATTTCTCCAAGAATGTTACTTCGCATGTGCCATAAAATACCGCGCAGGTATAAACAAAGATGAACCTGACGGCTCCCTGACTGATCAAAAAAAAAAAAGATGAACCAGGCTAAGCTACTCCTCTTTCCCTTCTATATCAACTTCTCTTTGCGCTTTAAACTTGCGAGCAAATGTCGATCGCTCCTTTGCCTAGCTACAACTCCTGTCCAAAGATATATCTTTGCATTCGGACATTATTGGTGCAAGGATAGTTTCCGATTTCAATGTCAGCTCCATGTTTTGGGCGGCCTGAATTAACCAGGACTGTAAACTGGTCCCATTGGGCTATCTAGTCAAGTGCATCGCTGGATCTATTGTGGATGTTCCCACGGAAATCCCTTTGATGTCCGTCAATTTGGCCCTTTAACTCTCACGGTCTTTTCTTGCCTTTAATCTCCATATCATTAAAATTACCAGACAAGCAAATATATATAAAATGGTTGACAGTGACTTTATAAGACTTATAAGGAATTCAACAGTGTATTGTAGTCTGGGTTTGAACTCTTACCATTCCCAATCTTCTCTCCAGCAGATAATGCTTCAATGAAGTTCTTCATGTACTCACCAAAAACAATGTCAGCCCAACTTAGATTTTGGAAACAGTTAGTAGTTCATTTCTCACAGCCTCTATGTAGAATTATAGGGCTAGCAAATAATGTTAGCACGGAAATGCTGTGGGTACAGGACTGGGATCTTTACCCTGCGGGCACAGATCTGTTCAGACGCGTCTCAGAAATCTGTACCCATAGCAGCGGGTACAAATCTTTGCTTCTACTAGAAATAATCATGTTACTATGCTTCAAAATGAGTGGCTCCAATTATCTTTTATAGGACCCGAGACAGGTCCAAAACGGATACGTACACACGGGTACATATTTATACGGGTACATATTCTAAATATGTACCCCTAGCGTTGCTGATGTAAGAACGAAGGGTTAGCCCAGTTTAATGTCCAGCTTCCCAACACTATTCCCCTCACAACGCTTGGAACAAGGAATACAGAACAGATTAAAGCAAGCAATATTTGCTTTACAATTGATAAAACATGATAAACTGATGGTTTTGTCTTTGCAAGAGTACTAATTGTACAACATTCAAATTTCAGCTCTGATTATGATTACATTTCACCGTACCAGCAGGATGAAGGCAATTTCAAGTAGGAATGCTTCATTCGGCAAAGAATCAGGGAAACATACCCTCAAGAAACTCGTCAAAGTTTTCTCCTTCGTCACTCTTACGACCACTTGCTGAAGTTGAATCCTGTCTTCCTACAAAAATCATGAAAAATAACTGTATGTTTATCTGCGAAGATTGAGGATAATGAACATGAGCACGGATTCATGTTCTACATTAACATGAAAACCCTACATAGAGCTTTTTCTTTCTACCCCACAAGATTGGGAAATTAGTATCTATCTCATACCCATTTGCCCCAATTTGCACATGTATGCTTATTTTAAGTGAGTGAGTCGTGGCGCAGCAAATTGATTTACAAGCAATTCCAAGGCTCTGAAATAAGAGGCAAGGACAAACCACCTCCTACCACCAAATGGGCCCCATATTTTGCCTCAACACAAAATCCACAAGTATAAACTGAACCAAGGCTATGGTTGATTGTGGGCTTCTTGTTAGTTCAGCCCTAGTGACATACTCATTTGTGTGCCTGTAATTGTTGGTGAACAGGTTATGGCCGACTGGATTATGATTAGAATAACACAGAACTGCTAGCATTTTAAATTCAGCCCCAGTCCTGACAATCAGCCTTTATGGTGTGTGCTTACTTATAATCCTTTCTTTTTTTTATCACCGACTTATATACCACTGTTTTCCATATAACAGATTTACAGTGAAGAAAGAAGATTAAACTGTAGATAACTAGAAATAGCCTTGTTTGTGCACCATAACTTTGCAGCCCACAAGTGGCTGACTAAAAACTGGCTTGGAATTAGACACGGAGAATGGGCCTTGGCAGCTTGACGAGTGTGCTGGCTGAGAAATGCAGTCACAATATGAAAACTTTTTGAGCAGTTAGCATGTGCGTGTGCCAATAGAGCCACTGGCTGCCACCTGGGTTTGCCAATAGACCTAGAGAATAGAAAACAAAGAGCCCTTGGGATACACCCTAACACCTTATGCTGCATACCCCAATAAAGCGACACAAGTTCAAGCTCCTTAACTACCATGAAAAGAAAAGGAATGGAACACCAAGACAGCACAGTCGTGCCATTGAGATAGTTTTGTAAACATGATGGTTTAAATAGAATCAGTGATTAAACCAAACCTCTTCTCCTCTCTTTGCTCCTCCCATATCCTGTATCAGTGTCATCACCACTTTCTGACCTTTCCCTGAAAACAAGACACACATCAGTTCCCAACACAGAAGAAAATCTGGTGCTTGTCTTTCATAAGTAATGATTATAATGAAAGACTCTTCCCCCACCCATACCCCCATCAATTGGGGATTGCATGGGTGCAGTTATCTCTGTTATTCAAATGAAAGACTGCAATGAGAAACACCTCTTTTTTGGGAGCTCTTCCTTCTCTCTTTTCCTCAATTGTTCCTTCTCTTTTCTCTTCTTATAAAGAAGCTTCTCAGCACATCTGTTTGGAACATGTTAGAATAGTTTAGTCCCACATCGAGTAGTCATGTTATGTAATGGGTCTCGTCATAATATAAATAAAGCTCTTTATGTGTTAGGGTTAATTAACACCCTAAACACTTTTCTCCTTTCTAAACAACATGGTATATATTACTTGACAGTGTCCCAACCAGTTGCCCTTCAGGCATCAGAGTCTCCATATCAACAGCACTGTCGTCTTGGTCATCCCTCTCTTCAAAGTTTGAGGCGTCTTATGCCCTCGTGTCGTTCCATTAATAAGTTGGTTTGTGAAGTCTGTGAGTTTAGTAAACATCGTCGAGTCAGTTTTTATCCTAGGGTTGAGCGTCGTGCGTCTCGTCCTTTCCAGTTAGTTCATTCAGACATTTGGGGGCCTATTCATGTGCCCAGTATTTCTGGTTTTCAGTATTATGTTATATTTGTGGATGATTTTTCTCGTATCACATATCTTTATCTAATGAAAGAGCGATCTGAATTGAAGTCTGTTTTTAAATCCTTTTACATGGAGATTAAGAATCAGTTTGATACCTGCATTAAGATATTTCGTTCAGATAATGCCCGTGAATATTTTCATAGTTCACTATCTCAATTTTTTGCTGATCATAGCATTATTCACCAATCGTCGTGTTCTCGGACTCCACAACAAAATGGAATTGCTGAACGCAAGATTCGGCACTTGTCTGAGGTTATGCGTGCCTTACTATTTCAAATGCAGGTTCCTAAGTCATATTGGAGTGATGTCGTCCTCACTGCCTGTTACTTAGTCAATCGCATGCCCTCTACGGTTCTAGGTGGTCAGGTTCCCCATACGGTCTTATTTCCCGATCGGCCTCTCCAATCATTACCCCCCTCGGGTTTTTGGGTGCACCTGTTATGTCCATGCTCTTGACCCTGATAGGAGTAAACTTGATCCTCGGTCTTTTCGATGTATTTTTCTGGGATACTCACACACCCAAAAAGGGTATCGATGTTACTCTTCTACTTTACGTCGCCATTTTGTCTGTGCTGATGTTACGTTCAATGAGTCCTTGCCATATTATTCGGATCCTGTTACTACCAATGATCTCCTTACCATAGAGTCTGTGTTACCTATGGCTATTCCAACCGGCACTGTTCTACCAAACCCCTTGCAGGTTTATGTTCGGCGTTCCCACGCACCGACACCGCCCCAGCCTCCAGCACCAACCCAGCCTGCACCTACAGAGCCCTCCCAGCCTGCCGACCCATCTTCGCCAGCACCTCCGTCTTCCCCCCCGTCGCCAGATCCGCCTGCTCCTCGCTATCCGACTCGTGAGAATCGCCACCCGCCGGTAAAATATGGTTTTTCTAATTGTTCTCACACTTCTCATCCTCTTTCTCGGGTTCTCTCATATGATCATCTCTCTCCCTCTCTCCATGCTTTCACTACTACTGTTTCCTCTGTTTTTGTTCCTAACACTGTTCAGGAGGCATTATCACGGTCTGAGTGGCGGAAAGCTATGGAAGATGAAATGTCTGCTCTTCATAATAATGGCACATGGGAGCTGGTTACTCTTCCTGCTGGTCAAACTACCGTCGGCTGTCGTTGGGTCTATACTGTTAAGTATCTTCCTGATGGCACTATTGAGCGCCACAAAGCTCGTCTATGGTATTGATTATTCAGACACGTTCTCTCCCGTTGCCAAGCTTGGTTCTGTGCGCATTCTTATTTCTCTTGCTGCCAATCTTGGTTGGCCGTTGTTCCAGCTCGACGTCAAAAATACCTTTCTCCATGGCGATCTTCAAGAGGAAGTCTACATGGAGCAACCACCTGGGTTCGTTGCTCAGGGGGAGCGTCATAAGGTATGTCGTCTTCGCAAAGCACTCTATGGACTTAAGCAATCTCCTAGAGCATGGTTTAGCAAGTTTAGTGATGCAGTTATGAGATTTGGCATGTGTCGAAGTCAGTCAGACCACTCTGTATTTTGCCTTATGTCGGCTCGAGGGAAAGTATTGCTTATTGTTTATGTAGATGACATTATTATTACCGGAGATGATCAAAAAGGGATTGATGAGTTGAAACAGTTCTTACATAGTCAGTTCCACACCAAAGACTTGGATAAGCTGCGATATTTCTTGGGCATTGAGGTAGCAAGGTCCAAGGATGGGATTAGTCTGTCCCAGAGGAAATATGTGTTGGACATTCTAGAGGAGACAGGTTTATTGGGAGCTAGACCAGTGGAGACTCCAATGGATCCTAATGTGAAACTCTGCATTGATCAGGGGGAGGTATTTTCTCATCCAGACCGGTATCGTCGATTGGTTGGTAGGTTAAACTATCTTACCAATACACGTCCTGATATCTCATTTGCTGTTAGTGTGGTGAGTCAATTTATGTCTGCTCCTCATCTTCCACATTGGGAAGCTTGTATTCGCATTGTAAAGTATCTTAAGGCTCATCCTGGACGTGGCTTATTTTACCGTTCCAATAGTCATCTGCGTGTTGCGACGTTTACTGATGCAGATTGGGCAGGGTCACCTTCTGATAGACGTTCAACAACTGGTTACTGTACTTTTGTTGGTGGCAACCTAGTTACTTGGAAGAGTAAGAAGCAGACTGTGGTTGCAAGGTCTAGTGCGGAAGCAGAATATCGTGCTATGGCTCATACTACATGTGAGGTTGTTTGGCTGAGATCATTTCTTGAGGAGCTGGGATTTCAAGTGCAATTGCCCATTCCTATGTACTGTGACAATCAGGCGGCGATACATATTGCCTCAAATCCGGTGTTTCATGAGAGAACCAAGCATATTGAGGTAGATTGTCACATTGTTCGCGAGAAGATTGATAGTGGTGTGTTAGTTACTCCGTTTGTGTCTACCGGAGCTCAGTTGGCCGATATCTTCACCAAATCATTGTTCAAACCACGTTTAGAGTTGTTATGTAACAAGCTGGGACTTTGTGATATTTATTCTCCAGCTTGAAGGGGAGTGTTAGAATAGTTTAGTCCCACATCGAGTAGTCATGTTATGTAATGGGTCTCGTCATAATATAAATAAAGCTCTTTATGTGTTAGGGTTAATTAACACCCTAAACACTTTTCTCCTTCCTAAACAACAGAACATTATACCAAAAAAGGAAACATAAAATTAAAGCTTATCAAGGTATGTTTGACAACACTATGCGAAAACAAGAAATCACATGAGTGCATGTACAAGAGGGTATACACCTAAACCAGCATATTCAAACTCCTAAATTGCATCATACAGATATGTATCAGGAGAAAGCTTACTAGGTTTACAGAAACATCCAATTTCATATTCGGGTTTAGTCTACATTCTTTAAAATATCAATTCAGTGTTTATTGGTTTAAACACATATGAGTTTAGATGAATTTGCAGTTTTCCCAAGTAGGACTACCACTAAACTCACCTGGTGTATCAGTAGCCAGACAGAACAGTATTCAGAACGGGATACTCAGTACCACATTTGTGTAAATCAAAATCCTCTAGAATACAACATCAGATGGGCTTAATTCTAGGAACAATATTTATCCCGTAAAAATGCTAGTGTGCTGTCATCAACCTCACAAAACCATGTACAGTTTATGTAGTGTGCAGAGTCCAAAGAGAGAGTGTCATGGTGTGATAAAAATAGGAACAAGAGGGAGGGGTTGGATGGAAAAGAGAGCAACAGGGATCACATTTCTTAATATATCACACAGCACACAAAACTTGCTCCTACTCTCGACTGTAGCAACTAGTAAGTAGCAACTGAAACCACATAGTATAAGAAAAAAACAAGCAAGATGAAGAAGAAAGAAAGCAATTGAGAAAGAAAGGGATAAACATCCATAAACATGCACCTCTCACAAGTTACTAGTTTCACCAGGGCCTGTTTGTTTTCTCCTGCTTCGAAATATGAAAAATTCACCTGCAATGTGACAGACAAATGAGACAAAAAGAAATTAAATTGGGCATGCCCCCCACTGTGTCCTGGTCCACCCAGAAGCTAGCTATTGAAGCGAAGTTGCCCTCACACTTATATACTTCACAAGTTCACATTAATTTGGTACCCAAAAAATGTGGGATTTCGCTTCACTCCCTTCCTCACTTGCAAGGTACTCACTCCGCAGGATAGAGACACGCACCCTACCCATCCACGTACTTAGCTCTGATACCATATTACACAGTCTTGGGTAGAACTCAACACCAAAAACTAGCTATTGAAGTGAGGGTGCCCCCACGTTATATACTTCACATTAATTTGGTATCCAAGCGATGTGGTATTCGCTTCACAGACTCACAGTTAGGCATGCCAGTGTTTTCGTGGCATGGAGAGCAAGTCCTTGGAGGAATCAAATGTATCTTATTGCGTGTCATGACAAGGGCTAAAGGGATTGGATATTGCAGATGGTTGCGAATTTAAGGAATACTCTATTTGCATATTTCAAGCTATCCTTCGATCTCGCTCATTTACCTACCAGCAGCCGTTCTCTTTGAGTGAACTAACCAGTATGACAAAAATACAAAGGTTTTGGTGTAGGGAAGGGGAAGCAGAGCACAATTATTCTTGGAGGAGGGTTGGTGGTGGACTGGCGGCACAGCAGCTACTCGTCAATAGTTGCCTCTCATTCCGCTCATGGCGGAAAATGAACTCATCTATTTGCAGTGTCATTTGACTCTCGTGACAATTCTTAAATGTTTGATAAAAACTGTCGAACGGTTGAGAGTTTGTCTTAGGCAATGACAAGGGAGGTAATAGATGGATAGGACTTATGATTTGTTTAGGAATGATAAAAAGAGATAGCTGACATAGCAGAACTTAGATTGAGAAGAATGAAGATCATTCTACTCGTCAAATTAACAAACCGAAGGAGAAAAAATGAACAGGAATATCATCCTGTAGAAAGGAAAGGGAACTATAGGCTTCAGTGTTTGGGGAATTATGATGGTCAGAAGCATGTTACATGGTCCTCTGTGAAACGCCAACTAAAACATTGGACACACATCAAGCTACCTTTCCAAGTGTCCAGTCTCCGACAATAGTATTTTGTAGATTTAGAAGAGTCCTTGTAGCATAGCTCAAAAGGGTGTGATACTGTACCAAGGCAGAGTGGTAACGAGCCAGTTAGTTCCCTTTTTGTTTTCATGGAAGTTTTTCCGATGGAATTCAAGGAGATGTACCTAGATAATAAGTCTAAGGTTGCTATTGGCAATGTTGGGGGATACAAATGGCAATGTCATAAGCCAAAAAAATCTTCGTTTGCGAGTTAGGCACAATTTTGAAGCATTATTAGGCTTGATGGTTTTCTTTAGCTATCATAGACGGCAACGAAGTTGGGTCTGCATTTTGTACTTCTTGTTCAGGATTTTTGCCCCCTCAGCACCTTCTCTAATCCAATTTCTTCTTTCATGCCGATCCACCACATAAAACATACTATCTCAATCAAAAGATAGAAGATTAGAAGATAAGTAGAAGAAGCACTTTCCTCATAACTTGCAAGTCCATCCTTTTCATTACAATGCTTGTTCCCACATACAAACTGTCCTGAAAATAAGGCTAATAATTAAATCCCAATCCATACTGCCATTACAGCTACCAAATATTCATTAAGAGTATTGAGAGGAGAGTGTTAGTTTACCTTTCCCTGATATAACTTCCTTTTCCACCCTCCACCTCAGGCCAATCTAGAAGAAAGAAAGTTTAGATGAGATTCAAAACAAACAAAAATCCCCCAAATATGAACGTACTCCATCTTTTCTTGAGAAATCCATCAAATCACAAAGGTAAACCTCTCACTGACGCAGAACGAATTTATAAGGCAATTCTTGTCCAAAAGAGATAACTATACCACTGGATCTATAAAGAATCTGTAGGCTTGTGATAAAGAGTAGTATAGCCTTCAAAATCTAATTCTTTGTTATGCTATTACTTCACAAAAGGGGGCACACTATTTTAGTAGCAAAAATTTCTGAGATCAGCCACTTTGTGCACATATTGCTAAAGGTTAGGTCTATCTCTAGTCCTCCATCACAATACCCACACCAATGGGGATTATATGGGCATTTTTACTGTCAGCAAAATTAGAAGATATTTACCATACTTCACCCATAGAACAAATAACTTCAAACATTTTTGTGTTGCAATAATCCAATCTAATGAATTGCATCGCATCATTTTTGAAGTTTTCTTTCAAGCACATATTCAGATGTGGAAATCCATGAATATAGGTTGTCACTCTACCACACAATCATAAGAGCAGATTTTGTAGGCATCACAGAAGGTTGCTAGTAATAGCTGTAAACAGAAAAGAATGAAATAGAACTCATGCATTGACACATACCTTTCCACTCTTAAACTGTGACATATCAGCAATGCAGTATCTTCAATATCATTAAGGTCATGAACAAAAGTCATACTGATTTCACAAATACTTCGTAGCATCAAACTACTTAAGGCTTGAAAGACACGATGATGCTAGATGTACTTTTTTTTAGAATAGATGAGTAGGATATGTAGACTCAAACACACGAACACACACACAGATCTAAGAATGAAAGTAAAGGAAGACATGAGAAGCTAGAGACTCATTGACCCCTTGTCAACATGGGGTTTGACCATGACCAACCCCATGACAAAGGGGATTATGAGGCAGTAGGAAGTCCGGGGTGGACTTGAGCAACAACATTCATGCAGTGCTATGATTACATGTGCTGCATGGAGCAATGTGAGCCTTTTTTGACAAAGATATAAAGATTTCGAGTTCTGTAAGGGCGGAACTGTCCCTCGTGCTGTGACGATGCATAACGATCCTTGACATGTATCAAGGGGAATCATGGCGCTTTATTAGACACGTGATGGACGTGAGCAAAAACCTTCGTGCAGTGCTATGACCACAAAGAGCTGCATGGAGCATGACAATGTCACTTGACCTTTTTTGACTAAATACAAGATTGTGGAGTTATGGTCGGGCAAAAATTTACGTGTTCCTGATGCTCTACACACATGGTCGTTGACATGTGTTAGAGCTTGTTCCACATTGGTTTATTATAACCTACAAAACCAATTGTATGAGCCTGGGAGGCCTCTACAGTCTCCACTTTTTGCCAGTTGATTTTGAGTTGGATATTTTAACATGGTTTCAGAGCTAGACTTTCGGAGGCTTTAGGGAAAGACTATTTTAATTGATTGTCCCATTGTTTGTGCCTTAAGTGCACCTTGTTTCTTTATGATTCCTATGTTATGGATCCTTTGTTGGCAACTCTTTAAGCGCGGGTCATGCTGGGGAGTGTTAGAGCTCGAGCCACATCAGTTATTATAACCTTTAAAACTAGTATATGAGCTTGGACAGCCTCTCACTCGTTGCCAAATGGTTATGAGTTGGATACAAGAGCAATGGAAGGAGAAAGATAATATCTTTACGATGGCAATACCAACATGATGTTATCATCAACAATTCAATGGTCAGAGGTCTAAATTGCTAGCCCACAGCGACAGCTGAACAAGTGTTGCTCGGTAAGACAATGTATGATACAAACAATGACCCTTCTACAGTGGAGACCCCATGGTCTTGTGAGGTGTCCAAAGATAATGATCAAAATGTGGTCATCAAATCAAGTCAGTCCTTACTTTCAGGGAAGAAATAAAACTGCAAATCTAATAGCTAATATGCTCAATCTAGATTTCTCAGGAAAAAACACTCATACTTCATCTTACAAGATAGTAATGTGAACGATTTAAACTTTGCAAGTTGCACGTCATTTGCAAAGGATACTCTTTGAAAAGCTTATCATAGTACCGCTTCACCAATTTTTGCTCCCAAGATGGATCCAAATCATCTTCCTCAGACCGTATAAATCTACGCAGCATGATCACGAAAACTGAATTCACAAATATGGCATAGCAAATGCTGGATAATATGAAAACCTAAAAGTAACTCTATTATCCACCAACAAAAGGCAGTTCCCCATCTTAGTCTAGAGCCAGACCAGCTTCCCAATGAGATACTGAGAACCTAAAAAGCTTGGTGTAGATGCAGAACATTTGGAGTCAGAGGGAGCTACAAAATAAGCATACCTGTATCCTTCTCTAAGAGTATCTTGATCAGTCTTTACAGGCAATTTTTCTGGGGCGGGTTGACCTTTCCCATAGAAGCCAGCTGTTCAAGAAAAAAACATAGGGAAAATAAAAGCTTAATTTTGATCTCTAGTACTGTCCTTTTAAAATATGCTAAAACTTTAAAAGAAAGCTAGATCTCTGGAATGGCATATGCATGATGGAAAGCATGCCTAACAAGAAAAAGGGCAAATTGTGAAATCAAAACCTATTTAGGGACAGTAAGTCATTAAGGTGTTGGCATAATCCTATTTTCAGTGATAAGATACTAAAATTCGCCAGAGTTTGGTCATTCCTGGTATTTGCAGCAGTAGGGGTCAACAACTCATAAAATAAGTGATATATGAGAGAACATGGCAAAATGGGGTGTGACCTAAATACAAATAACCACATTGACAAATTAAATACTGGAGCTAAAATGTACGGATAATTGTAGCCTCCTTCCTTCCTTGATGGAGGAGAGTGTTCATTATCCATTTGCTTTAGGACACAAGGAACTTACAGATAAGGAGCTCACTATTTGCATGGTTTCCTTGCGTCCAATTTTCCAAAAATGAGATGTAAGGTGCAATGGGGAACTCCTTGCATAAAACTTATTAAAGTCTATGTCAAAAGTCACCGTCTAGCAGGAACACGAATGCCGGTTTTCCACAAGTAAAAGTATAAAACCAGTATACCAGTGGAATCCAATGTTCATGGTTTTCCACAGGTAAAAGTATAAAATCAGTGTACCAGTGGAAAACTACCAAACATGAAGAAAAGCCTCTTGTATTACATTTTAAGAACAAGAGCCCCGAAACATAAAAAATCAAGGTACTGCTCAAAAGATGGACGTGCCAAGGGTAATATGGTTACAAACCAAAGGTGGTGGGATGCCGAACGTGGATGTACAGCTAGAGAGAGAGAGAGAGAACAAACTACTCTTTTATTTAGTTGTGTTACACTAAAGATGTCCAGAAAACGGTTTCTGTCTGACCCCAAACAAACAAACAAACAAGGCGTGGTGACTCCCTGCATTCATTTGATAACACCTAACAAATGAATTCAAAAGATGAACCAGCAAATTATTCAATCAAAACATCCGGAGCTTGAGCAGCATCGTAGTCATGGATTTGTAAATTTTCGCAAACACTAGAAATCACAAACAATACAAGTCAATTAGATCAACAACTAACGATTTCAAGCACTTAAAGCTTGGGCCGATCAAGAACGATCATTTAGCGCATAATTCATAACACGTGAAAGGAAAATGCGAATAAATCGAAGGGAAAACCCTACAAGTCAATATATAAACCAAAAACGAATATAAACGAACCATAGTCATTCACAAATTTCTTGTGGCGATCGTAAGCGTTAAGCCCTCGTATGTGAGCTTGATACTGCCTGCAATTAACAAATTGTGATGCTTAATATATACATTGCCGTGTGCGTAGCAAATACATACATATATGGGGAGGGGGGAAGACGCACTGTTTTCTCGCTTCTTTATCGAATATTTCCGACTTGAGAGACGCGAAAGACGCCATCTTCGTGATTCTGCTACCGGAAAGTAAACCCTAAAAACGCTGGTTTCTTCCTGTGATGAAGAAGCTTCAAACGGGTTGCGGGTTGCCCGGTAACAACCGACGTAAACCAAAAGAAACAATAACGACGACTCGCAACACCAAACTGGGCTGATTTATTAAAAAAAAAATTAGCGGAGTTAGTTTTTTATCTTTTTTTTTTTTTTTTGAAGTATCGGTAAAATAAAAATTGTGACAAAAATTCATAATTTTTTTGAACAAAGATGATTATAAGCCAAAAAAAATATGGATGTCTTTTGACTTATTCTTTGTCCTTATTCAAAAAAAACTAATTTCGATCTTAATTTTTTTTATTTTTTCGGTTTCTCTTTGCGATACAATGCAATAATTCACAAATTTTTTATGCAAAACTCACAAATGCAATAAAATATTAAATAAAGACAAAATCAACCCTAAACTGAAGAATAAAGAAAGAAAGAAAAAAAAAACCAAGAGTCGTTTAACCAAAAGTAACAAACAACTCTTAAATCACTTAGGCTTGTTTCGGCTTTGTTTAAATTTTTTTACATTTGTTTGTTTTGCGTCAAATTTTTTTGACTAGATTCGTCCCATCGAGAGAGGAATCAAAAAAGTAAAAAAAATAATTGAAACTCGTAATTATTTTCGACGAGACGAATCAACAAGTTAATGAAGTAACGATCAGTTGATGCTAGTATTAATTAAGAGTGAAGATTACCTTATATGTTTGGACCCTTTTCCGTTTTTTGTTTTCCCTTGTACAAAAATTGTTTGGTTCAACAAATTTTTTAAGGAATATGATTTTGGCACTTCACTTTTTTATTCTGACACTCTATAATTTGTCTTTTAGTATAAATAAAAATTATACATTATAAAGCACACTAAAAAACAAATTTTGGAGTGCTATTATAAAAAAATGGAGTGCCAAAATCATTTTATTTTTTCAAAACTTATTTTACAAAGATCTTTTGAGTCAACTCTTGGAAGACTTCTTAAAAACGTTGCGAAAGTGATCGCTTTGCATAATTGATTATGAAAATGACAATGAGGCATGATAATGATATTTGGAATTGAAACATCTATAGTCATACTGTATGTCATAACAACAATTTACATATTATTTCATTTGCTAATAAATTACTTATAAACATATAAACAATTTAATTAACTACACAAGGTAATCCCTGAGCTTAATTTTTTTTTTTATAACTTATATGTTCAGACTAGTTTTCACACACCTCAACTAATCATGTGGGCCCAACCGCTCACTTTCGGAGAGCCCAATTAAAAGTGGTATGACTTGGCCCTAAAAGAGTTGATAACATTTGAGAGATTTCAAACTTGAAACTTTCGGAGGGAGCAGACCTTTTAGTCTCGAATCTTGATCACGAAGCCAACCCTTTACGAACTGATCATCGTTACAACCACCTTTTCCCTCCCTCAATACAACACTTCACAAACTCATAAACTAAACACAACCTAAGATTCTCATGGAGAAGAGCCACATTTGTCGCCCACAGCATGTGACTCCAATCATATCCTATTTGACTTTTAGAGTTCGTATTTACTCAAAATATGAAATTGGCCTAAAATATGTCGGTGAACATGCCACCAAAGGAATACTCCAAGTAAATTTTGCAACCAAATGAGCGCCACATTGAAAAGTTTTATTCGGAAAGTTCTTGATTAGAATTTTAAGCCATTTTAGTCTTCTTTTAATAACAACAAAACATTTCTAACAAGCGGAGTCAAATCTCTCGTGACAGACGAATGATAGCTTTTGACCTTAGTTCCAACTCCAATTTTTCCGTTTTCATAAGACAAATCCTACATGGATTTGACATCTCTCACCCCTCCATTGCCAAATTTGAAGCCAAACGCTCAAATAATGTGAATTATGTTGAATATATAACAATTATTGACGCCTTGATTGGAGAGGGAGGGTGTCAAACTTGGATATTGCAAAATAAGCCTTCAAAAAAATTTGACATTATCAAATTCAAGTCAAGGCTTCAAATGCGTGTATGTATGTGTATATATATAATGTACAATCAAACGGAACTCGTGCATGAATATATCAATTTATGTGGCACCAGTACTATAGAATAAACGGTCTGTGGTTTGGAATCACTATTCTATGTTCAGAAGTGGAACGCACGATGCATAAGTTCGAACAAGTCTTCAGAGGAGAACAGGAAAATGAGGTGAACCCCAAATTGTGTTCCACAGGTTCTCGTAATAGTGCTGAAAATTATAGGCATATCAAAGGTTGCTAATCATAGTAAAGGCTCCCGCGAGGTGGTAGTCCTGGGGCAGTGGGCAAGAACCTTCCCATCTCCAACCACGGGCACCACCGGTCTCAAGTTCAAGATTTAGAACCAGATGATGTTGTGCTGAAGAGTTAACAAACACAGAAAAACGGACGTGATAATTGCTATTTAATTGAACAAATCACATAAGAGATAGAGAAACAGCAATCACAAAAAAAATTACGTGGTTTGGAAACAAATATTTGTTTCACGGGCAAGCAGGCGATCGATGGTTTCTTTATATGAAAGAAAACATATGCCCAAAGGGCTACAAATGATATCTCTCAGAATCTCTCTCTTGCCTATCCCAAAAAGGTTTGCTGTGAATGCAAATACTATAAGCAGAAAATCCTAAAAGTGGCTTAAATACGAAACCATTTAGCATACGCTAGTTCGGACTAAAGGATTCACTGGTTCGGATCAAAGAAATTGAGAGCAACAAATTCCCCAGCCAATCGCTCGTCCGGACAAGACATATTGAGAGCCCGAAATCACAAGCTGTTTGCAAGTCCCGATTAGAGATGGTGCAAGCCACCAAAACTCAAGACGAACACTGGCCCGGACTACCAAGACCTTAATTTGGTTCGGACAAGAGATGCTGAGAGGTACAAAATCGACCAATTACTTCAGATAATTGGTGGAGGGGACCTCATGTTTAACTTGTACTTCGGTGAGGTTTTGATAACGAGTTTCATGACGTGTTGATGGATAACTATTTCCTCCTTGCCGCCGTGGTTGGGTCAGCGACTCAACTATGACTCAAATTCCAACATTCCAAGGCATATGATTCCCTTATGGTCACACCCGGAAAGGTCAATTATGCCGGTGGAAAATAAAAAGTTCTATATATTCCGCCCTTTAATTTTATTATCAAGCATAACATTATTTTGGGTGCATGTACTATAACATTTTTTGACTCTCATAATACACGTACAGTTGAGGAGTAGAAAGACACAAATTCGATTGTTTTAATTTTGCTTTTTGCTATTTTTATTTATTTTTAAGTGGAATAATATGTAAGATGTTCAAAGAAATATACAAACACCCTGTATATATTCACAGTGAGGCCTATTTTTGGCGATTTATAATGTCTTATTACTGCCTACACTACCTTCTCTTCTTAAATAGTTGAATTTTCATTAATAAAATTAAAATTGAGGACTCTAAAATCAATACTTGGACTCTAAAATTGTATATGTTGGCTTTAGTCATCTAATTTCCGTGTGCCAAGTACATGATGAACCGAGGGACAGATGAACCCAGCCGACCGTCCTACCCACGTTTCAAATTTCTATAGGAATTATAGGAGTTTTTATCCCCCAAAAAGGTTAAAATTTTATACTCTATGCATGGTTGCCTACGTAATATTATTTTGAGCAATCTATTTCTAACATGCTCAACCAAGAGTTTTTGGGAAAAGTAAGCAGTTATTTTTAGAAGTACTTTGGTCGAATATATGTACAATACATAGTTCTGGTAGTATTTTTACATCTTATATTGGCAAAATTAATCTCACTTTTGATACATTACAAATTTTTTAATGTTCGCACAATCAACCTTCGGGGTCATGCGTTCATCCCTATGTGAGCAGCTACAACTGCACGAGTATGAAAGCTAGTGTCGAAAACATCCTAGAAATACAAAATGATGAAGATTGGGAATGGAAACATAAAATGAAAATTGACAGCGAAAGCGAATGGATCTAACTGAGGAGGATTCTTGTTTGCTTGGGTTTTCCAGAACCTCCTTCTTTCTCTGTTAGCACAATATTCAACAATAATTTCTCTATTTATCTATCTTTACTTAATTATCCTAAAAACCTAAATCAAAACTTGCCTATACTCTAAAATCAACACTCAGAGATGAAATTTTATGGGTACATAAAAAATTACGAACCCAAGATCCTGTAGTGCACCTTATAGTGCATATTTAGACCGTCTATTTTTTCAATCGAGAGCTTAAATTCTTTGAAACACTTTTATCGGTAAGCGCTAACTTTGACAGTAAAACAAACACACCTGAACAGTCGCGGAAATGCAAAGGGGTAGCGTACAACAGAACCCCCGAAAACAAGTGCTGAATATTTTTTAGGGTTTTACCGTTTACTTCTGGAACACCACTCGTAGATTTCTTTGTCTCAGATCTACCCAATGCAAGATTACTGCCTTTTGCAACTCTCTCTCTCTAGACTGTGAATTCATTGTCGGTGCGGAGTGACAGTCTCCCCCAAGCTTACAGCTCTTACGTCGCTTTCGTCCCTTGCAATCCGTCTCTTTTTCTATTCCCACTATACAGTTACAGCTGCACACCTAACACAATTATATGCCCACACAGAGAGACTTCGCAAGATAGCGAGATTAGAACGACGAGAACGTGTGGATAGAGGGAGAAAGACAGCTGTTCTCCTCTTTATTCTTCCAAATTCCACCAATATCTGTTCAATTCCACCTCCACCTGCTTGGATCTCCATTACCGCCCTCTCTTTATCTCTCCGTTTGAAGTTCTCCTTTTTTTCTTTCTTGAAAGATCAGGTGGAGATAACTTGATTGATTCCAAAGGCATTGCGCTTGTTTTGTGGCGGAAACTACGATTAAAGTCCAGATCTTGGGGTAATCTACTTATCTCACTCTCTTGTCGTGGAGTGACTGCTCAATTTGTGTGTTCTGTAGATAAGAAAATGATGGGTTTTTTGTAAAAAGTTTGTCCGAACAAATCTTGTCACATTTGTCAAGTTACTGACTTTATTTCATTTCCTTGCCCCAACTCTATTACAAATTGAGTAGTTTTCATTTTCATTTTTGGGTTATGCAATTTGTACTTGGGAATAACTTGTTGAAATGGGAAAAAAAAACTTGTTCTTGATGTCCTTTTCAGGTGGTTACACTCCGATCTGGGCTGTAATTTTAGCAAAAGATTGTATTTTAGTCAGATTCCACTTATTTATGTGCATTTGGGGGGGATAAGAAGCTCTGGACATGTTAATTGCTTGCTGAAGTCGGTGCCTCATTCTAGTCCATTGGTCTCAACCGAAGGGAAGTGACGATGGAGTCAGAAGGAGAAAGTGGGGTCAGTATTGATATGCTAGACAAATTTCTATATTGTTTACAGCTTGATGTTCTATTAAGAAAGTTGTAGTTTTGACTCATTACAAAGTGTTTTTTATTTGAATTTGTTATCTTTATTTTGGACTTGAATGTCCACTTTTAACGGGTCCGACGGATCAACTGATCGCTACGATTGCGGTCCTTGATTATGCAACGATTTGGGTATTGTTTGTTTAGGAAACTATCAACAATTGTTTACCCTAAAAATTCTACAGCCCAAGAGCCAATCCTCACAGAGCCTCTTATTCAAATCTCTGAACTTCACAGAGGACGAAGAGCTAAGCTTGGCCCTGATGGCCTCAAAAGTAGCAGCAGTCCACACCTCAACAGCCCTGATATTCGGGGCTATTTTTGGTTCGATTGAATGGTTTTGGAAAGGAATGTAATGGTTATAGTGTACATCTTGTCAAACCAAATTTCGGCGTGATCATTCAAAGGGAATTTCAATCCATTGTAGCCTTCATTTCTGTGAACCAAACGTTGCCTGGGAATATAAATTGTTATGCAATTTATAGCTTCTTGTTATGCGTTAGTTTAGACTAGGTTGTTGAGTCTACAGGATTAGATCTTTACCTTTGACGTCGATGTACTATTGAGTTTCGGAGTTGAGTGGGTTATGCCATTGTTTTCTCAGGGAAAGTCCTTGAAGAGTCTGGGTGGTCAGGCATGCCAGATCTGTGGTGACAATGTTGGAATGACTGTTGATGGTGAACCCTTCATTGCTTGTGACGTGTGTGCATTCCCTGTCTGTAGACCATGCTACGAATATGAGAGGAAGGATGGAAATCAGTCTTGCCCTCAATGCAAGACCAAATACAAGAGGCATAAAGGTTAGCTAATCATTTTCACAGGTATTTACGGTTAGACATGTAAAGCAAGTCAACTTCTTCATATGTCTATAAGGTTATGTACAAGTATCTATATGCTCGATACTATTCTGTTTAAACAGAAACTAGAGGATATCAGCATATTGTCTTACATTCTGGCATCCATTAAGTACCACTGTATTAGCAATTTTATATTGGGAAATTTATAGAAATAGTCCTTCTAATTTCACCTGAGTCTCATTTTCGTCCTTCAAGTATCAATTACAACTCTTTTGACCTTCAAGTTTGGTTTTCGTACCAAATTGGTCCAATTGATATCTTTTGTTAGCCAAATTGGATGGAAAAAATCAGATTGATGGCAGTTTGGACGTTGCAGTTTGTACCAAGTTGGTCCAATTGATAACGTTTGCCTTCAATCTGATTTTTTTCATCCAGTTTGGTTGAATGATGTTATCAATTGGACCAACTTGGTACGAAAAACAAACTTGAAGGTCAAAAGAGTTGCAATTGATATTTGGAGGACGAAAATGAGACTCGGGTGAAATTAGGAGGACCATTTCTATAAATTTCCCTTTTATATTTGTGTTACCATTCATTACTTTAGTGAATGGAACTTTTAAATATGGGATAACGTGTCAAGCATTACTGAAGGAAAAGTTTTTTCTTCATTCCATACCGCTGGAATTTGTTCGCGGTACTTGTTGACCGTCTTCTTCTGCACGTCATCTTGAGATCCACTAATTTTAAAATTGGTCTTTTAGTTTGTTTGCGAAAGCTCAAGTTCCTCAAATATCTTTTGGTTTGATTCCAGGAAGCCCAGCTATTCATGGTGACGGAGAGGAGGAGGGTGGTGCAGATGTTGGTGCAAATGATTTTCATTACTCTTCAGAAAATCAAAACGAGAAGCAAAAGATTGCAGAGCGCATGTTGAGTTGGCACATGGCATATGGACGAGGTGAAGATCCTGCGGCTCCAAAGTATGACAAAGAGGTCTCCCATAACCACATTCCCCTGCTGACTCATACATACGAGGTATGCGGCAAAGCTTCTACTGTTGTATCTTGTATATGGACGTGATCTGCTTTGAAAACTATTTGGTATTATTTTTCTCTTGTGAAGGTTTCTGGAGAGTTGTCTGCAGCATCTCCTGATCGTCTTTCTATGGCATCTCCTGAACACGGTGGTCTGGGAAAGCGTATTCATAATCTGCCTTACTCTGTAGATGTGAATCAATCACGTAAATCTCTTTCTTGTGTTCTATATCATTGTTTTACGTAATTTGCCCCTTCTGTGAATCAAGTTTCTTTGTAATGCGCCTTTTGCAGCGAACATTAGGGTTGTGGATCCAGTGAGGGAGTTTGGGTCTGCAGGATTAGGTAATGTGGCCTGGAAAGAAAGAGTTGATGGCTGGAAGATGAAGCAGGAGAAGAATGTTGTTCCCATGACCACTAGCCATGCTGCTTCCGAGAGGGGAGGTGTAGATATTGATGCCAGCACGGATATTCTTGCCGATGACTCTTTGCTGTAAGTTCCCACTTTAGTAAACTCCGTGTTTTTGTTGCTGCAACCTGTGCTTTAGTTTTCTTTTGCTTTATCTATGGCTCATGTTGTCAGCTCATATCAGATCTCAGTTCTTGAGTAACTCGTGTTTTGTTCTTTTGGGTTCATTACCACTGTAGTTTAACTTGTGCTTTGTTCTTTTGGGTTCATTCTGATTGCTTGGTTAGGGATTGAAATTTTGTATGACATTTAACACAAATGCTTGACCTGTTTTCATGAGACTTTCCTGTGTGGCAAACATTAGACCCTGTTCGGTTTGGGTTTTGAGGGAGGTTTTTGGCGTAATGAGTAGAGAGAGATAGAAAAAATTATTGGGGACCGTGCGCAGGGGTTTTGAGACCCAAAACGAACAAGCCCATTTTTCAGAGTTGTTTTCTTGTTTCTACATTCAATACTAATTCAATGTGCATTCATTAGTTTATCAGTACCCAAGGTTTCTCTTCTGTTGTGCTTATTCCTCCTTGTGTTGCAGGAATGATGAAGCTCGGCAACCTCTTTCTAGGAAGGTTTCTATTCCTTCGTCGAGGATAAATCCTTACAGGATGGTTATTTGTCTTCGGCTCCTTGTTCTTTGCGTTTTCTTGCACTATCGAATAACAAATCCTGTGCCCGGTGCATATGCTCTATGGTTGCTTTCTGTCATATGTGAGATTTGGTTTGCAATGTCCTGGATATTGGATCAGTTCCCTAAATGGCTTCCTGTGAACCGAGAAACATATCTTGATAGGCTTTCTCTTAGGTGGGATAAATTTTCCAGTTATCCACCTTCATTTAATCAATTCAGTCCTCTCGCATAACTTCGAGTTTGCATATCAATTGAGTTCCAATGTCCCTCAGATTTGTAACTTGAAGTGACATGATTACAGGTATGACCGTGAAGGAGAACCATCACAACTAGCTGCTGTTGACATTTTCGTCAGTACAGTTGATCCTTTAAAGGAGCCTCCTCTTGTTACTGCCAATACTGTCCTATCTATTCTTGCTGTTGACTACCCCGTTGACAAGGTCTCGTGCTATGTCTCTGACGATGGAGCTGCTATGTTAACATTTGAAGCTCTGTCCGAAACTTCAGAATTCGCTAGGAAATGGGTCCCTTTTTGCAAGAAATATAGCATTGAACCAAGAGCTCCAGAATGGTACTTTGCTCAGAAGATCGATTACTTGAAAGATAAAGTTCATCCATCATTTGTAAAGGATCGCCGGGCAATGAAGGTGAGGATCTAGCACATGTACACCAGATATACAATTCCAGGTTCTGCTTACACCCTTGTTAAATTTCTTTGCACACTTGTTTTGCAGAGGGAATATGAAGAGTTTAAAATTCGTGTGAATGCACTTGTCGCAAAGGCAGCAAAGGTTCCTGAAGAGGGATGGGTCATGCAGGATGGCACACCATGGCCTGGGAATAATACTAGGGACCATCCGGGAATGATTCAGGTAACTTAAAGTCCCGCATAGGTTACTTTGATTATGTCAAACAGGAACTTTTATCATCTCATTATCTGATATAATATAATGTCATGCATCTCATCTTTCTCTAGATCCTGGTCTCTTCCCTGCGTGCTATTGTGCTATTGTCATGTCCTTTTTGGTTCTTCTCTTTGTGCGTATCTTCTTTCCACTTCCTTGATGTCATGCATCGCCTCTCTCTCTCTCTACATTCTGGTGTATTCTGCATGCTATTGTGCTATTATCATGTCCGTTCTTCTCTTTGTGCGCATGGCAGCGAATTAGTGTTAATTCATGTAACACTCATGTTGCTTCTTTGTGCATAACCTTTTTGTCTCTGACTGACATTATTTGCAGGTTTTCTTGGGTCAAAGTGGGGGACTTGACAGTGATGGTAACGAGCTACCACGACTAGTGTATGTTTCTCGTGAGAAGCGTCCTGGATTCCAACATCACAAGAAAGCTGGTGCTATGAATGCCCTTGTGAGTATAGAAATCAAAATTTAAGCTTGTTACTTGTGTCTAGTCATCTTTATCTCAAAATGGCCAATGCAACTCTTTTGCAGGTTCGAGTATCGGCAGTCCTTACTAATGGACCCTTCTTGCTGAATCTTGATTGCGATCACTACATAAACAACAGCAAGGCGCTGAGGGAAGCTATGTGTTTTATGATGGATCCAAACCTTGGCAAATATGTCTGTTATGTCCAGTTTCCCCAGAGATTTGATGGTATTGATAGGAATGATCGATATGCCAATCGCAATACTGTTTTCTTTGATGTAAGCTGCCTCGCCCCTCCTTGAGTTTATTTTTTCATGTGATGTTTGTTGAACTGCGTTTATGATAATTCTTTGATGACCATTGACTTTGACTCCGTGCCCCCTTCCCAACCACAATAAGATCAAGAGTGGCCTGAAAGCCCCCAACCCATGAGGCCAATTGGAAGGATTTCAATTCAGTCTCCAGTCTACCTAGACAAAATAAAAGCTCCCAAATTTGTGTTGGTACTTCCACAAAGATACTAGCAGGGCATTATCCTATGTGTTTCCTTGTGTTCTATGATTTATGAGCTGAGACGCACAAAACGAAAAAGAAAAACAGAATAAAGGAAGTTTCTGTTAGTCTAGGGATTTACTGGCTCATGTTATTTGTCATTATATTAAGGGTAGTTTAGTCACCATGATAACTTGCAGAGGGAAAAGTTACGTTCCATTCTATTGCATATAATGACAAATAACAAGAGACTGTAAATCCCTAGACTAACAGTTTCATCATGTCTTTTGAGACCATTTTGCTAATCACTGTTGAACTAAGACTCCCCTTCAGAAGGCTTTCTGATTGCCTCTTGGATAGTCCTTACTTCTGGTGACGTAAAACTTTCAGGGGTTCCCTTAATTATGTTTGAGCATTTGGCAATCATTAATGGAAAGCAAGCGACTTCCAAATGGCCTGGATGTATTGTCATTTCTCCTTGGTCTATAAATTTTTTTATTCACTCATCTGTTTTTTTTATTGTGCTTGTCAGATTAACTTGAGGGGCTTGGATGGCATACAAGGCCCTGTTTATGTGGGTACTGGATGTGTTTTCAATAGAACAGCTTTGTATGGCTATGAGCCTCCTCTCAAACCTAAGCCTAAGAAAACTGGGATGTTTTCATCTCTCTGTGGCGGATCACGAAAAAAGAGTTCTAAATCGAGTAAGAAAGGTTCTGACAAAAAGAAATCCAGCAAGAATGTGGATCCCACAGTGCCAGTTTTCAGTCTAGAGGACATAGAAGAAGGGGTTGAAGGTATAGTTTTATTTCTCTTTACCTTTTCTACATCCATATGATGCAGATAGTGCACTTGTGTTTCTGTTCTTGTAGTTCATAATGAAAGTGCCCGAAGTTAAAAACATTGATTGAAGTAGGCCTATATCACAATAGGCTCCCCCACTACATTATCACTTCTATAATTCCGATTTATGTGCAGTTTCTATAGACAGTTCATCGTCAATCAATTAGGGGTGAGGAGTTGTGACTGGGTGCCTAGTTCAACTGCCAAGTCACGTGACCAGGCCATCAAATCACTTAAGTTTCTTTTTCCAGAGAGAAACTATGCAATCATGATTCGAACTCTTGATGTACTTCATAGAATTTGAGGAACCTACAAGTTAGTAGATGGCACGTGGTCTATGACTCTACTAGTGTTGAAATACTGGAAAATATCTAGAGGATAGTAAAAGAACGTACAATATGTAAACAGCTACATGATACTATAAGTCTAATATGTATTGTGTGTTCCTTAGGGTTGCTTATCTAATTTTTGTTCATTAAAGTACATTT